>OY540848.1:13452500-14052500 GCA_961205895.1 Mythimna pallens
ATAATAAATTAAGTCCATAATTTTAAGGTCTATTACGCAATAATCACCCTATAGTGTTTTAACTACAGAAATACAGGTTTTTTCTTTCTAAAAAACAATGAGCTACTACTGGGCCACTACGCGGGCCCCATGCGGTTTGGTCTAAGTCACATTTAATGGAATTTTTAGTTTAACATACAAGTTTTCTTACGATATTTCTTTTACCGTTTTTAGAGCTCAATTGATGAGCTCTCAGTCAGTCTATCTAAAAATTGTCTCAGAATTAATTCATTACCTTCCAATGTGTTACTAGCTCTGAGAGATTCAGTATTATTACATCATTCCATGCCCAATTACTAGCAGGCCAGACGAACTAATTGACCTTTTCAGTTAAACTGAAATAACAGTCGGCAGTTATGTATCTACTAATTCAGAACCAGTTGTGATTTTCGTTTAGATATTGTACGATGCAAATCATTATATAGGTAGCATTATTCGTTTTATGAAAAAACCGATCTCGACTCACACACCGAGGGTTTTGTACAAACTTATCTATGATTCCCGGATTGAGTCTCGAAGATTTTTCCGAATCGCAAAAAATACATTAGTCACTTTTCAGACTTTAAAAAAAAAGTTATATTATAATACCTTGCTTTTTGCCAAATTTCAAAGTTGTATGTCAACGAGAACTACCCTATAGTTTTAATTTCCTTGTTAGCATCGAAATATGCGCCTAAATGGCACATAAACGGGCTTATCATTAGATTTTGTTGACTTAGAGATTTGATTTTTTCAGTGCTTTTTCTTTCTTTTAGTCTTTAACTTTTAGCTTTTAGGTCTTAATTTTAACTTGACAGGTATCTTTATGCGTTCCTAAGAAAAAGAGCTTTGACCGATGGACAACAAAGTGATCCTATAAGAGTTCCGATTTTGCTGACTGCGGTACAGAATCGAACAAAGATTTTTAGATACAATTGTAAGAAAAAAAATAAGCGGTACCGGCTCCAAACTAATTTAAATAAGCGTGAATCACGATGAAAACTGTGTTTGTTAAACGTACAAAATAAACATTTATTATTATTAAAAAAAAAGAGCTTACTTAATCGATAAAATTCAAACATCCATTAAAGCCAATCAATTCTAAAATGAGATCGATCAGTTCCACTGTGACATGATGGCCGCACGGCGTGTGATGTAACGATATGGGTTTTACATTTAAATACATGAAGCGGCCTTCGATGAGATTGCTATCTGCTAATCGATAATGCCCTATTTGAAATTACTGTTCAGTTTCGTAAAACGATTACGTTACTCACAGTACATGCACCACAATATAACAGCAATTTTTTTTTTTAACTTTTCTTTATCTAAAACTTATAAAGCTATGACTATTATTTATTTATATATTTAAACTGTATGTACAGTAGTGGTACATAGGCGGACTTAATGCAACAAGGCATTCTCTACCAGTTAAACATTGGGTCAAAAAAGATAGCACAAAAGCTAGAACAAATATATTTAAAACAGAATGTAGTATCATTAAATTAGGTTGCTTATAACAATAAAATACGTATGTATGCAAATATTATAAACTAATAAATACTATGATAAATATTAAATCATAATAATTAATATTTACTTAATGGAAGATTAACTTAAAATATAACAATTATGACGAAGACCGAACTAAGGTTGAGAGGACTTCAATTAGTAGTTCCGAATTGTAATCTTTCCGAATTTAGCGTTTACTTTCTCGCTGCTAGGCAAAGACCTCCCCCGACTTCTTCCAGGTATTTCCTTCTCGAGCCACCTCGAACCAGAACCGGCCCTTAAATAAACTCAACAATTTTTCTCAAATTTTTTAGGGAAATATTTGCCAGTGTGAGGGCCCTGAAAGATTTTAAATTTTAATTCTTAAGTGGCGTCATAGATGTTGCTACATTATTAATGAACCACACATTACTTCCAGTCGAAATCTCTAAGAAGGCCTTGGCACGCTCTAAGAGTTAATTCATTCAATTGCCTCCAACGCCCGGGATCATTACGGGTGGAGTTATTGCCTTAGATTATGGTGATGATATCATAAAGCATTTTTTTTTCTTGTTACTTAATCTTTTGAAAGGTATTTTTGAACTGTATCTTTAGAGAGAGAGATTTTTAAAATGTATATTTATATGGAAAGCACTAAATCGGTTGCAAACCCAAGTAGGCCGCTGCACACACAACTTGGCAAAATGGGGTTTTAAAGACCCGTCGGATACTCAATGTGAGTGCGGTGCTCCTGTTCAAAACATGAGCCACATATTAGACCAAGTGCCCGATGCTGCTATTAATGTAGCCACCTATTGGGTCCAAACAGTTTGACGAGTTTACCATCGAATCGAAAAGAAGAACTGCATATTATGAGAATTTTTTAAAGCGATATCGTGCTCCTGGAACGCAAAGGGTAACTATAACACAGGTGGTTTTAATCAGCAAAAATCTGACACGGCCTTTTACTCCAAATTGTACCTATTATAAAGACAAATTTTAATGTATTGTGTGTGTGCGTATGTTTGTAAATTTGGAACCCTTTTTTTACCTGGAAGTAGGTATGTTTCCTTGGAATAATTTTCTACTTTAACGGCAGGATTTTTGAAGCTGAATCTCAAACATTGAGAAAATCACGATTGTTAATTTGAACTGCCGATAGATGGCTCAAGTAGGCTCTGTTATAAAAGCTATCATACCGTAAAATTGTTTTTAAGTCCCACTAGCTAGTCAGACTAGGACCCCGGTTTCGCCTTAAAAGTTGAATTTCCAAAAATCCCTTCTTAGTGCTCACCTACGCCATAAAAGGAACCTTATGCAAAATTTCACGTTCCTAGTCCCAGTAGTTTCGGCTATGCGTTGATATGTCAGTCAGTCAGTTTCTCCTTTTATATATTTAGATAATGACAAAGCCCGGGTCAAAGGCGCGTTGTATTCCACGCACGGCTAAAAAAATTATTAGCATATATACCGTCTTTGAGCGCTGCGGGATTGTTCGAAAGAATTAAGTACTGCGGTTTTGAAACGCAAAGGCCAACTGCGAGCTTTTTTTTAATGATATAAACTAGTGCTTGACTGCGATCCCACCTGATGGTAAGCAGTGATGCAATCGTTGATGGTGAATCATACTAGTTTATTAAGAATATTCACTCTAGCCTTGAAGACACCTAAAATTACTGGAACACAAAGGTCAAATGAAGGAACATAGGCGGGTTTTATAGTCCGTAAAAGAGCGGACTTAGAACGGGAGAAGTTTTTTTATGATTTTGTTTCTTTTTTGGGTATATACAAGATTAAAACTAATTAAAGAAAAAAAAGTAACTTGAAACTAGTTGTTGAGACATAATAATATCTTGTTATGTGATATTGTTTCTCCGAAAAACGATGTTAAACAGGTTCCTCTATCCTACCTATGCATTGGCTATTATTAAAATGTATGATACTGAGACCTTAAGTATTATTTCGCGATATTTATTTAGACATCGCACAGTGTTTAGTGATAAGGTCCATTTATTTTGTAATTCACTGGATTTAATAATAGCAAAACATTGGAATCACACAATCTACACGCGCCGCTAGAGATTAAAATACGTGTGGGCGACAACAGCAGATTCAATTAAATTCGCACAAAGTTTCCCGCGATGTCACACGTCTGTATTAAGTTCGGTGAATGCATCTCTCATAGTATAGTCTAGTATTAAATTGATGTGATCGGTCTCTTGTGTACCTAATTGGTGAGACGGTTTATTCGATCGATTAGCAAGATCAAGCTGAAATAGACTTTGATGTGTTTTTTTGTGATTTATTAAGGAATTATTTTGGTGAAGTGAAAAATGATGAAATTGGTGAAATTTGTGGATGAGATTGCAGGTAAAAATATACATCTTTACAATTATGTACTAAAATGACAAGACTGAAAGTACCTACCTAAATATATCTCACTTTTTGACAGAAACGGGTACCTACTTCCCTATTTTTATTTTTGTATTATATAATACTAGCTTCTGCCAGCAGCTTCACCCGCAATATTTTGGACCCCCGTTTCATCCCCTTATAGGATGAATTTAGGAAAATCCGTTCTTACTGGATGTCTACAGCCTATAAGGAACCTACCTGCCAAATTTTAAGTTTGTAGGTGTTATATTTTCTGAGATTTCGTGATTAATCAGTGAGTGGTATTTCGCTTTTATTATATTTTAAAGATTTCAAGCAATTTTTTTTTTTTCTGAAACCAGCAGGTTTATTATCCAAAACAACGAATCACATTTCAAATATTGGTATGAGGAAGAGTAGGGGCGTGATAACAACATCTTGCTACTTCTCTTGTACGCGCGGAATCTAATGGCGGCGACGTCGCAGATCAGAATGGGCATCTTTTTTTTCTCATTTAACAGTTTCACCTTCCATTCGTTTTGAAAGGTTTCTAACTGACCTAATTTTGTAAGGATTTGAAAAATATTAAAAATTAATTATTATTACTATTTTCAACTTTTTTTTAATGTACAATCTTGGTGTGCAATAAAGTATATATGAGTAAATAATATTTCTGTATGCAATTTTAAATAAAGTTACTTTTTGAAACAAAACATTTCATGTCTACAACCCAATTGCACGGAATATGGTAAATGTCAAATAGGTATTAGAAATCGATTTCACGTTATCAGTAAAAGTCCTTAATGGACCGATAAGTTGAAAGTTGACACATAAAACAATTAGCTTCTGACAGCGGCTTCGCCCGCGTAAAAATAGGTTTGTCCATACAAATTTTGGACACCCGTTTCATCCCCAGGGTGGAGTTTCGTAAAATCCGTTCATAGCGGATGTTTACACCCTATAAGGCCTGACAAATTTTAAGTTTGCAGGTTTTATAGTTTCTAAGATTTCATGATTAATCAGTGAGTGGTATTTCGCTTTTATATACATAGATTAGCTGCTGCTTGCGGCTTCGCCCGCGTTAGGGCTATATTTTACTGGGACACCATGGCGACGCAACCAGTCGCCGCTACCAATAAAATGTATATAGCTCTATAGAGAGTTACTCACCTGGTGTCCGTTTGGTTGCGCAATCAATTTGGCGGCGCGACCAGCTCGGACGCGTGCACTTAAGGTCTATACTGTCTCAGTGTGGTATAGCGACTCTGGTGTCTGTATGGTGTCTAGTTTGGTAGCTTACGGACACCATGGTGGCGTAACTGGTCGTGCCGCCATGTTGTCCCTGTGAAATATAGTCCTTATAGCCGAAAAGTAATCCAAGAGAATAAAAAGTATCCTATGTGCTATTCCAGAGCATGGTCTAGTTCGCCATCCGGCCGTCAGATGTATTTTAGTGTACAAAATACATCTGACGGCCGGACGGCAAGAAGAATAACTATTCTCTATATTTATATATCTATTATCTTATTATTTACCACTTATTGACACATATATGTATGTAATTATTTACCTTACACCTAACACTACAACTAAATAAATAAACTAATTTTCTACCGTACACTCTCAATACCAGCGTCAGGGAACTACCACGTAGTTCAGTGGCCTTTTTGCTGAACGGAACCTATTTGGTGCAGGCGCGAGACACACAACGTTAGTTTTCTTTTTTCTTTTTTTAATCTTAAATGTCTACATGTTGTTTCTGCATTGTGTGTGTGCCAAATAAAATATTTTTCTTTCTTTTTCTTTCTTTCTAACCGTCCGGACCGAGCCCGAGTCTTCGACGGTCCGTACTCGTAGTGTTCCACGCGTACCTCAAAGAGATGTCAGGTAAACGGCCCTGCTGGACCCCCCCAGCAGGGCCGAAGCCTACTGGGGCCATGGGCTGACATCCAAAAGGGAAACCCGTGCTCCTGGAACGTGAAGGGAAAGAAGGAACATAGGTTTTATTTTAGTCAGTAAAAGTCTAACAAGCCTTTGGAGGTACCTATACGGAATAGAGAGTAAAGTCCCGCAAACCTTCGTTGAAAAGGATGGCGCGGTGCATGTGTGTGTGTGCTATGCGGTGGTGTGTGGTGCGGGCTCACTGCTCGAAGGCTTGAGTGATGATGACGTCACGAAGTAGTGGCTGCACGAAGGCTGTACTGACGTTCATTGTCGAGGGTTACCAGTTTGGAGGTACGCGGAACAGAGAGTAAAGTCTCGCAAACCTCCGTTGAAAAAGGTGGCGCGGTGCGTGTGTGTGTGTGCTGTGCGGTGGTGTGTGGTGTGGGCTCACTGCTCGAAGGCTTGAGTGATGATGACGTCACGAAGTAGTGGCTGCACGAAGGCTGTACTGACGTTCATTGTCGAGGGTCACCAGTTTGGAGGTATGCGGAACAGAGTAAAGTCCCGCAAACCTCTTTTGAAAAGGGAGGATCCTCCGACCAGACGGGATGTTATGTCTGGTGGGCAACTGCCCGATACCTAGATGATTTTGGACTATCGTATATATTCTAATCGCGCGGAGAACTTTGATTGCGCGATGCAGGATTAGTTCTTATTTGACGCCATAGATGTCGCTACACGCCCTTCGAGAAGTTAATAATACACGCGTGGGGTGAATATTCGCCCCAGGCCAATGTTTACATCCATATTGTTTAAAGTATTTGATTATAGATTGTGTCATTGTGTAATCCTAGTTAAGCAAACAACGTTTAAGGTCAGGTAAACAAGGTATATTGTACACACGGGTGTACGAAATTTATTCGGCCGAAAATGTTGATCTGTATATTTTCGTTTTTCCTGGAAAAAACCGGAAAAAGTTTTTAATAATAATACCCCCTGGCGCTCGAGGAGTTGAAAGAAATTGTCTACCCGTGTACCAAGTTTCATCGAAATCCGTTCAGCCTTTTAAGCGTGAAGAAGAAAAAAACAGACAAACTCACAAACATTCAGCTTTATAAATTTTAATGTGATGATATTTTTAAATGTACTCGATTTTGTAACCATTTATTCTAAAAAACAGAAATTCTGAAACTAAACATAAACAAAATTATCAGCTTTGATACAGTATGTTTTCACGAGTTTCCGAACTAAAAGGAATTTGTTAAATTAGTTCCGAAATCCCTACCCAAAAGTTGGTAACCACTTAATTTTATAATTTGTACTACAGTTTCCTATTTGACTCATAAGGGCTAGATTACACGGATCACGAAATCCATTCAAATTGATTGAATCAATCAATTTGAATAAATGATTTTTGTGTGTTGGTGTCGTAGTGGCAAATCAGACATAAATATAAGAAAAATTCTGAAAACTGTAAATTTGTATTTACGTCACATGGCGTATCTTTATTTTTCGTTAGCTCAAATCTTTGATTTTTTCACAGCTTCAAGGGACTGCAGACTTGAGTATATAGTTTTAATTTCAACTCGATAGCTTTACGCTTTTTTGAGATAAAGGGTCTTGACAGATAGACAGACAAGACAGACGGACGGACAACAAAGTGATCCTATAAAGTTTCCGTTTTTTCCTTTTGAGGTACGGAACCCTAAAAACATAGTGACAAAAAATAATAATAAAATAAACAAACTAGAATATTAGTGAAGATTATTAATTATGTTTATGTAGCAATTTGGTTGAACCGTGTAACATTGCCTTAATGTTGTTATCAGAACTCAAAGCTTAATATTTTAATTTTTAAATTAAGTTACGACGCAGCAGTGGCTTTTATCGAATCAACTGACATTTGAACAGACTGGAATAGTAAATTAGTTTGTGACCTACTTTATTTCTAATTCAATGCTTGCTTTACTGAATAGGACCGAATTGTTAGGCAGTTATATAGTGTTACTTTAAAGATATGCTGATTTATTTGTCTTTTTTTAATTGAATTGAGATCACAGCTAAGTAACTGATTCCAGCCACCGTAAGCGTAGGTTTGCGGACGACAAGCAATGGGTAGGTCACCATCCGGTAACCGTCCGAACCGAGCCTGAGTCGTCGTCGAAGGCTTGTACTGGAAGACGCAGTATTGGAAGGCCTCCCACAAGGTAGACCGATGACCTGGTGAGAGCCGCGGGAATGCGATGGATGAGAGGCTAACAGGACCCAGGACCATACGTTGTGGTAACATTTGGGGGAGGCCTATGTCCAACAGTGCACGTCTTTAGGCAGAAATTTTGTACTTATGCGTTTCAAGAATTTATCATTTAAATATTCGTTGGCAGTTTGACATTATAGTATTTAACATTTGCTTAATAATACCTTTTTTTAAATTATACGTAAACTGGTAGAGTTGTATTTTTTTTCTTAGGGTCGCTGCACACAGCCCACCGGCCACAACCACAAAACGCCGCCACTGGCATATTTCCTATAGTTTTCGTACATTTTATATGGATTCCCCGCACACAGTTGAAGCCGGTGGCTGCCACACGCTACAAATCGCCGCTGCTTGCTACTTGTGGCCCGCATTGGCCACTAAACGCCGATACAAAATGCCGTCACACGCCATTCGTGCATTGTGGCTACCGCACGCTGCTTTTGTGGTCGCTTCTAGCTTCTCGTGGCGGCGTTTATGGCTGTGGCATGTGCCCCGTATGCAGCGGCCCCTATTGATTCGGGTAACATATTATTATTGTACATTTTGGTCGGAACTTCTACATCATACCTTTTTAAAGTAACATACCTATAAACAACCCAAGTCACTTCTCTATATATTGAAAAATGAAAATTGTACTGTGATTCCAAGTATTTCCATCAAAATCTTTATAGCCCAAAATTACAGCAAAACGCTCTCCAATTTCCCCAAGTCGCGGAAATAATTTCAAAAAGTTGTGCGAGCTCTTTTCGTGGATAGCACTGACTTCACAACGATTGTACTATGTTACGTGAGTTTATATCCGTACCACATGCTCCTTCATAATGTTATGGTCATTCAGAAATTTAAAAACTGGTTATGTGCGAGTCTTACTAAAAGACGGAACCCTCAGTGCGGGACTAAGGGTTCCGTAAAAACTTACCTATGAAAACAGTTCAATTCCCGAATTGAGTTACGAAATTTTTTCCGAATCACAAAAAATGTTTTTTTTGTGACGTAACTACAAATTAACAGTTTTCAGATTTTTTTCTATACTTGTGCTATGAGACCTTGCTTCATGCCAAATTTCAGGATTCTAGGTCAATGGGAAGTACCTTATGAATTTTGATTCCCTTTTGAGAGTTAAAATATACGTTTTTTTTTTATTACGTTTTTGTTCCTAGTGTCGTGCAACTTTTTTTTTAAGAAAAATTGCTCCACTCAAGAAGGGCAGCCCTCCACCGTAATCATCCTCTATACTTAGTAGTCTACATTTAGTAGGGGTTAGTCATTTATTTTAAAATTAAAATTTTAAAATGTACCTCGGATATATGTTCTTGAAAGAAACGTTCTTAGTTCACGGAAGCCGAACGTGACACTAAACGTACAATCGTCTAAAAAAAATGTCTTAACTCACCCTTTGGGGTATATTGTACATTGATAAAACATGGTACAAGTGGAATAAAATCATTGTTGTATGTACAATAATAACTAGCTCTGCAGTAACCCAATACTGTGGTTACTGAAAAACGGGCAACTTAATTGTCGTAATCATCGTCGCCCTGCCGTTGTCCCTTGTTACTTGGGGTCAGTTCAACAATTATTTAAAAAAAAAAAAACAAATATTTTTATTGAGGCCTTGTTGACACTTCGCGTGACCCAAGGGCTGGCTTTTACTTCAGACAAAGGATAAGCATTGCCATTCAGCGTGGCAATGCCGCCAGTCTTTTGGGTACATTACCAATCGACAGCGATGTGGATGTGGAGGAGTTTTTCGACGCCGTACTTTAGATTGTTTTCTTTTAGTACTTTAGGGCTTTTATTTTTATTTTGTAAGTTAGTTTTAATTACGTTATTATTAGATTTAAATGTATATAATATTTTGAATTGTGTGAATTATATTAAAAGCCATATAAGATTTACAAAAAAAAAATATTTCACATAGGCACTTGAAAAACGTCAGAAGTTAATGCATCCATTCTTTCCTGCCGACCCCAAATAATATGGGACAAGGGCAGTAATATGATGATTGGATTTAATGTCTGCACGCGTGAGGGAAACATCCTCACGCTCCAGCCACCAAGGCCCTGACCCCGACTACCAGCCACGGTAGACGCGGACTTGCGGAAATCGAGCAATGGGTAGCTCAACGTCTGGCAGTTTGGTAATCGGCCGGACCGGGCTCTAATTGTCGACACCGCGTAGTGATCCACGCGCTCCTCGGAGAGATGTCAACAAATCGTAGGAGCCCAGCACGGCCGATGACCGCTAGCTAGGACCGCGGAGAATTTATGAAAAGGAAACCTGTAGTTCTAGAACGCAAAGGGCAAAAAAAAACCATATCAAGACAAAGATCATACCAGCTGCACAGACTTAGAAACTACTGCCATACTCCTTCGCTAGTAGGTACAAGACGGTTTTATCCTTCAAATTGTGCTCGCTCTTACGGCTTCATCCTAACAAAGTTCTGCTAGTGTGTGAGCGCTTTTAAACTAAAAGTATTCAAATTTCCGTCCCCTGAGTTTAGCCGGAATTCCGCACTCCTTAACTTGGTGTGAATTTTTCGGCTAAAGAATGCAAATCTAGTACTTTGCGAATCTATTTTGGGAACTTCGCCTTCTTTTAGATGTGAGAGATGGTCCCAAGGATATGTAGAATAATTTTAGGTGACTCAGTTTTGATACAAATAAAGATCATTGTAATGCTTCTCTCAGTGTAGTGGTGGCCGAGTGCTGCACTGCTCCCAAAACGGTGAAGTTAAAAACCGGCATGTCCTAGAACCAAAACATTCGAAGACATGTGACATTCACCAACCCGCATTGGGCCCGCGTGGTGGATTTTGGCCCATCTCTCTCTTAGAGAGGAGGTCTGAGTGCCAGCAATGGGAACATTAAAAGGCTGAATATGCTATGATATAATGCCTCTAGTTGTCTCGATCGTTCTTAAGAAGGCCCTTCTCAGTCCGTCTATTAGTAGGGGCGCCCAAGTGGGGATTTTGCGCGTTACTCGAGCGCGTCAGAAAATCATATGGGGAGAAACCTTGCACCTTGAAAGGTGCCCCTACTACATAATTATGAACCCTTAATAGGAGCTTAATAAGCAAGTGATCGGAGTAGGTAGATCGATTTTTGGTAGGTACTTGTATCATAAATGCACACAGAAACTATAACATGGATAAGCCATTTTTTCGGAAAGTAATTCCGGTATTTCCGGATTCAATGAAATATTGTTAATGTTAATAGTGTTACTACTCAATTCAAAATTTAAAGGAAGGTATAATGTTCTGGTTGGTCGTTGGAAAAAAAAAATTAAGAATATTGCTCATTTTAATACAATTCTACTTACCTAAGTTCCGGTTTTTTTAAATAATCAATTAATTCCGGAGGAATGTCCATATTAATATATATATTTCGGATCAATGGTCAATGGAATTGGAGTCAATTCAATCTACCTACTCCGATCACTGTTAATAAGGCATTACCACCACGCTTGCCCAAAGCGAGTTACATATCTAAGTTATAGACAGGGTCTGTGGGGGTAAAACCTAGTGTTATTTACGTAGAAATGTACACAGCTAGAGCAGACAGAAAAGGATAACTTATTCAAGAAATTTTATCGATGTTTTCACAACAGCTGTTCTACTAAATGTAGACAAATATTTCTCGGCGACTATCTCGACTCTATCAACAATTTTGATAAACATCCCGTATTAAATTGCGAAGTTCTCAAACAGACCCTAATTAAACTTAAAGCAGTAACGTAAATTAGACACGTGCCCTGTCTAGTGTGACAATTTATGTCTGACGTCACGAGAAATCGTGTGGGTATTCTTAATGAGGGGTCTATTTAATCTTAAACTGGAAGGAACTGGAGATTGAAGAAGTTTTGAGTTTCCAGTTTATTGACTTAGTAGGTCCGGCCGTCCGGACCATCCGGACTGAGCCCGAGTCCTCGACGGTGCGTAGTGGTCCACGTGCACCGCAAAGAGATGTTATCCTCATCATTTCAGCCAAAAGACGTCCACTATAAGCCTCCCACAAGTGCGCTATAATGACCAGTCATTATAGCACGTATCTTGTGCGTCTCGCATCCATCAGAATCCCGCAACACTCACCAGGCCATTGGTCCACCTTGGCTTTGGTTCCGGTACGCGTTCGCCAGTCCAGAACCTTTTGGCCCCATCGACCATCTGTTCTGCGAGTAACGTACCCTGCCCATTGCCACTTAAGTTTAGCATTCTTCGGATTATGTCGGTAACTTTGGTTCTCCTGTGGACATCTGCCTGCATCTGCCGATGTCCACCATCTGCATTCCTGATTCGATCACGCAAGGAAATAAATCATAGTCATCACATAAATTCCTCTAAAAAATCCTCTTAGATCTATGCAGTTAAATTATTGCCTCGAAATCCACCAAATTCTGAATTAGAGTCATGCTCTAAATATAGTGTTTGAGTTTAGTGCTATACTTGAGCACTATATAGTCTGATATGAATAGCCATTAACGCCCTTGAACATAAAAACTTATAGGAAAACATCTTTCGAAAATACTCTTTTAAACTGTACTGAAACGTCGACTATAAATTCCTCATCAATCACATATCAGCCATGATTGATTGCTTCTGTATCTGCTCAAGTCTTCATGATGCTTTCATATTTATAAAGGAGTTTTACGATATTCTTGGAGGCTTTTCACAGGTAATTTCCTTCGGAATATAATATTTTGCTGGCTTAAGCTGGATCAAAACTGAATCTTCTTAGATTTGGAGCAGTATGCCTAATACGGGCACTTGAAAACGTCAAACATTTTTGTAGGCCAGACTAAACTACTATTTGAAAACCAAGGCACGCGAGGAGGCTCGGATTGTATAGTTTTATATCATATTTCCTTAACCTTACTACATTCATCAAAAGACACTTTCCAAAGATCCTAAGATATCAGTTTATATTTTGGTAAAATCTCACTATAAAAAGGTGCAACAATTTTCTCTATTCCTTCCTTGGAAGCTAGTTTCGCAAGCCGGTCAGCCTCTTCGTTACCTGCTACCGTTGCAACTTCAGCGATTTCCCATTTTGACTAAATTTATGTACCTATCCAATCTAAAATTTCGTAGGCTATCGAAACACCACTGACACCAGAGGCGCATCGAGCCACATGCTGTAATGCACTTTGGATATCTGTTAGAATAACTACTTGGTTTGAATTTACATTGTCATAGTGTGAAATGGCTTTTGATATTGCGACAACTTCCGCTGACATTATAGTTATGTTATCACAAATTTTTACACATCAGGTTTCCTTGTAAGTTACATCATAAAAAGCTGCACCCACCAAATTAGTAAGCACTCTTTGACCCATCTGAAAATATTTTATGGATATTTTCATATTTTTCATTTAATTCTTTGATAATGTTACACTTGATTGAATTTAAATCGTAGGTACATTCTTTTAGGGCAGTTGGAGCTATAAAATTAAAACTATAACATTAGAGACATCTATATTTTATTTTATTTATTTAGGGACAATTAACAGCCACAATATAATTATAATATATACAAATATCAATCATTTGAGTGGTAACAATATTGCACTCCACTGCATCATCCGCAAATTATCAAAAATATGTGTTAAAGAGTACCACTAAATGAACATTATTATTTAAATATTATCTATTAATTAATTAATTACATTAAAAAAAAATGAAAATACAAGAATAAATAGTTGACTAGAAATCACAACACAAAAACTATAATAAAAACATTAAAATCATAACCACATCAATTCATTATTTACTAAAATTAACAGTTGACTTACAAAATAAAAAAAAAAAGAATGTATTAAAATAATCAAAACAATTGTAACACATTATTAGATACCAAATTACGTGTGACCCAAATGTTTAAATAAAACATTTCTAAGATTTCACCGGACTGGATATTGTCTATTACAGCCTCATTATACGTTGTTATGAGTAACGGTTGTGCCTTGTTAGTCCAAAATGGCAAACCACAGATAGAGTTAAGTCTACTTAATAGTTCAACAGATAAGTTCTGGGACCAAGAGAATGCCTTCAAGTAGTATACGCTAAAAATTGTCTTCTGAAAAATAATAGTTGAATACACCGTTCACTTTCCATAATATGGGTGGGTGAGCTTTTGATGAATCCTCCTCAGATTCTCATGTCAATATTTTGTAACTAATCTAATTTATTTAGGTGAGTTTTGGCACAATTTTATTTCCATACAATATACTACCATAATCCATTCTACATACTTCTTACTCGGGCAATGTATTAGGTGCGAATGAATGTAGGATGGACCCCCCACGCTGATCCTGCTAACACCTTCAATTAAAAAAAAAATAACATTTGTCAGACGTTTCATTTAAATATTTCCTCAAACGTAACGATCGATCCACCCACAATCCTAAATATTTTATGTTTTCTGGGCTTTATTATTGATAACCAAGGGTCTTAAAAACTATGTTACTATTGCAGCATTCATGATTACATTCACATTTATTTATCTACTTTTTTATTATTACTACATTATTCATTGGGAAAAAAATGATATAGTAACTACAGAATAATTAAATTGGTTTCAAAGCTTTTGTTCAATCAATATTATACATACGAGTACCTACTTAATATCTAAGGAGATAAAAATTAAATGTTAAAAACTTTCTGGCAACATTCAGAATCATAAATCTGCAATTTTATTATTATCAAAATATGGACCTCCATTTTTGCACACTTAACTTCATCGAACGTCCGATTGCCAACGATATCGCTCAATATTTTGTTTGCGATATCGACTTAAATGTGTACTGGATGAACTAATTTACAATTTCAACCTCAGTGACCGAGTCTTCGGTAGTATAGTGGTAAGTATCCCCGCCTGTCACGCGGGAGACCGGGGTTCGATTCCCCGCCGGAGAGAATCTTTTTGATTTTTTTTTATTTATAAAACACGACCTCTATTTAAAGCATGATCTTTTGTATTTTTAACCTTCGGATCAGAAGGTTGAAACGTGACCAAGGGCATTTTTTACGGTAACAGTGATTTCAATCCGACACGAAATTCGCGAATATCTATAGTGAGACATGAATTTTAGCTTTCGTAGTTTAATATCTAGTTTTTATCAACATTTTATGATAATTCCACGCATTTTATTAGATATTTATTAAACTTTATTATTTTTTTATGGCTTATGAATGTTGGTAACAACGCCATCTATTATTAACTTTGTTTACACAGTAGTTCGACTATTCGATGACAGATGGCGCTTTATAATAATACCTTCAGAAATTACAAAATTCTCGAGCAAATATTTATTAATAGATATTTTATTGTTTCAAATTTATGATGCTACGGGAAATATAAATGAACAATATGGGTCATTAATATATACTTTTAAGTTTCGAAAAGCTGAGTACCCATCGACATTATAAGTAGGTCCTTACCTACCTGTGTTGGGCACAATTGAGTTATTTTTTGAATTGTAGAGGCAAACAATAATATTACAATTTTTATTTAAACTAAATTAATTGCGATTAAATGAATTCAATTATTTTTAATTGTGAAATGCAAATAAAATCAATTGCAATAAAATCTGCTAATTGTGGTTTACAATTAATTCAATCGCAATTAAAATTTTATTTGCAATTAAATGAATTGTTATAGACAATTAATTTTTAATTTAACCACGTATTTGATGAATGTATATGGCAGGAGTCCATAGCGTGCACACTGCACGCTCCGCATCCCCCTTCGTCTTGTGCGCCTCACTCGCTCCTCAATATTTCTTGTTTTTTCTTAATTCTTTTTCTTTAATGAACAATCATGAACAGTGCTTAATATGAAAACTGATTTAAATAAAGGTTGATTTAGAAAAGTTATTTTCTTTGTATTTAAAATTACGGTTATCCTTGTTTCCTTTAACCATCCAATCCTGAATTATTCTAGTTAGGTACCTGTGCTACACTTTTATATAATGTTCTGGCTTAAATCCAGGTTTTACATACCTTTGAGAATATTAAGGAGAATGCTCTTGTATGGTTTGCATTATGTTTTTCAGTTACTGACATTTATTAATAACAATTAATTGTAAACGTGTATCAAGCAATTAACAATTAATCAATTGTAATTGCAAATTTTTCCAAGCACAATTAACTTTATTGTAATTGCAAAGTTTTACAAGAACAATTAATTAATTGTAAATTGCGATACGTTACAATTACAATTAATTATTTTAGTTGTTATTTGCAACTAAATTTATCAATTTAATTATTAGTTGTTAATTGTTAATTGTTTTCACAATTAGTTTTTACCCCAGTCTGCTAGGTACCTACGAGTACTATATCTTAAGATACTGTGAAAGACACAGTATATGGGGAGCAAAATACTTAAAAATACAGATACAACGAACTGTTTTTCTCGTTCAACTCCAACCTTCCAATGACCTTTCCATTAAAGTGTCTATAAACTTTACAACATCTCTCGTCAATGAGTAGGTAGGTAATGAAGGCACTCAGCTTTTCATTATTGTCACTGCGGACCTTAATATAGCCGGAATTACGACTTACGGTCATAAAATAAAAACAGGATATGTTTAAATGTTTTATTTTAGAAATATTTATTAATGCAACACAAAGGTACAAAGGCGGACTTAACCCTTTAACTGCTCGCGTCGAATTCGTCCAACGAGTGTTTTCCTGTCCTATTCGCCAGGGTCGTGTATTTGCGACTGGGTACTCCATCTTGTTTAGCTTTTCACTCCCCATAGGTGACAGGAAAGCTGACGAGATGGAGCGAAGCAGTAATGCTAGCAAAGGAGGCGGCCGATCGCGTGAGGCAACAGCAACGGTCCTCACGCCCCAACCGCCACCGGGATTCCGATCCCGATTTCCTGCCACCGTAGGCGCAGGCTTGCGGACGGCGAGCAATGGGTGGCTCGCCGTCCGACCGTCTGGTAACTGTCCGGACCGAGCCCAAGTCGTTGACGGCGCGTATTGTTCCACGCGCGCCTCAGGGTGATGTCAGCAAATCATAGGGGCCCAGTAGGGTCGAAGCCTACTGAGGCCACGGGTAGTGTGAAAGCGAAGCCCGGGGCCCCGGGATGAAGGCAAAGAGGAAACAGGAGTGGGTTTTTAGTCAGTAAAAGTCTGACACTATCTCTCGCTCCACCCAAGAGCGGGATTTGTCATTAGATGATTTTCCCACCTTAAAAAAAAAACCCTTTAACTGCTCGCGTCGAATTCGTCCGACGAGTGTTTTCGTGTTCTATTCGCCAGGGTCGTGTGTTTGCGACTGGGCACTCCATCTTGTTTAGCTCTTCACTCTCCATAGGTGACAGGAAAGCTGACGAGATGGAGTTTTTGGTTATGGATGTGCGACCCTCGCGAAATAAACACGAGAGTGGTTGTCGGATATATCCGAAGTAGGCCGTTAAAATGTTAATGCCTTAAGCATGGGCTATATGCAGGGGCGCCGACTCCGTGGGTGCTCGGGGGCTCGAGTACCCATGAGAAATAAACAGTGGGTACCGAGCACTCCTGAGAATAATCATCAAGAAACAGATCAGTAATCGCCTTTTAGGTTACGTATAAATTATAATATTTATTGATACTAAAATCTAGTTTCATTTTTATATAATGGTTTCATTTTATATTTTTATCAAATATATTTAGTAATTGAGTACGAAGTATGTAAGTAGGACATTTATTTATTTGTCGGTTTATTTCTCATGGGTGCTCGAGTCCCCGAGCACCCACGGAGTCGGCACTCCTGACCACCTGTTCTGTTTGGACGCTGGATTACATACATCCATGTCGCCCATGCTTTAGGCATTCTCTACCAATCAACCAAGTGTGGTGGAGAGACCAAATGGCAGGTGCATAAAAAAAAGAAATTATGAAAAAAAAAATAGAATGTATACAGGTTTATTACAACTTGTAACATAATAAACCCATATCCTGACTAGAGGACAAAAAGTCATGTGTTAAAAAAAATGTTAAGATAAATCTGTGGCCCTAATAAAAAGGGGTAATAAAAGTTGAATTTTTGGACTTAGGTCCCTATTCACTAGGACCACAGAAATATACCGTGTTTGATATTATTTGAAAAAGCTTTACTCGTACTTATCAAGAATATCATCAAAATTCGACAAGGTGCCTTCAAGTGGTCAAAATATTCCATGTTAGTAACACCAAAATAGTGTAAATAACAAAAAGTAAAAAATCTAAAACCCAACAACGACAAAATTAACAGCGCTGAAAAAGTATGAAACAAAATTTTCAGGATGCTGAAATAAACACCGTAATAACACGATATTAAAGTGTTACGGTTGGTACCTAATATATCTATATAATGTATGACTACAGCTTTTCTTTTTGTTCTGTTCTTGTTTCTCCAGTAACCTTGTTTATTTACCGCACATTCGGATACTCTGCGATAGTGCCTCAGTCTTACAATCCCTAGGCAAACTCTACCATCTCGGGCATTATATAAGAATGCCACTCTGCTCTGGAAAGAGTCACAGTGCCGGAACAAATCACTGTGACACTACAGTGGCTTAAAGGTCACAGCAGCTCACTGGGCAACGACGCGGCAGATGAACTAGCCAAGAGAGGATTTGGAGCGGTGGTCTCCGGGCCTGAACCCATTGTGCAGAGCGCTGCTGGTCCTCGACACCAGGATGCAGGCAGATCAAGGAGGCCATATGCTACCCCTCAACAAAGCCCTCACCGAAAAACTCATGCAACTGGATAGAGGCAGCCTGCGTCTGGTAGCAGGGACCATCACCGGACACTGCATACTGAATAAGCACCTCCACACAATAGGCCTCACAGACAGTCCCCTGTGCAGAGCATGCTTGGAGGGGGAGCATTGTGCATGTGCTCCTAGACTGCACAGGTGTCACTGAAACACGCACATGTGTCACAAAAACGCGCAATTACGTAATAATAATACCTCTACTATCTGGCCAGTTTTACTTGGCCATATCATAAAGTGATCAATTTCTAAGATCTGGCCACGAAATATATAACTAGCGGTCCCGGCAGACTTTGAACAGGCAGAAAACTGGTTTTTAGTCTGAAAAAATAGAGAACCCGATAGCAGCACCGGGATCTATTGTATTTTCGAACCATCCAGGGACACACAAAATTTAATATCTAACAAAAAGCCAGCTTTCGGGCTGGACGACGGCGACGTCTGCCGAGACTACTAGTTTAATATACACACATTTACACCCACACATGTCACACACCCTCACCCCCCACACACACACACCCTCATATACACATTCACACACCTGACTCTCGCAACCTCATATACTTAATTCTCACTACAGTCACACTTCACCCTGCTTTACCTATTTTTGAATATTAAATATCACGTAACTGGAATGATGTACAGCTTACCGTTACCCACTTCCGGAGTCTGGAGAGGCTGGTAATCTGTCATACAGGTCTTCTAGTACAGAAACCAATCTCTCACATAGATTTCCATAAATGTACACCTTGAAATATGTATCTTACTATTTATATTCCTTGTATAATTCTATGTGAGAGAGAAAATAAACTTTTTTGTATTTTGTATTGTATTGTATACGTATATACAGGCCTAAATCAGAGTTATGAGCATACATGTGGATGGATAGAGGGGGAGAGGGAGGCCAAAGAAAAGATGGATGGATTGTGTGAAGAGTGATATGAAAAAAAAAAACAAAGTTAGTGATAGCTTGACGAGTGACAGGGCAGAATGGAGGAAAAAAACGTATTGCGCCGACCCCAAATAAAACGGGACAAGGGCAGGAAGATGGTGATAATATACAGGCCTAAATCTGTCTCCTTAACTTCAGTCCATCCATAGGTTGTCTGTAAGAAATGGCCCTGTGCGATAACACCGCCCATTAAACACTTATTTTTATAATAATTTGCCCAGTATTTTTTTTTATGCGATGTACAATTGAGAATATATGATAATAATATGTACGTATCTATATTTATATATAACTAGCGGTCCCGGCAGACGTTGTTCTGCCCAAAAGCGGGATTTAGTAAAAAAAAAAAATTACCCTACTCTACCCTACTCTACCCTACTCTACCCTACTCTACCCTACTCTACCCTACTCTACCCTACTCTACCCTACTCTACCCTACTCTACCCTACTCTACCCTACTCTACCCTACTCTACCCTACTCTACCCTACTCTACCCTACTCTACCCTACTCTACCCTACTCTACCCTACTCTACCCTACTCTACTCTACCCTACTCTACCCTACTCTACCCTACTCTACCCTACTCTACCCTACTCTACCCTACTCTACCCTACTCGTTAAAAAGTACCCTATGTCCGTCTCCTGGTTCTAAGCTACCTCCCCACCAATTTTCAGCCAAATCGGTTCAGCCGTTCTTGAGTTATAAACAGTGTAACTAACACGACTTTCTTTTATATATATAGATAATGTAGAATTGAATCCAGTCTTGACAAAAATCGAGTCTGAAGTAGCCAATTACGATAAGGATGGGGAAGGGTCTTGTGGCTGAGATCTGTGATTCCTATATACCTAAGGGGTGAGTGTTTTAATCGGTATTAAAGTCAAAAATAGTACCTAAATAAGTAATTATTCGTTAAAGAACAACGGCATGGAAATTGTTGATGAAATTATAAAGTTTCTACATAAATTACCATGATAATATATACCGGCGAAATAATTGACTAAGTTTTGTCAAATCAAGCTAATGGCCAGTCTAATGATCGCAAAAAAATCGTCATAATTGGAAACTGAATTGACTAGATTTTTTACTATAATAAATAATCATGGCTTAGTTTTTTTTTACTTGCTTGACTTCATGACTTTTGGCTAAATTGAACTTTTGATATTGCCACTAATATCAATCTTGGTCAAGTAACATAATATGCTTTATGTATTGATAATAAATACTTAGGAAATACATTTCCGCATTAGATAATAAACATGATAAAAAACTTTTCCAAAAAAAAAATATAACCGACTTCAAAGTAAAAAAAACACTGAAAAGTGCAAAATAATTTTAATTTTGGAAGTCGGTGTTTATATAATAGTTTTCAGGTCTCTTCGTTATTTAACACCACCACTATTCGTCTTGGTGCTGTCCTGTGGTATTTGTCCGCGGAAGCGACGGCAGACCACGCCCTGTGGCCAAAAGTCTTCGTCCATAACAAGGTGTAGAAAATAGTTTGGTACTCGCACCACAAATGCCTTAAAATTGACATTCCGGTGCGACTCCAGCAACTGCACCCTCAGTGTGAACTTCAACTTTTGGTGCACATAATCGACGATGTCCTCCACCATTGTGGTGTAATGCAGGCGGGAGTTGAAAAAGTACTGACCATACATACAGGTCTTTCAGCTGAATTGATGTTGGTGATGAAAATTCTACTATAATGCCAAATTATGACAGGTTTTCAGGCTAAAGAAGAAATTGACAAAAACAAAGAAATAAAAAGAATGGAAAACTTAGAAAATAAAAGCTTTTTAAGTTTTTATTCTTTTTCTTTTTACTCTACTTCAAAATTTTTAATTCAGAAAACGGCAGTAAGTTTCGAAAACTAATTTAGCTTAAGGCCTTAGCTCCCGAGCAGTGCCATAAAACCGTGTTTTTCTGAAACCTACTCCTCGGTAACGACTTGGTCAATAGGTTTGAAAATAAAATATATATTTACTATAGATTCATACATAACATTAAAAACATATAATTATTTTGACATTTAATTGATTTGACATTATTTTAATACTTGTAATGCTAATAATTTTTGCTTTTCCTTTTAAATGTGTGAATTTTGAAATGTATTTTATTTTATTGAAGTTTGTTTATTTCTTTTGCAGTGCCCTTACAGGGTGCATGTTTGAAACTTTAATTTGTATTCCAACTACTGTACAACATGTTTGCAATAAACTGATTTGATTTGATATATTTTTTCGTATGAGTAATACTTTAGCCAAAAAAAATATTTATCGACATGATATTTTATTGCTTGTTTCCCCTACTCCTTTCAAACGGCTTTGATCTTTAGAAATATGTTTACGCAGAAAAATTGCTGGTTAACTGTTCTTCAGAATGTACATAGCATGTAAATCAATCAATATTTCTCAAATAAAATGGATTTAAGGTCAGCGATGCATTATCCGGGAGCAGCTGGCCGGAATTCGGAGATCCCACATTTGAACGCAAGAAAAAGTTTAATTAAAGTTCTCGTATAATAATATAATATATTAAATGTTTCTGTGTAATTTCGCAGTCTTCCTGTTTCTGTATTTTTGTCAAAAGAAAATCTAAGATGTCCTAAGCAGGATGCCATAATTTTCGAAATCACCTCGCTTTTTTAGAATTTTACCTTCAAATCTTTATTCACACTGGGTACGCAAACAACCATCATCTAGCGTTTTTCCAAAAATACTGTAATTATTAATATCGATTATAAAGAAAGTATTTTTTTTTAAGTATATATTTTTTTTAATGACGTCAATTGGTACTTTACACCATATAATTTATATGAATATTTTCGATATTACAGATTTAAAATGCAGGAACATAGTGGTTGCGGTTGTATCAGCATTGCACCCGTGCGAATTCGGGGTGGGTTGCAAAAGTAGAAAATGTTATATAGGTACATTTCGTACGAAATATTATATTTTATCTATCTTTATAAAAAAGTTCTACACCAGGGCCCCTTGGTAAAATTTAATACAGGCCCCGTGTAGGCTTAATCCGCCACTGGTAGGCAAACTGTAGTAACTTCCAGAACAGATGGGGTACCATTCGAAAATATTGCCGCCAGTTAATCAAGCTTACACCATAAATAAACACACAAACTTCTTGGCACGCTATAAGTTCTCTCGTGAGAGTGAAGCGTGAACGATGCTAACTAACATTGTAATTGCTTAAGTTAGTGGTACTCTCCAAGGAATGGAACAACTTTGTACATGGGAAGTTTATCTTGAGGAACAGACCCAATTATTTGTCTCTGGGTACTTCTTACTTCTTCTGAGGTGCTACAAGGAATGTATGCTTACAAAAACATACATTCCTTCCCCTTTGAAGTGCCCTTCCTGGTACATCTATCACCAACATTAGCAGGGCTGAAAAGCTTGTTGTTTCATCCAACGCAATGTTTGAATAAAAGGCCACACAAAAAAGAAAGATAGCGTCTGAATGCTCCTAACTTTCGAGGCTAACTCGAACATTTCACAAAACTTGTCCCAGGTAACACGTGTTTATTTTAAAAATCTTTAGTGTTTGCAAAAAATTTCGACGATTGAAATTTTTGTTGAATGTGCAAGGTATTAAGGGCCAAAGTAGATTTTCACTGGATTAGCTTTACTTTTTTTTATTTGATATTAACTAATGCTTGACGGCGATCCCACCTGATGGTAAGCAGTGATGCAATCGTTGATGGTGAGGCGCACCAGTTTATTAAGAGCCTGTTCACGACCTCAGTAGGCAAATTGTTCCAGTCCTTCGATGTACGCGGTACAAACGACGAGGGGAAACGCTTAGTCCAGACCGTAGAGGTTTCAACAACGTAAGGGTGAATACTTACCATACGTCGTCTTGTCCACTGGTAGAAATGAGATGGCGGAATCAAGTCATGCAATTCCCGCACACACACTTCAAAATGCAACCATGCTTATGCTATGTTTCCAATAGAAACCTAGATAATAACCACAAAATATCTGTGTCTCCAAAATATCTAGAGAAAGATGTGTAATGACGACATAATCTCGTAAGAGCGTTTGTACGGAATTACGAGTTGGGCGCTCTTAAATTTAAACTCTTGTGATTCCATGAAGTGAAGATGAGAATGTTGAGATGAATGTGTGTAGTGATGAGAAGGGATAAAGTTAGAAGCTAATGTATTAACCTTTAGTACGACTTACAGACACAATTAAAAAGCCATTGTGTCCAGCGTACATCTGCGTTCTGGCTTACAACATGTTAAAGGAAACATAAAAGTGGTGCCAGTGACTGAAAAGTTGAAAGGGAATCATTTGTCTTGTTATGTTCATGTAAAGAGGTGAGATGAAACGTATGTTACTGAAAGAGTTGTGGTATATAGGTGGATGAATGAAGAGGGAGAGAGATGCCAAAGAAAATATTGACAGATGGTGTAGGGAGTGATATGAAAGAAAAGGGGGTCAGTGAAAGCGTGATGGTTGACAGAACAGAATGGAAGAAATAAATGTGTGGTGCTAACCATCATCATTAGCCTGCCACTCTATCTAGCCAAAGGAAGACTGCGAAAGATAGAAAGAAAGAGTAATCGAGGCCCCAAAATACAAAGAGCAACTAAAGGACATAGGGTTTTATCAGTAAAAGACTGACACTCAACCTCTCGCTCAACCCAGAGTGGAAGAAGTCATATGATGATTTTTCATCGAAAAAACAACAAACTTTGGTATTACTCATTGAAATGAAATGAAATGAAGACTCGAATTAATTCTGTCTATTATATGTCTTTTAAATGTCTTTTTTTTTTCGTAGCCAAGAAAATATATAGCAGTAGCTCAGAATTTAAATGAGACAACTCGAATAAAACTCATAATTATATACACGATAATTTACTCAGAAACTAGATGAGGAGAAATAACGTGTCCCTGCCGCACTAATCGTAAAACTAACTAAAAACAATCTAAAATATAGTGTCGAAAAACTTGGCATTGCTATCGAGTAATAATGCGCCCAAAACTGTTTCAATTACTATAGATACATTTTTAAATTTCTACGTTTTTTATTTATTTTGAAGGTAATCCTATCAGGTTTACGAAAACCATAGAATTTGATGGTTTTCATGGGCGATGTAGCTAAAACCATCGATAAGTGTAAAATTTTCAACGTTCCTAACAAAATTATCTTAGCAAACTGTGGTAAAAAAATTGCACTTATCAACAACATATTAACAGGAACTTTACAACTTAACTTTATGACTAGTCCATTTGCATAAGCCACGCTCAAATTGTCAGATTATTCAAATATACACTTATCTGCATGTGTACATGTAAACTTACCTTGTCTTAAACTGACGCGCTCGAGTTTTCCGAAAATCATTATTATTTTTTTTACTTATCTGGCGGGCTGCCCTCAACTTACCCCACTATATCAAGGGTTCATATGTGGTAGGGGTACATTACAGGGTGAAACGTTTCTCCCCATATGATTTAGACTACGAAGGAGATGGTGGGAAGCTTGAATGACTTCTTTAGGCTGCTGAAGCTGGTAACAATGGCAAGAATGGAGGCTAGATATAAAAATTGTAAATGTATCTCTCAGCCAATGACAGGCAACGACTCACTTTTTTATTATGATTATTTGTATTGTGCTTTTGGGTACAATATTGACTGGTCATAATATCTATTAACACTGTAATATGGAAATATTGTAACATCAACCAATTTTTTTTAAAGAGAAAACCATTGAGTTTCTTGCCATAACCGGCCGGCCGTTAACGGTTCTTCCCCATAGGAAACGACCAGTTTGGAACTGTGCACTAGCTTCTGACGTTTTATAAGTGCCCATAAAGGCCTATGTGAAATAAAAATATTTTGAACTTTTGAATGTTGAAGATATTGATGACTGACTGACACATTGGGGTCGCCGGCAAACTGTAAGGTAGGTATACCTTACAGTTTGCCGGCGACCCCAATGTGTCAGTCAGTTATCACTATGAAGTTAGTAATAAAAATACGAGAAATGATAGCTGGTGCTGCAAAATGCCATCTAGCAGCTTTGGACTTAGTGCAAAGGCGTGTGAAGAGGCTAATCGGTGATCCAGATTTGGTTAAGTCCAATCTACAAAGCCTCGAGTACAGGCGCAGGGTAGCCAGCCTATCGGTATTTTACAGGTTGCATTTTGGAGCGTGTGCAAGGGAATTTCATGCTATCACCTTTCTACTATCGGACAACCCGACATACGGCGAGTATCCACCCTTACGTTGTTGAAACCTTTACGGTCCTGACTAAGCGTTTCACCTCGTTGTTTGTACCGCGTACATCGAAGGACTGAAACAAATTTCAGAATTCTGGGTCAACGTCAAGTACCCTATGAATTTTGATTTCCTCAAGAGTGCCGTTATGTACGTTTTTTGCCACATAAACCGAAGTATCTTTTGTTCTCGTTAACAGGTTTGATTTTTTTACAGTTTCAGAATCTGCGAAAGATTTGAGTATATGGTTTTAATTTCGACTCGATATCTCCATGCGCTCCCGAGATAAAGGGTCTTGAAAGACAGACAAACATACAGACGGACGGACAACAAAGTGATCCTATAAGGGTTCCGTTTTTTCCTTTTGAAGTACGAAACCCTAAAAAACGAGAGAAAAAAATGGAGCGTTATAAAAGGTTCATGAATATGTAAAAAGGAGGTAAAGTTACATGAACCTTTTTAAATGACCAAACATCAAAACATAACCTAAAGGACTTATGAGATTCAAGCGAACTCATACTTTTGGGCTCTTAAGTTTGTTCGTTATTTCACGACTTGAGTCAACTACACACTTGAACCGTAATCCAGGGTCGTAGCTAGTACCTTATCTGCTAGGGCCCCCGAGTTATAGAGGCCCCGAAATGTGCAAAAGTTCGTAACATGTTATCCACAACCTTTGGCGGTAAGTCCCATCTTTGTCTGGCGGTAAGTCCCCTCTTTGAGGAGTGGCTGGAAAGACCTCACGGCGTCCTCACCGAACATGGTCAGTTCGGGAAGTTCCTGCACCGGATTAACGTAGTAATTCGTGCGGAAGTAACGCCCGGGTGACACTACTGTGTGGACCACCCGGAGAACATGGTGGAGCACACGGTGGAGGTGTGCCCCGCCTGAGCAGAGCACCGCCGTATCCTCGTGGGGGAGATCGACGGCAACGATCTTTTGCGCTAGGCCTTGGTATAGGCCATGGTCCGAAGTGAGGAGGGGTGGCAGGTGGTCGCCTCCTTCTGCGAAGCAGTAATGCTAGTACAGGAGGAGGCCACTAGTGCAGGTGCGAAGGCGTGACCCACATGCCCCAGTCGGATTCCGATTCCGATTTCCAGCCACCGTCTGTGTCTGTGTCTGGCGCGGGCGTGAGCGCGGCTGCGGACCGAAGTCTACTGAAGCCAAGGGTTTTTTTTTCTGAAAAGAAAACTCGGTCCTGAGACGAAGGCAAAGAAGGAACAAAATTGGGTTTTTAGTGGGTAGTCAGTAAAATGAAAATCCAATTTTTTATCAAATTTTTCTTATTGAGAATTGAATGGATGCCCGTAGTGAGTGAATAATGATTATTTGATTGGATGTTCCGCTTGTTTCACTTATTTATTTATGTATTGGTACACCAACAGCATTACATTGTATACAGGATTATTATGAAAAATAATACTATAATTTAAACACTGGTAGGCATGCCTAATATAGGTACCTATGCACAGCTTACAACACTATATGTATTAGGTATGCTAAATTATTATGGTAGGAGATAAAAAAAGATTCAACAAAAATTAAACATACAAAATGAAAAAAAAAACATTTTACAAAAAAAAAACGGCTTCACTAAAAAAAAGATGGATGGATTGCTATCATATCAATTATGATAGAAAAGGGAGTTAGTGATAGTGTGACCGGTGACAGGACGGGGTACAGGAAAAAAAACGTGTTGCACCGACCCAAATAACACAGTACAGGGGCAGGGACAGGGGCAGGAAGATGATGTTTTTTTTTTAAGTGGGAAATCATCCAATGACTTCTTCCATTCTAGGGAGATCCGGAGGGCGTCAGACTTTTACTAAAAAAAAAACCACTCCTATGTTACTTCTCTGTCCTTGCCTTTTTCGGACCACTGGTTTCCCTTTGGATAGTCAACCCATGGCCCCAGTAGGCTTCGGCCCTGCTGGGCCCCTACGATTTTGCTGACATCTCTTTGAGGCGCTCGTGAAACGCGCGCCTAAGCGCCGTCGACGACTTGGGTTCGGTCCAGATGGGTTGGACGGTAAGCTATCCATAGCTCGTCATACGTAAGCCCACGCGAGAAGAAGATGATGGTGATGATTGGATGTTCCAATTTTATGGCTCGCATCGCTCATGTTTTTTTTTATAGGGGCCCCTATGAGACTAACTACGTCCCTGCCGTAAGTATTATGTGCTGGACAAGAGTATCCCTTACATGTGAACCTTTTTGAATTTTCAAGTACATATTACTTTCTTGGGTTGCTCAGCTTGTAGGAGCTCAGGTGGGTTTTAGTTAAAAAAAGTTTGACGACCTAAATTGAACTGTTAAAGGGATGGAGCTTTATAGGGTGTATAGCTACATCCCTAGTAAGTATGGTTGCCAACCGTACTCTAAAATACGGTATTGTCTCCATACCATGTAGGCGTACTCTATAATCTATAATACATATTATGATGCATACTTACCTGTTACCGTGATCCAAAATGTCGACTTTACTGAGAATCTTTTCGGTCATGAATGCGAAGTGGTGGGAAGAACATCCCCCTAGCCAAGTTACAACCGTTTCGTTTCAATTTTGTTTTCGTTGATCGCCTCGGGTCGGCCACGCCTCCCATTCCTTTGTTCTAACCACGTGACTGAGCTTTGAGATGACGTCAAAACAAAGGAATCGGAGGCGACTCGAGGCGATCGACGAAAAGAGAATCGAAACGAAACGGTTGTAACTTGGCTAGGGGGGCTGGGCTTCATTTAAATTGATTAAAATTGAACTTCTGATCTATGTAAACTTAGAGTTAGAATGTTTGAAGTCGTACAATTCATTCAAAAACAATGAAAAATTGTTATGTGCTGCAAGAAGTTCCAAAAATTACCTTTTTAAAATCATGGTATCCTTTTTAGGGTTCCGTACCTCAAAAGGAAAAAACGGAACCCTTATAGCTCACTTTATTGTCCGTCTATCTGTTTCTCTGTCTGTCTGTCTGTCTGTCAAGACCTTTTATCTCGGGAACGCGTGAAGTTATAAAGTTAAAATTAATACCATATACTCAGGTCTGTCCCTTGAAGCTGTGAAAATATTAAACTTCTAATTTAATGAATAAAAAGATACGGCCGTCTATGTAGCAAAAAAACGTATATTTCGATACACTCAAGGGAATCAAAATTCATAGGGTACTTCCCGTTGACCCATAATCCTGAAATTTTCATGAGGTCTCATAGCATAGGTATAGGAAAAATTCTAAAAACTCTAAATGTGTAGTTATGTTACGAAAAAAAAAACTTTTTTTCATCATCATCTTCCTGCCCTTGTCCCGTGTTATTTGGGGTCGGCGCAACATGTATTTTTCTTCCATTCTGCCCTGTCACTCGTCATGCTATCATTAACTTCCTTTTCTTTCATATCACTCTTCACACAATCCATCCATCTTTTCTTTGGTCTCCCTCTCCCTCTCCATCCATCCACATGTAAACTCATAACTCAAAAAAAAAAAAACTTTTTTTGTGATTCGAAAAAATCTTCGTAACTCAATTCGGACATTGAACTGTTTTCATTGGTAAGTTTTTATGGAACCCTCAGTGCTCGAGTCCGACTCGCACTTGCCCAGTTTTTCAAAAGTCCGTACTCTTTATTTACTCCCTTTGAAATCAGATATACCCTATTTCATCTAATAAAAGTTGACAACTGTACTAGTAAGGCTCCTGGATGACTTATTTGATATTATATTATTTACGATTATTCTATTTTGTTGGAGACATAAAGTTAATAACAGTATCGGAGAGTTGGGTTTAGTTTTCTCATTTCAAAAAGACAAAATACCAAATGTACTAAAACTTATTTGAGGTAAAAAAATATGCGTCAGAGATATATTAGCATAGCATAGTCGGCCTTATAATGTTCCCACTGCTGGGACTCAGGCCTAATCTGTAGAAGAGGGAATGGGCCGTAATCCACCCCGCGGGCCCAGTGCGGGTTGGTGAATGTCACATGTCTTCGAATTTTTGGTTCTAAGATATGCCGGTTTCCTCACGATGTTTTCCTTCACCGTTTTATGAGCAGTGGTGATGAAATAAATTACACAAAGTAATGCGCCTGGCTGGGTTTGTTTGAACCCACGACCTACGATTCGTAAGTCGGGGTCGTTACCAATCGGCCACCACTGCTCTCAAGAAATATATTATTTCCTTTAAAAGTTCAAGCAGTGCTGAATAGACTTTTCATTATAAATACGCTAGAATCCTTCGTGGCGTGAAAAGGTGAGAAATATTACGAAACTCATTTCATGCAGGTGGGTTTGGCATTCGTCTGGATTTACCCGGATTTATCCTAGTTAATAGAGTATAATAACTACTGGGGAAACATTATCTTGCAAGTACAGTTATAGTTAATTATGGTGACTTGTAATACAGATTTCATACAGATTTATCACAGGCACCAGTCTCTCACAAAGTTAATTCAATGTTCGTGCTCCACTGTAACCCTAGCATTAAGAAGCTTTTAGCTTGTGCAGAGAAAATAAACGACTATTATTATTATTAAACAATTTTAAAATAATATCTTTCATAGTATTGTAGTGACCTACATATTATTAAAATTAGGTAAAATTATATCAAAATAAAATAATTTATTTACATACGTACAGACACTAACCACTAGTATTATATATAGAATGGTCTGTCTAGTTGCTAGGTAACTTGTATCGTTTGTGTCAATCATTGAAAAATACATAATTTTAAGAAGGATCGTTTGTATTAATTTAAATGGATATGTAGAAATACCCATCGTGTCCTACAGTATTACGTAAGAACAAAATACAGTTTATTGAAGTTTAAGAGTTTATGGCGAGGGGTTGCCACCACACTAAGGGCGGAATTCACCAATAAAACTAATTGCGTTTTAACGTTTGCCTCGCATAATCGCGTTTAGCCGCTGTCACTAGTGTCACTAGTCTGTATTTTTCTTTTGTTGTATTTTTACGACCACGATTATTAGGTTGTCTGGTAGATATCGCTGTCAACGTTAAGACGGCCATTGTACCCATAGATTTAAGTTTCTGTAAAATTGTTAATATTTTAGTGTAAGTACAATAAAGGCTGGATCACGGGTTCAAACCCAGCCAGGTGCATTACTTTGTGTAATTTATTTCAGCACCACTGCTCTCAAAACGGTGAAGAAAAACATCGTGAGAAAACCGGCATGTCCTAGAACCAAAAATTCGAAGTTGGTGGTGGATTACGGCCCATTTACTCTCCTAGAGAGGAGGCCTGAGTCCAGCAGTGGGAACATTTAAAGGCTGATTATGCTTATGCTCTACAACAAAGTGTAAACTATTCTAGATTGCTATATTATACACCTTTGTTACCTGCCAAAGCCACCGCAACTGCACCTTTATAGTAGGTATACTTGACGATACCCAGGTATCTAATATCTTTCCTCCACACCTGTGTGTATTATTTTTTTCGGTGGGAAAATCATACAAACATAATAAAAGGAAAATATTTGTTTTATTGAAGTTTGTTTATAATGAATAAACTTAAAAACTACTGGACCAATTAAAAAAAACTTGAGAGGTGTCAAGGGACACCCGGATGGAACGAAGTTCCTCTGATTCGATTATTGAAACTAATTTCTCAACCATTTCATTAAAATCTTTGGAATCTTTGAATCAATCAATCGATCAATCTTTCATTCAATCTTTGAATAAATCAATCTATCCATCAACTTATCAATCTATCGACTTATCCATCTACCTATCAATCTATCATCAACCCATCAATCAATATATCAATCAATCAATCTATCAACATATCTATCAATCTATCAATCTATCAATCTATCAATCTATCAATCTACCAATCTATCAATCTATCAATCTATAAATCTATCAATCTATCAATCTATCAATCTATCAATCTATCAATCCATCAATCTATCAATCTATCAATCTATCAATCTATCAATCTATCAATCTATCAATCTATCAATCTATCAATCTATCAATCTATCAATCTATCAATCTATCAATCTATCAATCTATCAATCTATCAATCTATCAATCTATCAATCTATCAATCTATCAATCTATCAATCTATCAATCTATCAATCTATCAATCTATCAATCTATCAATCTATCAATCTATCAATCTATCAATCTATCAATCTATCAATCTATCAATCTATCAATCTATCAATCTATCAATCTATCAATCTATCAATCTATCAATCTATCAATCTATCAATCTATCAATCTATCAATCTATCAATCTATCAATCTATCAATCTATCAATCTATCAATCTATCAATCTATCAATCTATCAATCTATCAATCTATCAATCTATCAATCTATCAATCTATCAATCTATCAATCTATCAATCTACCAATCTATCAATCTATCAATCTATCAATCTATCAATCTATCAATCTATCAATCTATCAATCTATCAATCTATCAATCTATCAATCTACCAATCTATCAATCTATCAATCTTTTAATCCATCAATCAATAAAACAATCTTTCAATCCATCCATCAATCAATCAATCTTTAACTCAATCTTTGAATCAATTGATATAAATATTTAGTAAACAAAAAAAAGTGTCGTGACAACTTTTCGTAAGAAAGTGGCGTGACAACTTTTCGTAAGAATTTTTTCCGTCTAGCCCCCTTTCACAACGCGCGATAATGAACTTCGTTCCAAAAATCCTTCGCCAGTAGAATGCTATTTTATCCGTCCGTCGTATGCCGTCCGGTCGTCCGGTATCCGTCCGGACCGAGCCCAAGTCGTCGATGGCGCGTAGTGTTCCACGCACGCCCCAAGAAGATGTCAGCAAATCGTAGGGGCCCAGCAGGGTCGAAGCCTACGGGCCATGGGTTAAGTGAAAATGAAACCCGGAGCCCTTAAACGCACGGCAAAGAAGGAACAAACGAGTGGTTTTAGTCAGTAAGAGTCTGACACGCCCTCGCGCACCGCCCAAGGGCGAAAGATGTCATTAGATGATTTCCCACCTAAAAGAAAAAAATCACTGAGTGACATAGGCATACATTTTCTAATTTCATACGGGCGGAACCGCAGGCAGAAGTTAGTTGCTCCATAAGATATTTAAGGGCGCTCAAATAATAACAGTGAGAGAGTACGAGAACCAGAAATTGGAAAAAAAAATCCTCGAAATAGAAACGGCCATTTAGCAAAATGTTGTTTACAAAAGAAAAATGGTTCCGATCAACGCAAATTGATATCGAGCGAATGTCGAAAAAATGAAATTACTGACTGTAGACGTTTCTTTATTTATGATCGTGATTGATTTTTATTGACTTAGGTAACTTTTTGTAAATTATATTAGAAGGTATTTCAACCAGAAAAACAGGAAAATTGACAAAGTTATTTAGCCGTCTGGGAACGTCAGTTGAGCAGTGGTGGCCGAGTGGTAACGGCACCGACTTACGAGTTGTAGATCGCGGGTTCAAACCCAGCCAGGCGCATTACTTTGTGTAATTTAATTCATCACCACTGCTTTCAAAACGGTGAAGGAAAACATCGCGAGGAAACCGGCATGTACTAGAACCAAAAATTCGAAGACATGTGACATGCACCAACCCGCTGGGCCTGCGTGGTGAATTACGTCTCATTCCCTCTCCTAGAGAGGACGCCTGAGTCCCAACAATGGGAACATTATAAGGCCGACTATGCAATGCTATGCTATGCTATGCTAGGAACGTCAAAATATACCCATGTAATAGGAACGTCAAAATATACCCATGTAATAATCAATTGAGTAAAATACACATAAAGAGGAAGAAAGTAGCGTTGGAACGAATCTCACTAAGTGGACTGATGTCAACCTATTTATTATTTTTATTGTGCTTTTGGGTACAATATTAACTGGTCTGAACTCTCCTATCATACCAATCAGACTTATTAGGCTGGCATTCATAATTTAAAATTTATAATCTAAATTCCAGCACCTTGCTTCACACATAGCTTAAAAATTCAGATTGATTCAGAACTGTAGTGTAGGGATACTATTAATCAATCAGATTTTTTGCGGTGTGCACCGACCGTCTTCAGCTCTTGGGAATTGAAATTTCCTCAGACCTTAATTTTGGGCGGTTCATTGAGTCCAAAGCCAAGGTAGCTGCTAGGAAGCTCGGCTTTCTTGCCAAGTTCCGGCGGTCCTTCACATCGGGACAGCTTTTAATGCTATACAAAGCACAGGTCCGCTCCTGTTTGAAGTACTGCAGCCACATATGGGCTGGTGCTGCAAAATGCTACCTAGCAGCTTGGCTTTGGACACGGCGGAAAAGCGTGATCAAATACTAAAAATTGGTGATCCAGATTTGCTTAAGTTCAATCCAAAAAGCCTTTCAGCATTTTATAGAATGCATTTTGGAGATTATGAACGAGATTTGTACGATTTGAATCTGCCATCTCCTTTAGACAAACTAACGTACGGCGACTATCCACCCCTTCGTTGTTGAAACCTCTACGGTCCCGACTAAGCGTTTTGCTACGCCGTTTATACCGTGTAATCGAAGGACTGGAACAGTTTGCCTCCTGCTGTCTTCCTGTCCGATTATAATTTAGGTGTCTTCAAGGCTAGAGTGAATAGACTCTTAATAAACTAGTGCGCCTCACCATCAACAATTGCATCACTGCTTAACATCATGTGGGTATGGTGTTCCCGTCCGTATGGTGTTCGGACGTAAAGAATGGCACCATCCCATTTCTTCCCGTGGGTATCGTAAAAGGCGACTAAGGGACACACCAGAGAATGGGCAGCAGCATTCTCTGTGCATTATAACAACCACACTGCGATTGCCAACCCGCCTGCCAAGCGTGGCGATTATGGCAAACCCCCCCTGAAAAAAATGATAAGCAATCTGTATAATAAATGAATACGCGTTTGAAATATTTCGTTACTGAATTCAGAACGGTCGTCAGTGTCATTCAAGTTACTAATCGATTCTAGAAATTAATAATCTGAAAAATAAAATGACTGTGGAGCATACGGATATTGTATGGTATTCCGGTATTTCTAAATTGATAATATGACTCCAGAGAGTTATTCCGGATGTATGACGCCAGCCTAAATAAAGTAACATATATTGTAAAATCACATATCTATTGAAAAGAATCTCCATTAAGTTTCTTGCCGGTTCTTCTTCACAGTAAACAACCAATTGGAACCGAGCACTAGCTGCTGACGTTTTATAAGTGTCCATGTAGGCCTATGTGTCACCCCTAAACAGACTCATTCAAACAAGTAACTCTCATCAAACCAGCCAGCGTTTCCAAGCTTCACCAATCAGGAACTCAATACTGTCACCATACATTGTAGTAGAACCTTCTGAAATAAGGCAACATTGCCAGTGTACGCCCGCGCCCTGAGCGAGGCAGTCGTGTTGCTTCCATTAACGAATTGAATTTTCCCGCCATATTTTTACCGCGCTTTTTATTTTTATTTCGCTTTATGTCGCCAGTGTTCTCGTATTTCTTTTAATGCTTTATAAGTAAAGTGATAAAGAAAATGTGTTTGAACAAAAATTTTTTTTTGTGTGTAAAAAGTGTATTGTGATTTTTTTAATGGTATTGTTTATCAATGGCCATTCGTAACAGGATGGGATTGTGTATTTGAAGATTCAGTGGGTTTATAATGTTGCGGATTTTTTGTGATATTAAACATAGAGTTTTACAAAGTTTTGTTGTTTTGAGGTAGAGCTACTTTAACAGACGACAAAAACGTGTTTAACAGACGACATTTATAAAATAATCTTTTTTAATTCTGCCTTGGAATTATCTAACATTTTAAAGTTTGAGATCTTGAAACCGGATCATGGATAAAATGAGGTCGTATATATTTACTTATGAATTAGCATACGTACATGTGAATCTTTGTGTGTGTTTTACGAGTAAATTTAGAAAATAATAACCTTAAAATCGTAGTATAGATGCTTAATACAACACTCTGTAATCTTGTGAGCATCGTGATCTAACGAATACAATTTCATATGGTTCCGTAACTAAACCTAAAGGGTAAAAACGGGACCCTATTACTAAGATTCCACTGTCCGTCTTTAAGTCACCAGGCCGTATCTCATGAACCGTGATTGAAATTTGTGACAACTGAAATTTAGACAGATGATGCATTTCTGTTGCCGCTATAACAACAAACACAAAATGAAATAAATATTTAAATGAAGCATACGTGGGGACAAACGTGATTTTTTGCGCCGTTATTTGCTACAGACTGTACGGAACTCTACGTGCGCGAGTCTGACTCGCTCTCGGCCGGTTTCATCTTCTTTCAGTTGCCCTTTGCGTTCTAGAACCACGGGTTTCCTTTTCAGAAATTCGCTTTGCCCGCGTTGTGACCGTAATTATTATGATCAAATTTTTATTTTAAATACAGTCTTAGCAAGTAACGGTGGAGCATACCGTAGAGATGCGACTAGCCTGGGCAGAGCACCAGCGTGTCCTCGTGGGGATGATCGGCGGCAGCGATCTCTCGCGCCGGGCCTTGGTACAGGCCATGGTCCGAAGCGAGGAGGAGTGGCAGGCGGACGCCTCCTTCTGCGAAGCTTTAATGCTAGCAAAGGAGGTGGCCACACGCGCAAGGCAATGGCCTTCGTGCCCCAGCCGCTGGGATTTCGATCCCGATTTTCGGCCACCGTAGGCGCGGGCTTGCGGACGGCGAGCAATGGGTAGCTCGCCGTCCAACCGTCCGGTAACCGTCCGGATTGAGCCCAAGCTGTTGACAGTGCGTACTGTTCCACGCACGCCTCAAGGAGATGTCAGCAACCGTAGGGGCCCAGCAGGGTCGAAGTCTACTGGGTCCATGGGTGATGCGAAAGAGATCCCCGGGGCCCTAAAACAATGGCAAAAAGGAACAGGAGTGGGTTTTTAGTCAGTAAACGTCTCACACGCCCTCCCGCCCCGCCCAAGAGCGAGAAATGTCATTAGATGAATTTACCACCTAAAAAAAAAGTGATAACAAGTATACATAAACAAATTTTTCAAGGTCGTTGTTCATTCATTGTTGGGGTTAATTACTAGGCCACGAATGTAATACCGCTTGGAGTAGGCACCAAATAAGAGCTGACGTAATTCTTATAATGATATTGATTTAAGAATGAGTTCAATTAAATATGATGTCACGCCTGTATTGTATCCACCGTAGGCGCGGGCTTGCGGACGACGAGCAATGGGTAGCTCGCCGTTCGCTATTCCTACGAGGACCGAACCCTAGTAGACAACGGCGCGTAGTGTCCATGCGCCCAAGCCCAAGTCGTCGACGGCACGTATTGTTCCACGCGCGCCTCAGGGAGATGTCAGCAAAACCGTAGGGGACCAGCAGGGTCGAAGCCTACTGTGGTTTTTTTTTATGATAGGAAAATCATCTAATGACAAATCCCGCCCTAGGGCGGAGCGGGAGATAGTGCCAGACTTTTACTGACTAAAAACCCACACTTGTTCCTTCTTTGCCTTCGTCCCAGGGCCCCGGGTTTCGCTTTCACACTACCCGTGGCCCCAGTAGGCTTCGACCCTGCGGGGCCCCTACGATTTGCTGACATCTCTCTGAGGCGCGCGTGGAACAATACGTGCCGTCGACGACTTGGGCTCGGCCCGTACGGTTACCGGACGGTCGGACAGTGAGCTAAAGCCTACTGTGGTCATGGTTTCGCTTCTTAAAGGAAAACCTGGGGCCCTGGAACACAAAGCAAAGAAGGAACATAGGAGTGGGTTTTAGTTAGTGATAGTCTAACACGCCCTCACGCTCCGGTTAGCATTACAATGTATTGTTATCATATTATGACTATTAGTTTAGTTTAATAGCTAACTCAAACAGTTTACCAAATTACTAAAAGAACAGTAATCTTATCTCGGGCAATAAAAATGAATGAAAATACTCTGGTTTTTGTTTTAGTGACATCGTTTGGTTTGTAATGAAAAGTAGTTTGAAACCTTACTTTTTATGTTTATATATAACTAGCTGACCCAGCGAGCTTCGTACCGCCTCATAGTTAGGATAACGCCATCTACTGGCATTATGAGAACAGCATAATTCATTTTATAATGACATTTTAATTAGAGATGGCGTTGTATTCGGTTTTTTTTTCGTTTTTTTTTCATTTTTCTCACCGTTTAAACCTTCCCTGGACTATCACGAATATTTCATAAATTTTTGTAAATTAATGTTGACCCTTAGGCTCCTCGCTCACGGCAACTTTTTGTAGCGATGCGCGTTCGTATCGATACAGCCGCGATGCTGTAGCGCGTTAGTAGCGCGTTGTCATCTTTTCTATAGCGCTTGCAAATGCGACTAAAGCACGTTAGTAGCGATGTTGTCGCGCCACAGCATCGCTACAAAAATAGCCGTGGGCGAGGGGCTTTAAATCCTAAGACGATTCATTTCGTTTTCCAAATTACGAAAAGACAACAATATCTACTTTTTAAATGATTAATCTTCTTCTCGAATCAATAGTCTTCTTTTCCCTCAAAAGTGTTGGGCCCAGTAGGTTGCTACATTAATAGCGACCTAGCGACCTAGCTGGATGACTAAGTTACCTTACAAAAAATTCTGTGTAGTTTTAAAAAAATGGTTAACATCGCATAGTTTCTACTCAGTAGGCGAGTTTCTAAATAAAAAAACTTGTCAATCCTATCACTTCAGGAATGTTTTGTAGTATGTATTAATGTGTTTTATTTTAAGTATTTCATTTACTTACCTAAATTTCTGGTAATTTGGTTACCTTAATGTGTGTCTAATATTATTTAGTTTAAATAATTTCGGTAAAGATCTGTCTATATTTCTGTTGTATTAACCGTAGAACTCTAGATAGTTGTGATTGTGTATGTTACTAAAACACTATCGACTAAATATTTGCATGCCATCACTAAATGGCGGAATGTGTCTTTGCACTTAGTCTCCTTTATTTAACATCTTTTGTACTTACCACATTTTACGCAAATAAATGATATTATTATTATTATTATTGACATCAGTGGTTTTTTTAGGTCGTCCATGGTGCAGATGTTTTTGGGCACTCTATTTAGTGGGCCATTTTCTGGCCAGGAGCACCGCCCGAGTGTCGGAGGGGTCTATAATCCCCTATTTTGCCAGGATGTCGGAACGGCCTACTTTCTTTTCCGGTAGGAAAATCATCATCATCATTCATCAGGGTGTGTTAGACTTTTACTGACTAAAATTCCCCACCCACCCCTGTTCCTTCCTTGCCTCGGTCCCAGGGCCCCGAGTTTCACTTTCACACTACCCGTGGCCCCATTAGGCGTCGATCCTGCTGGGCCCCTACGGTTTGCTGACATCTCCTTGAAGCGCGCGTAGACCAGTACGCGCTGTCGACAACTTGGGCTCGGCCCGCACGGTTAGCGGACGATCGGACGGCGACCTACATATTGCTCGAACGGCCTACTTGGGAGGAGATAAAATAGCAATCCTGTCTTAGACAATAAAAAAGAATGAAGCTATTTTTAAAACGTGATTTTTTAATAAAAATAAGTTTTTAAGTTTGATTTATTTAGTTATTCTTGTGATTGGACTGTCTTCATCTATTTTTAGAAAGGATTTTGGCCTTAGACCCCTAAGACTTACAGTTCATTTTCATAACTCATACAAATAGTTTTCCAAAATTACGAAAAGATAACAGAATCCTTTAAATAATGTAACAGCAATCTTATCTCGGGGATAAAAATGAATGAAATTGTTGGTTGTTTCAAAATAATACGTGTTTTTTTTTTACTGAAAACAAGTTAGAAAATTTGATTTCATCTACAATATACAGGGTGTTTGGTGCATCGTGTGCCAAATTGAAATGGTCGACGGGAGGGGTCATCTGCTATCCCTTCAGACCCCTAAACAATTCTTATGCCCTGTGGATTTTTTTTCATCGACTTTTTATTTTTTTATGAAAATAAGACCCAAATTTTTCATTCAAATACAAATTTAAAAATACATAGACATATAAGGCGTAGACTGTGAATTTAAATTTTATTTAGATGTTTATTGTGTGTGGGATATTAGTAAGTTATCTTGTTTTTTTTAAATTATTTTTTTTATTTAATATAAAGCTCCCATGTTACAGCTATTGATATGGTTACGGCTATTTATATATAAAAAAAAAAAACAAAAGCGACCGGAATTTTCCAATTCCCTCAAAAATTTCCTAGTTTATCCTCTTGCTAGTGATGTGCCACATGCCATAAAAATCTTTTTATAACTTTGTGAATTCGCTAGAATTGTGAATCGAGTCGCATACGAGACTAATAAACTTTAATTTCACGGGCTACCCTGGCGCGTACCAGAAGACGCAGCGAGTTCTCTGGTGAGGGTTGTTAGAACCCGATGGATGCGAGACGCACAGGACCATTCGTTGTGGCGACACTTGGGGGAAGCCTATGTCCAACAGTGGACGTCTTTCGACAGAAGTGATAATGATGACGATGACCCTGGCTCTTCCCCTTTAAATCCAAATACTAAAATTCTGAAATTGGCCCTAAGCAGATTATTCTCTATAAATCTGAAAACTATCAAAACTTTATTATTTTATGGCTTAAACGTGATCATAACATTGAGAGCTACTTACTTTAAAAGGCAACATTTTAAGCGACTAAGTTTTTATGTTCTGATTGCAGACAGCGATAATTTAGAGTGTACCGAGAGTTCGGAGTTTACACACATAGCATAGAATAGTCGGCCTTATAATGTTCCCACTGCTGGGACTCAGGCCTTCTCTCTAGGAGAGGGAATGGGCCGTAATCCACCACGCGGGCCCAGTGCGGGTTGGTGGATGTCACATAACTTCGAATTTTTGGTTCTAGGACATGCCGGTTTCCTCGCGATGTTTTCCTTCACCGTTTTGAGAGCAGTGGTGGTGAAATAAATTACACAAAGTAATGCGCCTGGCTGGGTTTGAACCCGCGACCTACATCTCGTAAGTCGGGGCCGTTACCACTCGGCCAACACTGCTCTAGTCTACACACGCGTTAAATGATTTGTTTGCTTTTTCGTATCAGCAGGAGATTATTCTTTTATTATGATTAAAGTAGTACCTACCTGAAGGTGTCGGAGATAGTAAAAAACTAGTCAAGTGCGAGTCGGACTTGCACAGCGACGGTTCCATACAATCTTACCAATGTAAACAGTTCGATTCGGAGACTCGAAGATTTTTTAGAATCGCATAAAAGTAATTTTTAACTGCAAATTTACGGTTTTAATTTTTTTTCTTTCATATTTGTTATGAGACCTTGCTTCATGCTGAAATTCAGGATTCTCGGTCCACGAGAATCCTCTATAGGCTTTGTTTTCTTTGTGAGTGTTAAAATATGCGCCTAAATGGAGCACAAATGGTCTGATTTTAAGATAACTTTGATTTTTTCACTGCTTCAAGTAATAGCAAGTTAGAGTATTTTATATTGATTTCAGCTTAATATCTCCACGCATTTTTGAAAAAAAGGATGCTATAAGGATTCCGTTTTACCTAGCTGATACGAAACCCTAAAACAACCTAACCCTCACGTGTTAGTGTGAGATTTATTCTTACAAAATTACCTAGTCTTTTAAATTATTAAAATAGAATATAGGATAGAATAAAACTTTATTGTACAACAAAATAGTAACAAAACTTTTATTATCAAAAATTTCTCAAAACTTTTGGTATGACTACTGACTAGAACCTAGAAATTTGTGACAACTTTCGTAAGTTCTACACCCTAATTAAGTAGTGTTTATTACTTTTATTATACTTAGAATGTGCCAGAAAATCTAACCTTCGATTTCTGAGCATTTGTAGTTGAGTATTTCTCAAATTCTACTTTAGCCTGAAAACCTGTCAAAAAGGATTAGAGTATGGTTCGAGACGTGAGACGATTCAATATACTCAATTCAGAAACACGCCCTCAGCCATACTAGGGTTACTGATGGGCCCATAGGATAAAATTTTAAATACAAACGAATTTCTTCCTTTTTATAAAAAATATATATATAATATTAATTTTCAAAAACTCCTTTTAAGAGCTCGCTTACATAATGAAAGAAAGCCTTGTACATTTCACGTTCCTAGACCCAGTATAGTTTAGGTTGGTCGATGTCTGTCAGTTTCTCCTTTTATATATAGATGATGGAATAATATTGACGCCTGCTTATGTATAATAACAAAATCCAATTATGAAATGCACACGGTCAAGGGTGCTTACCCTTGACCGTGTGCATTTCAATGTATTCACACTTTATTTATATTCCTTCAAGTACATGCATAACTCAATACTTATTACACATTATATGTTAATAACTAGCTTCTGCCACTGACATTGCCCGCAAGATAATATTATAGAAAATAATATACCTTTTACTCAGTGATGAAGTAGCATTCTACTGATTAAAGATTTATTAAAATCTGTTTAGTATTTTTTTAATTAATTCATAACAAACAAAAATACAAATATTCTCTGCTGCTTAAGGAAATTGGATGAAATTTGGCTCACGGGTACACCATATCCTGAAATAGTACTACTAGTGTACAGTAGTGTACACGTGGATAAAGCTGTCTTTATCTTGGGCGGCTTGAATTCCTCACTTCAATCAGGTTTCTATACTTATCTCTCGCAGTGCTCGAGAGTTAATTAAATAAGTCCCTCACTACTTTCGGAATTAAAACTTAGCACCCTTTGTTTCGTTCGGAATTCAACATGCTACCCGCGAATTTAATACACTGTCTTATCTCCTAGTCACATAATCTACTATTTTGGCATGAGAGAATCTTACCTAGGGATAATTTTCTACCATCACGCGGGCGAAGCCGCTAGTATAAGGTAGTATGCCATATTTACGGCCGACTAGTGTCTCTTTGTTAGTGTAGCTCTATTCCGTTGGTCATTCAATAGTGTCAACCTTCCAGAATTTAATTAAAAGTATACAATAGAACATTGTCTGTTTTCTGTAGGATCCTTTTAGTGAGAAGTAACAAAGAGATTGGCCTAGAAAGATTACTGCCCACTAATTGAATATCTATCTTTAAAATATAAAATAATAATAATCATAATAAGGCTGGCTTGAGTGGAGATTCGCAAGAGCAAACGTGCTCGGGAGAAGGATGTATAATCCAGTAAGGTGCTGGTAGGGATCTTGACCGTACTTCCAGGATTGTCCTGATAGCCGTGGTATACCTCTCCACTCCTCAAGCACTTCATGATATGTTGCCCTCTTGTTGCTACGTCACTTCGTGCTAGCGACTGTTTTTGGGGGCCCATTTGTTGAGTATGCAAGTCACCCCCTTCCTTTTTATCTTTGGAAATTAAAAACATTGTTCAAGCAGGGGCCATAGTCTTAACATAGTTCCTGGTAACCTATCCATTTAAGAATCCTAAAACCATAGCCCTATTGTTTTTGTCTTCCATATGTTGCAATAGTTTCCCACCAACCGGAGGTTGTCCTTGGATGCACTAGCACAGCACTTACAGGGATAATCGTCGGTTGATATCACGTTCAATTACAACGTCAAACGGGCCTCTGCGTGTTGGTTTCGACTCCTCGTACGCTTTCCAAAGGTCCAAGACCCCAGGGTTCTGATATATAATAACCCATCATAATAATTTTACCATAACTACCACACAACGTCGTCTAGTCCCAAGCTAAGCAGAGCTTGTGTTATGAGTACTAGACAACGAAACATACTTAAATATTTCTTAATACATATATATTATAGATAAATTACACCCAGATACAGAACAAATTATTGTGCTCATCACACAAAGATTTGTCCTGGGTTGGAATCGAACCCACGACCATAAGTTTTTGTCACATAATTCCTCCTAAACTGCTGGACTGATTTGAATGAAATTTTGTTTGCATATTTGAGTGGCCCTGGCGCTCCAATCTGGTACATAATTTTTTTTCTGACAAAAAGCAGCTTTTGGGCAGGACAACATCTGCCGGAACTGCTAGTTTATATGTATAGATTTCCCATCATTTCCATTTGAATAAAATTATAGGCACCTGGGTTATTGTTCATGTCGTAAATTGAACTAAATAAGACTAAAAATAAGTAAGGACGAACCGACTGTCCGGTAACCGTCCGGACCGAGCCCAACATCGACGACGCGTAGTGTTCCACGCGCGCCTCAAGGAGATGTCATCCCAGCAGCTTCGAAGCTTACTGGGGCCATGGGTGATGCGAGAGAGATCCCCGGGGCCCTGCAGCAATGGCAAAGAAAGAACAGGAGTGGGTTTTTGATTTAGCCACCCAAAAAAAACTAACATATATTAGCGCTATTCCAGAGTTCCTAAAGATCGGACTCAAAGTTAAGTCTGTGCTCTCGCAAACTTATTTTATACGTCAGTTCCTTTCCTGAGGTCGCAAGTTCACGACGCACGACGTTCCAAGCTTGCACGAAGATTCTTGTGGATTTACGTAGCTCTGTATAATGCCACGTACATGCTACTGGCTTTTACAAATCCAATAGCTTCAACTTTTGCCCTCGAATTGTACGTGAGGATTTTATAGATTTTTTATTTTTTTTTCGGTGGGTAAATCATCTTATGACATCCCCCGCTCTTGGGCAGGGCGGGAGATAGTGTCAGACTTTTACTGACTAAAAACCCACTCCTGTTCCTTCGTTGCCTTTCGTACCAGGGCCGAGTCTTCCTTTCAGAATCAGACCCTTGGCCCCAGTAGGCTTCGACCCTGCTGGGTCAGTACAGTTGCTGACATATCCTTGAGGCGCGCGTGGAACAGCACGCGCCGTTGACGACTTGGGCTCGGTCCGGACGATTACCGGACGGTCGGACGGCGAGCCACCCATTGCTCGACGTCCGCAAGCCCGCGCCTACTGTAGGATTTTATAGGTAAAATCGTGACATGTACGGTACGAGGCTCCTTGAAGGTTCAAGTCGAGCTCTGAACATCTGCTATTTTATAGAAAAATTGGCCCTCCATAATGTATTAAAAATATCAAAAAGTATGTACATACATAGAAGCCTTGCACATTCAATCAAGATTCTGAATGATGTCAATTTTTCTCAAAAACTTTTTATTAAGGATTTAAAAAGAACGTATTTTCTGGAACAAGTTTAGTAAAATATTCGAGTAAATAACGGAATTATTGAATGCCTACAGAGTTTTCAGGCGTTATGTCTCTTTTTTCGCTTTGCTTCTTCATCAAACATCGCGGTGTTTTGCGTTAGATGAAGCAACAAGCTTTTAAACCATGCTCGACGTGTGACGATAGGCGAGTGGAAAAGAACCCTCTTTTTTATTTTTTTATTTTTATTTAAAAAAAAATATAAGCAATACAACAGTCAATTTAATTTGAATATCTTAAGTTAGTACAAAACGTATTAATTATTTGCATGGACTTTGTCGCGCGATATTTTCTTTGTCTTTTATCCAAGTAATTTTGTTTCAATCGCAGAATACATTTTCTCATTTAACAATACTTCAATCTGCGTCCAAAACACTGAAACTAAAATATTAACAGGAACGGAGTCTAAAACTCCAAATTAAATACAAAAGCACGGATGCAGACAATTTAGCTTGCTTCAGTTAACTCGGGAACCCAAAACTACTTATCGAGTTACGTACAGTCAAGTAAATAGACAAATAGGCAGGCTAACGACTAGATCTACGTTTAAACTCATCTTATGAACGTATGTCATGCAATCATTTTATTCAGGGCCTACGTGATTATTCGAAAGAGTTACAGTTGCCCTTGAACGCTAAGGGCAATTGAAGTGGCATTTTTTATGTCAAAATCTTCTAACGCCTTCTCCAGCTCTAAGTCGAAGCGAGAGGACGTGTCAAACTTTTATTGATTATAATCCACCTGTCTCCTTCAGTTGCCCTTTTCGTTCCAAAACCACAGTATCCCTTTCAGAAATGCCTCGTGGAACTGAAAGGGTGTGAGGATTGCCTTTCCCTCACGCTTTCAGTGGCCTCCTTCTCATTAGGTGAGTCTACGCAAGAGGAGCCAAACACGAGCTGAGCACAAGCCGAGCCGCTCTACTCGCTGTCTCAAGTGTAGAAGTACAACGAGCCTCCAATGATCACTATCCTCGAACGTGACACGAAACCCTTTGTGTTCGTCAAAAAAACTGACAATAGACGGCGCACACTGGAGCATGAATCAAACGCTCGAAGCGCGCTCGTTTGAGGCTTTTAAACCGATCCACAATAAGCGAAATTGAGCTCGGCTCGTTCTCTTCTAGCGTAGATCTACCTTAAAGTATTCGCGTTTTATTATTATTATGAGCCCGTTGTGTCCCACTGCAGGGCAAAGGCCTCCCTTCCGTTATTCCATTCCTTTCTGTCCTTAGCCACTTCTGTTCTTGTGTATTCGCGTCTTGCTTATCATTATAAGTCTTTGTTTGCTTGAATATCAACTTATACACTATACAGTTTTGTCTACTGTACTAGCAGCTAGAAAATTCTATTTCACATTGCAAGCCAGCTCGCTTGTTACCGATCCCCAGCGTCAGTTTGTAACGGCATGTCACTGCATTTGAAAGAAGCAAGTTCATTGTAAGTGATGTCTGTTATTTAGTTATTTTTAGATTTCCTAGTACATTTAAGAAAGCCGAAAGAAGGTAACTTATATTGCATAATATATTGGTCACATGTTCTTCTTTGCCAAGGACGCAACAATTTCCATTGAATACATTAAGTACGGCAATATTGACTGTGTGGCTCGCTGCTCGAAAGCTTGAGGAAGTGATGATGACGTTGCGATGTAGTAACTGCATGAAGGCTGCGCTGACGTTCATTGTCGAGGATCACCAGTTTAGAGGTAAACGGAACAGGGTGTAAAGCCCCACATACCTCCGTTGAAAAGGTAGGATCCTCCGACCAGACGGGTGTTTTGTCTGATCTGGGCAACTGCCCGATGGATAATGTCGGGCTGTTGTACATGTTCAAAACGCGCAGAGAACTCTAATTGCGCGATGCAGGATTTCGTATTTAGTTCTTATGTGGCGCCATAGATGACGATACAATGATAAGATACGTGACAATGGCAAAAGACCGGACAACATGTCTTTATTTCCTTGAGAGATCACTGCGTCCCTGTCAAGGGGCGCGGTAGGCGAGAACGGGGCCTTGCCCCCTGCTCGCAGCATCTGTTGCCACCTGCTACAACGGGTGCTTCGCTATGTTACTTGTTTAGGAATGTATACTTTATTCCCATGGAAGGTGGGTAGGCCCTTTGTGTGGTGCGTATATCGATACTCTTGCGTCATCCCATCATCTTAGCTCCCTATGCTGGTGCAGCCGCTGCGACAATTTATTCATTCATTCATTCATTATTCATTATGTGTAAACCAAGATCTAATGAATCATGGTGAAAACCTGTGATAGATTAGCTTTAATATACATAATCATAATCAACCTTATAATACCGCCTCTTGTAATTCTGCTGGGACTTAGGCCTCTTCTCTACAAGAGTGAATGGGCCGAAATCCAGCACGCGGGTCCAGTGCCGGTTGGTAGATGTTAGTCACATGTCTTCGAAATTTTTAGTTCCAGGACACGTCGGTTTCCTCACGACGTTTTCTTTCACCGTTTTGAGAGCAGTGGTGATAAAATAAATTGCATAAAGTAGACCACGAAGGAGATGGCGGGACGACTTGGATGTCTTCCTTAAAAATTGGAAAGAGAAAGCAAGGTATCGTGATCGTTAGATGGAATGGACGGAGGGTCTTTGCCCAGCTATGGGACAATACGGGTTAGCAAAAATAATAATAAAGCGCTGGTCTGGGTTTACACCCACGACGTACTTATAACTCGTAAGTCGGGGCCATATACTATTTTTACAATAAAGCAATCGAAAGACTGCAGTTCTAGAAATCTCCCCACATTTCCAGCGCTTTAAAGCGCTCTACACGGAATTCGAACATTCGGATCATTAGCGATCTCCAGGGCATGCGTGGTTACATCGTCTGACAATTTGTTCGATGCGATGCAGTACAAAGACTGCTTTTACTGGGAATCGCTAATCAATCGGAGTTCGCGTGTGGGTTGTGCAAACAGTGTTTAGTTTGTTCCATTCTACGTTCTTTTATGTTTTTTTTACTTTTTGACGTCAGCCATATTTGTAAAAGTCGAGGACTTAGGGTGTTTTTAATATCGTGCAAATTTCATCACACATGCGGAATTGCTCCGCATGCGTGGCTACTACCCGATATCACGCCCCGCATCCTGTGTGCGTATTTCACGCATTACAATAAATACTTGTATGACCAGGACATTTGCGGGGGCTACGCGTGCGGAGTTATCCCGCATGCGTGATGAAATCCGAACGATATTAAAAATACCCTGAGGCTATATTATTATAGCATATTATAACTAGAACTGAAATCAATTCGACCACGCACTAGTTCAATTTAAAGCATAAATGAAAATACCTCGGTCTTCGTATCAAGCTTTTCGAACAGATGGATTCAATTAACGTTCATGAATGACTTGGATCGGATCCCTGTGATAAGTCTCTTTGTTAATGAACAATTTCAGAAATCCAAAGGGAGTATCTTAATCACGTGGGAGTAAAATCGGAGTAATTATTTTTTGTGATCTTCTGAAACATGAAGATTTTAGTTTTGATTTGATGAAAGGGCAGAATTATTACGGTCTGTCACTTTCAAGCTGATGGGTAGGGTCTCTGTCCCTACAACGATGGCATGACCATTGGCATCTCTGTATGAGCTTGCGGACGACGAGCACTAGCTAGTTCGTCTTCCGACAAAGTTCGATCCGTGAGTGCCCCAAAGATCTATCAGCATGAGTGACGAAGCTTGCCAGGACTAAGTGATTCATTATCATCTTCCTGCCCTTCTCCCGTTTTATTTGGGGTCGGCGCAATACGTTGTTTTTTTCCATTCTGTCCTGTCACTCGTCCAGCTATCACTAACTTCCTTTTCTTTCATATCACTCTTCGCACAATCCATGCCAGGACTACGGGATTATTTTAAAGAAACACCGTGGCACTGTAACGTAAAGGGCAACTGAAGGAACACGAGAGTCAGTAAAAGTCTGACACTCCCTCTCGTTCCTCAGAGCGCGAGGAGTTATTTGATGTTTTTTTTTTATTATTATAGAAAGACTCGCGTCGACCACTATCCGTCGTCGAAAAAAAAAATCCGCTCTACTCTATTCTTAGACATTACTATTAGGTATACCTTGTTATTTATTGACAAATCTAGTAGTCTTGTCAAGTTGTTGGTTTCTGTCGTCATAATGAACCGGGTCGATTGGAGTATAGAACCTTCTTTGAATTCAAAACATTCTTGTCTTACGAGACAGTTTATACAACGTGTTGTTTTTGATATCCCATAACTCAAGGTTTATAATCTATAAGGAAAAATAATACTAAAAGTCCTAGATTATGTGGTCCAAAAATGATGGGTTTCGAAAATATCATCAATCATAATTAATTTAGGTCAAAATTTTACACTCGTATGACAAATCATTACTTTTGTGACGTCGCCAGTCATCGATGAAATCTAAAGTAGTTTGCAAATAAACAAATGACATTACATATTTACGCTATCATATTACACGTAATGGTGTTTTACAAAAATACAAAAATAATTCGATAATTCGATAAATCGAATTGTTTTGTGTGGAAAATGAAAACAAAAAAAAAGAAAAAAATAATTGAAAAATAATTCATATGCCAGTTGATTCTTTGATATGGTCTCATTCATACCCTAGAGTTATGGGATATCAAAAAAAACATGTTGTATTTAACTAAGTAAACTATAATCCGCGTGCCTAAACACTGTAAAAACTAAACTACGTAACACAACGTAGAACGATTTGACTAATAGTAGGCCTAAATATAGATTGAACGTTAAACGAGGCGTCTAGTCGATCAGTTTGACCTACAAATATCTACTTAAACTGTTGTGTTTGTTAGGCCTCCGCCTGCCGTTTCCCCATTTTGATTATATGCCAGGGTTGAAAAAAAAAACTTTTTTTTTTAATAATTTTGTAGAACAAACAGCCTGCTTAGCTTGGGACTAGACGGCGTTGTGTGTATTATAGTTGTGGAATATTATTATTATAGTTCAAATGGTTTTAATTTTAAACAAGTGTTTTTTTTGTTCTTTCTAGTTTAGGACATTATTTCAAATATAATGTTTAACACTTCACGTGACCCAAGGGCTGGCTTTTACCTCGGTTAGAGTTTAAGCATTGCCATACAACGTGGCACACTTCCAGTCGACAGCGATGCGGAAGAATTTTTTGACGCCATATTTTTGCATCATTTACAAAAAACTATCAATGGATAAACATTTATTTTATGTTGCGTATCTAATCAATACTGAACTCTTTAGTCTTTAATTATTCACCCTCATTGTTCTAACTAATGTTGATTTGGACGACATAGGCACTATCCTAGCGGAATTATGCCAGCGGGGAACTACATATGAGCTATGAATTCTATTTTATGAATAGGGGAAACACCAATATTTATATTTAAACGAGGGGAATAACCACTAGTCCATTGAATTACTTTTTTTCGACAGCCGACATTAGGGACTTTCCCAACGGAACTTTACCGGTGGAGAATATTTCATTTAATTATTGATTTTGCGACTGATAACACTTCATAAAATGTGTTTTATTTAATTACTATGCCAATAAAAGTTAAAAAATATATATAATAGCAATAGCATAGACTCAACTGACTTTATGTCAAGCTATTTAGACTATCTAAAAATTAATTTATTTTCATTTTATATCCATTCATTCGCCATGAAAAGAACTTAGTTTTAAAGCTTATTTTTTTCTTATGGTTTTATGCAATGTTTAAAAAATGATTTAATCTGTGTTTTAAACGTGTAATAAAAACATGGTTTAAATCCAAATGGTTTTAAACATTGTATTTAAAAAAACTTGTTTTAATCATGCCAACCCTGCTACAAACTAATAATGATAACGCCTCGACATTTGACATTTTGGTTCCCTCCAAACTAAAGAGTAATGAGGTCGAACGAATATTAGTAGGTATGAAATATTATGTATGTACAATGTTTAAATTAGTTACTACATCAATATCAGCTATTTTTAAAGTTGGTAACTATTTTAAAATACAATTCTGTGATAAAATTTTAGATAAGTCTTAATTGCGTTGCGTGACTAGAGTGTTTGTGTGTGCGTGATCTTTCATCCCCAACAGAGCTCAGATCTCACACCTCCAGATTTTCCTGCGGGGTTATCTGAAAAGAAGGGTGTACCTACAAAAGTACCTAATCCATATCTGAATTGAAGGATAACATTAGACAAGAAATCAACAACATTGCTACTCAACTTCTGAAGCGCGTTTTCATGAATGTTAGAGATCGCCTTGCAGAGTGCCAGAGCCGCGAAGGAAGACATTTGAAAAAATAATGTTATTTTTGCTACTTTCGTCATGCCTTCAGTTTCTAGTTTTGTAATATAGAAGTGGTGGTACATTATTTATTAATTTTTTATGCATCTACGAATGTGTTTTTTTTCTATGACACCCTTTTTTGATGGTTTGAAATCATCTAATGACTTCTCCCCTTTAGGGAGGAGTGGGAAAGTGTGGCAGACTTTTACTGACTAAAATAACATCTATTTTCCATCTTTACCTTAGTTCCAGGACCCCAGGATTCCCTTTCGGACTACCCATGGTCCCAGTAGGCTTCATCCCTGCTGGGCCTCTATGGTTTTGGTGTCATTACTTTGAGGAGCGCGTGGAACACTATGCGTTATCAATGACTCAGGCTCGGTCCGGACGGTTACCGGACAGCTGGACGGCGAGTAACCTGCGTCCTGAGACACCCTAAAACATAGTTAACATTACGATACCTACTTTTCGCTAGAAACAAAAGCTTGCTAACACAGAATTAAGGATGTAATGCCTTCAAAACCCAGCATAACTTTTTTACTAAGAAAATGAGACAAAAATCAAGAAGTTTTCACTTTTTATTTACACCTCTTTACAGAAAAACGTGACTGTAGTCTAGATAAGCTGGATTCACTGACTTCATAAGGCAGTAAAACTTTCGTTGTAGAAATAATTTATTTCAAAGGTAGATAGTACCTACTTTTTTATTGCTTTAAGTGTCAAACACCTCGTCCAAAGAAAGTACAAACTTGGAAAGGTACATATTGGGCAGACGACATTGTAGCCGTCGTGAGTAGAAGCTAGATGAGACTAGATCGGAAACTTTGAAATAAGAATAAAAAAAGAGACCCTCAACAATGAGCCAAGTCGGGGTGAAAATAAATTAACTAATGATAATGACTAATCAATTTTAATCTATTAATTTCAATGACAATCAAGTTTTTTTTTTTAATCAATTTATTATTATTTTATGCCAGCTTTTGCCCGCGGTTTCGCCTGCTTACATAAAATATAACCTAAATATAACCATTTAGGAATAAAGGAGCTTTATATCGTTGAAAAAAAAAACGTAATCGGGCCAGTACTTTCAGAGATTGCCTCATACAAAAAAAAACAAACTTTATCTTTATATATATTAGTGTAGATTTTGCTATGATTTAATTAATTTCAATGAAATGATGAATCAATGGTTGTAATTTTATGTTATTAATTATTTTATTTATGTGATGAATTAATTGTATCAATAATTTACGCAACTAAGTACTTCATTTAAATAAAATATACCTCTTGTGACTTATAAATGTAATTTTTACCTATAAATATGTTTATCTGTTTAAATGATAATTATTTTGCAAAACACTGACACGTCAATTTAAACTAGCTAACCCGGTGTTTCTTAGGTGGCTACTCTGAGAAGAAATACCGAAACAAACACAGAGTCAGTCTCTGTATGGACTTGTAAGTCTAAAAATTTTAGGCCATAAAAAAAATATGATAAATTAATATTATAAAGAGGTAAAGTTTATATTTTTGTTTGTAGGAGGTAATCTCTGAGAGTACTGGTCCGATTACTTAAATTTTTTCACCGATAGAAAGCTTCTTTATTCCTGAGTTACATAGGCTATGTTTTATGTACGCGGGCGAAATTGCAGGCAAAAGCTAGTTCTTAATAAGTTTTGATTGCGGTATTAGCATGTTTGCAATAGAGGGGACTTACCGCCATATTTGTGGCGTGCCCAAGAATTAGTTTATGTTGATATTCACATTCGCATAACAAGGTTGCTTAATCACTAACGCTAACTTAATTGCGTTAATACAAAATTCAAGTAACATTAATACACTATTTAAACTAGTGCTTGACTGCGATCCTACCTGATGGTAAGCTTTGATGCAATTGTTGATGGTGAAGTACACGCAAGCGTTTATTAGGAGCCTATATTTACTCTTGTCTTGAAGACATCACAAAATAAATAAACGTAAACATCTATTAGTACGTGTATAATTTTCACGTTATGACGTGACAAATCTGCTGAGCGTAACGCTATTGGGCCCCAAGAAGAATACTACGCGCCAATTGGGTGTTATAATCTTACAGCTATAAGTTAGGCTGATGGAGGGGACTTAATTGATGTTACCATAAATCATCATTCACTGTTAATAATTATAGGCTTCTCGTGACCTCCTTTCCCGTTACTTTTATGGGGGGAGTGGGATATCTCCCTTTCTCCCCATTCACCATCTCCCTAGCCATTTTCCCAACTAGCTTGTGGTCGGATTCCACTCAAACCCGATGCGGCTGAATACCCGTGTTTTATATGGAGTGACGGTCTCTCAGACCTCCACAACCCAGTTACTGGATAACACGATACTTCTTGGATATACTGATGGTTAGAGTTTCTGGTGTAGCGACATCTATGGCGTAACATAAGAACTAATCCTGCATCGCGCAATCAAAATTCTCCGCGCGTTTAGAACATATAGAACAGCCCGAAATCATCTATCGGGCAGTAGTAGCCCACCAGACATAACACCCGTCTGGTCGGAGGATCCTCCCTTTTCAACGGAGGTTTGCGGGACTTTACTCTCTGTTCCGTCTACCTCTAAACTGGTGACCCTCGACAAAAGAACGTCAGCGCAGCCTTCGTGCAGCCACTACTTCGTGACGTCATCATCACTTCCTCAAGCTTTCGAGCAGCGAGCCATACAGCCAGCACCCACGGCTTTAAAGGGTATCCTGACCACCAGCATGCCTACCTGGTCAATTAATTAAAACCAATTTAGGAGCGTCACTGTGGCTATGTTGATGTTTGTATTTTAATTGTGGTGTAGTTTATAAAACATTCGAGAAGTTTATGATACCTCGAGTCGCCAGAAGAAATCTTTACTGGTGTCTACCTACCTGTGGTGTGAAGTCACCTTCATCAGCACATTGAATCTATAATTCAATAAACTATATATACACTAAAGGTAAAAACTATTAGCTAAAATATGGCATCATAAAACTCCGTTTGGGGTTGAAACTCTTGGGCCGTGGGGTCCGAGTGCTCGTACGCTTTTTAAAGAATTATCCAAACGCTTAGTTGACACTTCGCGTGACCCAAGGGCTGGCTTTTACATCGGTCAAAGATTAAGCATTGCACTACAACGTGGCAATGCCGTCAGCCTTTTGGGTACACTTCCAGTCGACAGCGATGCGGAGGAGTTTTATGACGCCATATCTTAGCCAGAAAAGTATATATGAATTGAAAAATCGAACCGGTTGCGTAACCTCATGCATGAGGGGCGGGCGTCTTAACCACTGAAACATCACACCCTTTCTCTCCATACGATGTCATAATAGTTCACTATGGAATTATTCTTGGGCAGTGGGTAGCTCGCCATCCACCGGTCCTGTAACCGTCTGGACCGAGCCCGAGTTGTTGAAGTTGCGTCGTGAACCATACGCGCCTCAAAGAGATGTCAGCAAAACCGTAGAGGCCCAGCAGGGCCGAAGCCTATTGGGGCCATGGGTTGACTTCCGAATGGAAAATCTGGAGTCCTGGAAATCTAGGCAAAGAAAGAACAAAGGTGTGGTGTTAGTCAGTAAAACTCTGACACGCCCTGGCGCTCCGCCCGAGAGCGGGAGCAGTAATTGCATGATTTCTCACCTTAAAAAAAAATCTGCTAATGAATACAAGTAGGTTCATGTGATTATAACAATTACGCTATTTCTTCAGTTATTATAATGGTTTTTTTATGGAGTGGTGCATTCAATTGCGTACCATTTTATTATTCTATAGTTGTTTCAAGAAATTTTAATTATAAATAAAAAAATATATTATAGTAGGAATTACCTTAAATTTAATTACTTGCAGACCATACAATAAACATTTAAAATATTAAACACGGCTACTGTCGTTATTAAAAAAAAAAAACTGGGCAAGTGCGAGTCGGACTCGCGCACTGAGGGTTCGCAAAAACAGTTTTTTTTTCTGTGATGTAACAACTATACTGTTTTCAGATTTATTCCTATACCTGTGCTACAAGACTTTGCTTTTTACCAAATTTCAAGATTTTGGGTCTACAGGAAGTACCCTATGAATTTTGATTCCTTTAGGAGTGTCGAAACAAGTTTTTTTGCGACATAAACGGTCGTATCTTTTTTTTCGTTAAATCAGAAGCTTGATTTTTCACAGTTTCAAGGGACCGAAGTCCTGAGCATATAGTTTTAATTTCGACTCCATAAATGCACACATTTCCGAAATAAAGGGTCTTACAGACAGATACACAAATGGACAACAAAGAAGACAACCAAGAATAAGGGGTTCCGTTTTTTTCCATTTGAGGTATGAAATTCTAAAAACGTAGTAACATTATTTATTTATGATGGTATTTCCTTAAGTGACCTCCAGATGTTACCAACTGAATATTTCAAACACATTTCAATTAAAGGTAGTGTTGCCCCTGAAAAATATATGTGCAATTTCTTTTGTTTGGTGTAGGTATATTTTTTACCCAAACTCCAAAGTGAGAGACAAGTATAGTCTGTGGCTTGAAATAAATCCTTTTCCCAAGGGCAGGACCCGAAACAAATTGTATGGCCATGTATTTTTCAGGTTTCACTTCACAGTTTATTAAGTTTTTTACATAACCAAGCCCAGAGGCACCACCTAGAAACGAAATAATTATTATTTCGTTTATTTAGTCATAAAAATAAATTACATTAATTTATATTTAAATTTGTATCTATTAATTATAGATACAAATTTCATTTTTTAATCTTTATTAATAAACAATTCTGTTACGTACATATGTTTGTCACCTAAATTCTTCTAAATGCGTACAGCTGAGGAGTGGAATTCCCTGCCGGAGTCTGTGTTTCCTGATAGCTACAACCTAGGGGTCTTTAAGTCAATAGTGAATAGGTTACTTCTAGGCAAGCGTACTCCATCGTCGGCCACATCATCGCTTACCATCAGGTGAGATAGTGGTCAAACGCGAGCCTATCAATAATAAAAAATAATTTAAAAAAATGGCTTAACCGATTTGGATGAAACTTTGTGTGTATATTTGAGTAGATCCTTAGATAGTTTAAAAATACAATTGAACACGGTAGGTGGCGCTGCAATCGGGTTCTTAATTTTTTCTACTTAATACCTACTTTCATTCGCTTCTTCGCCTTGATAGACGGACAGACGGACAACATAATGATCATGGGTTCTGTTTTTTCCAACTGAGGTACGAAACTCCAAAAAAAAATGGTCTTCACTAGAAAAACAACCACAAACCCTCCATTCCATAAACTTGTATCATCACCATTTAACGAACCATTAACCAAATAGTACAGTTTCTTTTACAAAAAGAAAATTAAAAAAAACTGTTCGTTATTACACTCTAGCTAGATATAACATAAAATGGTCTTCTATGAAACTGCAGCCAACATAAAAATAATGGAGCTTTATTACTGTCATTGTTAAATGAATTTGCTGACGGTATGTCATACCGTTTGCACAAAAGGATGGTTTCATTAAAATGGAGACGAGTCTTTGTCGTGTCTTATATTGAACGATGTGTCCATAATATGTGTTTTGAGACCGCTTAAAAGTTATTAAATTAAAATGTTAGTATTTTGTAATGTTGCCTTTTTGGACTCGCATAGGTATTTTTTTTTCTTTTTAAATATTGTTTTTGTTGTATACTAGCTGACCTGGCGAACTTCGTACCGCCTAATAGTAAGGATAACGCCATATACTGGTATTACCAGAACAGAACAATTCATTTTATAATAACATTTTAATTAGAGATGGGATTGGGTTTTTTTGTTCTCATTTCATTTTTTCTCACCGTTCAAACCTTCCCTGGACTATCTCGAATATTTCAAGACCAAAATAAGACAATTCGGTCCAGCCGTTTTTGACTTTTAGCGAAACTAACGAAAAGATATTCATTTTTATGTATTTACTAGCGGTCCCGGCAGACGTTGTTCGGCCCAAAAGTGGGATTTAGTAAAAAAAAAAAAATACCCTACTCTACCCTACTCTACCCTACTCTACCCTACTCTACCCTACTCTACCCTACTCTACCCTACTCTACCCTACTCTACCCTACTCTACCCTACTCTACCCTACTCTACCCTACTCTACCCTAAAAAAAAAAAAAGTAAAAAAAAAAAGTACCCTATGTCCGTCTCCTGGTTCTAAGCTACCTCCCCACCAATTTTCAGCCAAATCGGTTCAGCCGTTCTTGAGTTATAAGTGGTGTAACTAACACGACTTTCTTTTATATATATAGATATCTTTTTTAATTTTAATTAGTTTATGTTTATTTCTGGTGAGAAATCGTCCAATGACTTTTTCCGTTCTAGGGTGGGGCGGGAGAATGTGTCAGACTTTTTCTATCTAAAGCCCACTCCTATGTTAAGACACTCCATGGGCCCACTCCTTTTCAGACAATCCATGGAGTTAGTTTATGTTAAAATTTAGCTAACATTTTTTTTCTTGCTGTTGGTTCCGTACGAGTCCCAAAAAAGCTTTTTTACGAAAACTTTTTTTTTTTCACCAATATCTATCTTGCGATATCTATGTCACCACTTTTATTTTTTGTAGGTTGGAATATCATCCAATGACATCCCCCGCACTTGGGCGGAGCGAGAGATAGTGTCAGACTTTTACTGACAAAAAACCCAATCCTGTTCTTTCATTGCCTTTCGTACCAGGGTCGAGTCTTCCTTTCCGAAGCAAACCCTTCACCGCAGTAGGCTTCGACCCTGCTGTGCCCCTACGGTTTGCTGACATCTCTTTAAGGCGCCCGTGGTTTATGGTACGTGGAACGCGCCGTCGACGACTTGGGCTCGGTCTGGACGGTTACCGGACGGTCGGACGGCGAGCTTAAAAAAAAACATGTATTTCCTGGAACAAGTTTTGTAAAATATTCGAGTAAATCACGGAATTAGCGAATACCAACAGAGTTTTCAGGCGTTATCTCTCTTTTTTGCATAGCCTCTTCATCAAACATCGCGTTGGATTGCGTTAGATAATGCAACAAGCTTTTAAGCCATGCTAGATGTTGATGATAGGCGATTGGAAAAGGAACTCTATTCCGCATACCGCTAAACATCTAACTAAAAGTCGCAAACTCCTTGTTCAAGTGTTAATAATAATAATAAATAATTTATTATCAGGCACCTTGGCCCATAGATACATACCTTACAGACTAACATATATAGGGTGACTGGTAATTACTGACCGATACTTAAACACGTGATTGTATTCATGAACACAAACAACTTTCCCAAAGAAACTTTTTTATATTCTCATTAGTTTAACACAATAACAAAACAGCTGTTTAAAATAATGAAAAATCTAGGTACATACACTGATTATGCACACCTATGGTATTGCAAGGTGCACGGGTGTTCTATCACTATTGTAGGTACGACGGCGTCATGCGGCTAACAGCTGAGCGGTCACCGGTCGCAGGTGAGCGCGTATTACAAACAGCCTTAGATTCAAACAGCTGTTTTGTTATTGTTATAAAACTATTGATTACATAAATAAAGTTTCTTTGGGAAAGTTGTTTGTAATCATGAGTACAATCACGTGTTTAAGTATCAGTCACTAATTACCAGTCACCCTATATAGAGTAAATACAATTTATGGTTAGTAAATAAGACTTAGGGCTATATTAGTAACACTTCACATTGCACTTTGTTCACTTTGTGCTGGTCTGTGGCACCTGTCCGCGGAAGCGACGGAACACCACGCCCTGCGGCCAAAAGTCTTCCTTTAGCATGAGGGACAGGAAAGTATTCGAGACTCGCACAACGAACGCCTTAAAATTGACGTTCCGGTACGACTCCAACAGCTGTAAATGAAACATCATTATAAATATCTCATTCAACCTCAACCTTTACCCATTGAAAGAGCCCTTCAACATGCATAATACAACCAGTTCCTATTGACAGGATCTTCATTACAGAGCTTCGACCTCCGATCCACAATTTACTTTCGTTTTGTATGCGTATCCAACATTTCACTTGGTTTCCGAACCGTTTTGCTAAAATATTCAAATTGGGGGTTGTATTACGTTTTTCCAGGAGACTGACGCTAAAAGTAAATGGCGCTTAATCCTTTTCTCGGTCAATTTAATGAATGAATGAATTTTCTTTAGTGTAAAGACTGTTCAGTCACTTGGATTGAGAGACTTGGAGACCCTTAGTGTAATAATTTTTGCATAACCAGTCTTATAATGTTTCGAACAATCGGCAGCCCTGACAGGCATTGGTCTTAACTGGCCCTGTCAATCTTGTTGACTTCTATATGAGAAGCGTGTGGAACACTACGCGCCGTTGACCCAGGCTTGGCTTGGCTCTTACGATACGGTCACATTGCTATATGGACATTGCCCCACGTATATTGCCATACATTGCCCTATGGAAATTGCCATACGGACATTGACATACTGACATTGCCATACGGACATTGCCATACGGACATTGCCATACGGACATTGCCATACGGACATTGCCATACCGACATTGTCATACAGACATCGCCATACGGACATTGCCATACGGACATTGCCATACGGACATTGCCATACGGACATTGCCGTACGGACATTGCCATATGGACATTAACATACGGACATTGCCATACGGACATTGCCATACGGACATTGCCATACGGACATTGCCATATGGACATTACCATACGGACATTGCCATACGGACATTGCCATATATGGACTTACTGTTCAGCCGGATGCAGTTATACCCTATAATTGTATCCATTTCTCGCCACATTGTGTCAGCATTCGTCACACTCAAAGAAAAGATTATTGAAATTCGTATTCAGCTAAAAACCTCTCCAATAAAATATATCTTCCGTACCAGAGAATGCCTTTTCCAATATACGTTTGTTACATTTCCAAATTGTCTAGCCTCGTTGGAAGAGCCGGGATGGAAAACGAGATCTCCGTCGGTGTGATACATAGCACGTTTCACGGAAAATAAAATAAAACTACTCGTTGCCATTGCTAAGGCTTTCCATCTATGCACCAGTCACGTACTAGATCTCTGTATTCTTGTCGTCGTTTCAAATGGTAGACGCTAATAATATCAAGAGGTGGCAGAAACCGTGGGGGAGAGGACGTCCTCACGCCTCATTCGCCACTGCAAGAGACGCCCCAGGTGTCAGGAGTCGCAGGGCAGTTCCTGGGCACCAAAAGCGAAGGCTTGTGAAGGGCGAGCAAGGTGTAGCTCGCCATCCGATAAGAACCAAGCCCGAGTCGACGGCGTTTTGTGTAGCTATAACTTGTCGTATAATGAAAAATTGTGTTTCTAAAACATAAAATTCATAAACATAATTATTTTAACTGTCCTGAGATTTACGATGCGTAGGTAGGTACTCTGTCCCGAAATATAATAATGAAAGAGAAAGATGTGCGCTATTGACATATTCTTGAATGAAGAAGTAATTCTTTATTTCTTGGCTTGCGATTTTGCCACATCGCTGGCAGAATCGATGGGGCCGAAAACTTTTGTTTCAGATACTACAAATTATTGATTTATATACAAAAAAGCACTTCATTTGCATCTACAATTAAATAGCAAAAGATATATCTCTTGTTCTCATTCAGGTCCATGCGATTCCACTAAATCAGAACTAGGTGGATTGTAGAGGAGCGGACTATTGGCCAATCACAGTGCTTGAAATCTCCTCTCTGCATCAGTGTAAACAGTGTAAGTTGAGCTGAGTGAACTTTCAAATAAAACAAATGAACACGCGGCCCCGTGCCTGATCGGAGAACACGAAGCAGAGAGTAGCTCAACTCCATTCCGCTCCGCTTTAATGGAAATACTCACCACTTTTCTCTGCTCATTTCTGCCCCCTTCACTTTTCCCAGCTCCGTTACAGTAGAAACGAACCCTAAATATACAAAACTCCCAACGATCAATATTTTTGTCAAAGGTCGCTGATACAAATCATGCAAATATTTGAAGCTTAGTCGTCGTATCCCGCTGTTTTGGTGACAGCCCAAGCAATATATTTATGTATGTATGTACCACGGCTCGGTCATTTCACTGGGAAAATTTAGACAGAATATGTATGAGAGACAAGTACGGTTTCTACAAGGAAAAATGTCTACTGTATTGGTGGTGTAGTTACTCCTTTTCAGTGACACTTTTTCGTTTCGTATTTTAAGTCAAATCAAAATGTCTGTTTGCTAGAAATACATCTAAAAGTCACCGTTTTCTTGAAGGCAAGTGTGCTTATGATTATATTTCCTGAAAGGAAGGTGAAATAATACGCTTATTCACTTTATTAACTATTTTTTGGAAATTCTATAATATAATTTGACAGAATTTCGGCCTGTCTAGTGAACCTACAGCAGCAAAAAGAGAATGCATCGAAAACTGATCGATCCGGAAATTTATGTTCTCATCATTTCGCATCTCATGCATGCAGTTCGCCTCTTGAGGTTGCCGGTTCGAAACCGGGCAAGTAGCAGTATGATTTTTACGATTCATATGTACTTTTCTAAGTTTATCGAGGACATTATTGACACCCCATGCCTCAGAAAGCGCGTAAATAAAGCCGTTGGTCCCGGTTGTCATTCGTAGATCTTTGATAGTCGTTATAGGTAGTCAGACGCCAGAAAGTCTGACCATCAGTCTATCCAGGAAGTATCGATGTTGCCTAGTAACCGAGTTGCGGTTTGATAGGCAGTCGCTGCATGTAAAACATGGGTATTCAGCTGCATCTGGTTAGACTGAAAACCGACCTCAAGCTAGTTGAGAAAAGCCTAGGGAGATGTTGATGGCATTGTGTTGTTTAATGAGTCTGACGCGGATGAAGTCAAGTACTACCTGTGGCCTATTTGGCGCAACCGTGAGACACACATTGTGTCAGTATTCTTTCTTAAGCTTAACACGTTCAGATCGGCGTGTACCACCGGTGGAGTACGGAGTATTTGGTGACACGGCGGGGTGTACCACCGGTGGGCACGTCACACTATACTATCAATATACTAAGAATTCTCGCCGTTTTGAGACAAAATGTGGTACTTACCGTCCCCAACTAGTAAAATTTACAAATTTTCATAGTGTAGCTCAGGAGGTGGATATTATTTCGGGAAGTAAACAAAAATCAATATTGAAACATTGTATTTATTAGAAAAAAAACTGGGCAAGTGCGAGTCGGACTCGCGCACTGACTAACTCAATTCCCCAATTGAGTTACGAAGATTTTTCCGAATCGATAAAAAAAGTATTTTTTGTGACGTAACTACAAATTTACAGCTTTCCCATTTTTTCCCTATACTTGTGCTATAAGACTTTGCTTCATGCCAAATTTCAGGATTCTAGGTTAACGAGTAGTGCCCTATAAATTTTGATTCCCTTGAAAGTCGAAATAGACGTTTTTTGCGAAATAAACGGTCGTATCTTTTTTTTCGTTAACTCTGAAGTTTGATTTTTTCACTGCTTCAGGGGACCGCAGACCTAAGTTTATGGTTTATTTTCAACTCGATACTTCCACTCGTCTCCGAAATAAAGGGTCTTTTCACTAGATAGTTTATAAAAATTGTGGGATAGAATAGGATACTTGTCATTCTACAACCATCTCAATTCCACATCTCACACGGTTTAATTTACTTTATAACATTTCCCCGTTCCGTATTGCCATCCTTAATACTTTCATGACATTTCCGACTTTTTCTCGGCGTCCGGAATATATTATTGCCGACGCTATAGTGACCGTTCCCTCATATTCTTAAGGGAAAGGCAACTTTTATGGCTTGTGACGAGATGTTAAAATGGCGACGCCTGATCTTTATTTAGTAGGCTGAAAATTATAAGAGTTAAGGAAAGGACAGAGTAGAAACTCACAAATATAAAGTATTTGTACTGAAATCTACTAGGTTTTTAAGTAGTAGAGAGCAGGGAAGGTACATTGCTTACAGAATAGATGGCCGTTGGGGTCGAAAGGTTCTGAAGTGGCGGCTGCGTACCGGAAGATGCAGCGTTGGAAGGCCTCCCACAAGGTGGACCAACAACCTGGTGTGGGTTACGGGAATCTAATGGATGCAGGACCGTTCGTTGTGGCGACACTTGGGGGAGGCTTATGTCTAACAGTGAACGTATTTCCGCTAAAATGATGACGATGACTAGGTTTTGCCAGCGGCTTCGGTCGCGTACAAATCAAAAATGATGCCACAGAAAACATAGAACTAGGTCATTATATTTATTAAGCCGAATCAAAATAATAATTATCCTCCCGACCGATTTCAATCTTAGTAACCTGACTCAATGAAGAAAGATGAAATAAATTACACAAAGTAAAGCTCCTGTCTTGGTTTGAACCTAAAATAAACCACTCTTCCCTTGTTTCTCTCCAGAAACAATTAAACCTTCGTCTATCGCTTTACTAATATACCAGCCAAAACTTTCTCATGAATTCCTCATCAATTATTCAACACGTCATTAACAGCTGAGATTTTGTAAAATCAATTAGAATTAACTTCATCGGTTCTTATCTCAAGTTCCTGCGACGAAATTCGAGTTGAAGACCCGAAAAAAAACATATTTTAAGAATCAGAAAGGAGGTTAAGACTTTTCTCTAGATAGTATTTTTTTTTTTACATCTTTTGCCTTGAAATCGCACGACGGGGTCGCGGCAGACCAAGAATGAGATGGTGGGGCGACTTAGATGTCTTCCTTAGGAATAGCCAAGAAGTGACTCAAAGCCGGGAACAATGGAAGGAGGCCTTTGCCCAGCAATGGGACAGTATAGGTTAGATATAATAATAATATTACCATACAACCCTAATAAATAATAATATATTTTTAAATATTTTTAAATGTATTTTTTTGTGATTAGGTTTAAAAATATTTAAAAATGTAATTTGTATGTATATACAATAAATAAAGAAGATAATAATAATATTCCACAACTATCACACAACGACGTCTAGTCCCAAGATAAGCAGAGCTTGTGTTATGAGTACTAGACAACTGATATAAACATACTTATGAAATCCGGCAATAGATACTTCATTGCATAATTTTTGTTTAAAAGTAGACGATTTTTTTAAACGTATGAAGTAATGGATGTTTGTACCTAAACTTCTTTCAAATTTCGATATTGATTGTGATACGCAAGTAAAGGTACCGATTATGTTAAAAATCGTTCTCAAACTTACCTGCATAAGTCATCATCTTCCTGCCCTTGTCTATTTTGTTCTCTCATCCGTCACGCTATCACTAACTCCCTTTTCTTTCATATAACTCCTCACACAGTCCATCTTTCCCTCTCTATCCACATGTAGACTCATAACTCTTTTAGCAACAAGTGTGTCATCCCTCCCTCCTCTTCACAAAGAGACAGCTTGATTTTAATCACCCGATCAAAGTCAAACTTAGCTCAAAATCTATTATTACTAATTCTAGCTGAAAGTTCGTGTTTCGCATTCAAACCTCTTAAACAAGGCACGTGCAGTACTGAAACGTTGGAAAACTGGATTCTCTTTGTATATATAGTGTAGTTTGTACCTGCATTTGCTCTTATATTTTTTTAGTACGTGATAAATGATATTTATCTACGTACGTTTATCTACTTTCATACGTCAATTTTAACTAAATGAGGCTAGTATTTCATAACTGACTACCCAGAGAAGAAACACCGATATAAACTCTGTTCAAAGTCTCTTTTAAAGTCCATGTAGTAAACACGTAATGGTCAAATCATATGAGATCCATGCGGATTAGTGTCTGAGATAGTTATTTGGGGAACGAACCACACAGATCTGAATGGACCTGTCTAGTCAGCATTTGTCAGTATTCGTGTAGTTTTCAACTAAGGACTACTAAGGAGCTCAACGAATCGACGAACAATGCCAAAGAAAGAATATTTGGGTAGGCCGCATAAAGTACTTGAAACTGCCAGACATTATGTTAAAATTACAGAAAAGGAAAAAGAACATGCTGTAAATGGCGGTGTGTATCTGTTTAGGGCTTGAGGTAATACAGATTTAAAATATTAGTTTGAAAAGCTCTGTAACGCGAAGAATGTCAGACTTTTTTATGAAACCCCTACCAAACAGAGCAAGGAGGGCCTTTCATCATCATCATCATCATCATCATCATTTCAGCCGATAGAGGTCCACTGCTGGACATAGCCCCCCCCCCCAAATTTCGCCACAATGAACGGTCCTGTGCGTCTCTCATCCATCGGGTTCCCGCAACCTTCACCAGGTCATCGGTCCACCTTGTAGGGGGCCTTTCAACACTGCGTCTTGTAGGAGGGCCTTTATGTAAATAAAACCCTTACCTAATAAGTGCCATTGTTCACATTTAGTAGGTTAAATAAATATTTTTTTACTTACGCCCATAAAATATACAGTGCAACATAATAGCACCCTTGAGGACTAGCATTTTTTACAGTGTCAACATAAAAGTGTGTAAGTTTATGAATTCAAAGAAAACTGTGAAATGAACAGAGAAAATGAATATCATGTGCTATTTTCAGCGGGAATTAAGGTCAGCTTCAACTGCCTCGTGGAGAATGAGATAAATATATTATGTTACAGAAACCAGTTTAACTGAAGATAAATCTTTTTCACTCATGGCGAAGGAGAGCAGTGGTAACAACCCTGAATTATGAGCTATAAATCGTGGGTTCAAACCTGTGTTCGAACCCAGCCAGGCATATTATTTTGTGTAATTTATTTCATCACCTCTGCTCTCAAAACGGTGTAGGAAAACATCATGAGGAAACCGGCGTGTCCTAGAGCTAAAAATTCGAAAATATGTGACATCCAACTCATGGTGGTTTACGGCCCATTTAAGGTCTAATTCTCAACATTGAAAAAAGCTGATTATACTACGCTATTAAGCATGGTAAAGACGATGGCGGCACAAGGTGCTAGCATATCACAATCAGCTTTATAATGTTAGGGCTACAGAATGATTCGAGATAGTTACCGTGACCTTGGAACGCAAAGAGCAAATGAACGAATACAGGAGAGGGTTTTAGTCATATACCTACAAACAGGGTCCAAGCTACCGGCGGTCAGGGTTCCAGAGAAAGGAACTGCCTAACAATACGAGCCGTGACCAGGAGTACTGCTTTCTGAATCAAGCCCTTGATCCAGCCGCCTACCGCGAGCCTCCTAAGGTGTTGATCGAGACTCTTGGCTATTAAGGCATTGCCCGACACGACTATCGGTACAATGATCGCCAAGTTCACATCCCACATGTCAGCAACCTTTTTACATCTGGCCTATACTTACTGTTCCACTGCTGGGTACAGGCCTCCCCCATTCTTCCTATCCTTCCTTTCTATTGTTCCCGGCTCTAAGGTACTTCTTGTTAATTCCTAAGGCAGACACCTAAGTCGTCCCGCCATCTCATTCTTGGTCTGCTGCAATAAGTATATGCGATAAATTATTTAGTTCCTACTTATAGTCTCCATGTTAAAAACCTAAGAGAAGCGGGATTGTCAGTATCTGCCCCCCTAGCCAAGCTACAATCGTTTGGTTTCGATTCTCTTTTCGTTGATCGCCCCAAGTCGGCCACGCCCCCTATTCCTTTGTTCTGAGATGACGTCAGAATAAAGGAATCGGAGTCGTGGCCTACTCGATGCGAAAAGAGAATCGAAACGAAACGGTTGTAACTTGGCTAGGGGGAGCTGGAACGTTTATCATTATATTAAATATTAGTTATGTTTATTTGTATGAATGTTAAATAATTATCTTGTTGCCTTGTATTGTGTACAATTCACATGTGTTGTAAGGAGGAAACTTGTTGATAAGCCATTAAAATATATATATATATAACTAAGTAGGTAATGTTAAAATTTTATATTGAAACCATTACGGCATTTATTAACATTGTTTGAATTTATCTCGAAAAATAAATGTTGTGCACACCTGCTTCTAAGAACCTCTTTTGTCTAATGCTATCATGAATGGAGTATAGTAAAGTTGCCATATAAAATGTATGGAGACCGACGCGTCCAGATCGGCGTACGTGGCCCACGTAGGCCCAATGTATTTCTACCTTAACTATTTTCCAATGACAGTAACTAATCGAGTTCAAAGAATGTGCTTTGACCTCAATTAGTTAATGTTTACCTAACCCTATTTTCAAGTAGAACTGAGTATATTAATTAAATTATTTCACAGTACACTAATTTGTTAAAAGCACGTAGGCGTGCCTGAACTTGATTTTTGTGAAACAAATTACAAATCAGTGACACGAAAATATTTTACAACACAAAAAGCTATATGCTATATTGTAGCTACATAATCTGTTAGCTTTTACTGAGGCACTATCACAAGCTCTAAACGCGAACCATTTGACGACCTAAACTGAACTGTTAAAGGGTGTATAGCTACAACCTTCTTTCTCGCTCGCACGCTTGACATTTAAACACATCAAGGTAAGGCCCAGGATATAGCTAGCCAGCTACTAACCCATCACTAGTTGGCGGTTCGTTGAGCGATTGGTAGTTTTTTTTTTTTCGTTTGGGAAAATCATCTAAAGACATCCCCCGCGCGTGGAACACTGTGCGCCGTCAACGATTTGGGCCCAGTCCGGACGGTTACCGGATGATCGGACGGCGAGCTACCCATTGTTCGCCGTCCGCAAGCCCGCGCCTACGGTGGCCGGAAATCGGTATCGGAATCACGGTGGCTGAGGCGCAAGAGCCATTGCCTCGCATGTACGTGCGGCTAGCATTACTGCTTCGCAGAAGAAGGCTACCGCCTGCCACTCCTGCTCGCTCCGGACCATGGCCTGTACCAAGGCCCAGTGCGAGAGATCACACACACCTCTACCGTATGCTCTACCGTGTCCTTCGGGCGGTCCACACAATGGTGACACCCGGGCGTTTCTTCCGCACGAATCCGGTGCAACAACCTCCCGAGCTTACCATGTCCGGTGAGGATTTGCGTCATGCGGAAGGTAAGGTCGAACCAGCCACTCCTCAAAGAGGGGCCTTACCGGAGCGATTGGTTGTTGTGCGCGGGTTCAATTCCTGTACGGAACAAATATTTGTATGATCTACAGATAAGTGTTCCGGTTCGATGAGTCTTGTGTATGTGAGTTTACATGTTTGTGAACGCACCCAAGATACAAAGAGTTATTCGTAGTTTGGGACAATGTTGTCTAAAAATCCCTATCACAATGTTCAAGGCTTCATGTAGGTGTTTTTGTGTGATTAAATATAAAATGTGTAGGTTTAAGGTAGAACTACATTTACCCCGCGTGGGCCACGTACGCCGATTTAGGCGCGTCGGTCTCCATACATTTTATATAAACGCCACGCAACGTCACACGACGCCACGTAACGCCACGTGTCGCGACTCTATGTACAATTCATGCGTCGCCCACGTGTGCGTCGGCCTAATGTAGTTCCCACTTTATCTTTGTGTTTTTGCACTCGCTATGAATTGTAACAATTGGTTAAATCGAGAGTGAAGATTTTAGTATCAACATTATTGTCACTGCATTGAGTTTATTTTGGGGTTTATATTGATGTTTATGTTCTTAGTGAAGATAATGAAACATTCTTAGCAAGTAATAGTGTGCTTTTTGCTTGTGCTTGTGTTGTTCCATGCGGGAACTAAACCCGCGACACGCAACACAGCGGGCAATTGTTCACCCACTTTTGTTTTGGTAGGAAATCATCCAATGACTTGTCTCGCTCTAGGATGGAGCGCGAGGGCAACTTTTACTAACTAAAACATACTCCTATGTTCCTTCTTTGCCTTCGTTCCAGGACCCCGGGGTTCTCTTTCGCACAACCCATGGCCCCAGTAGGCTTCGACCCTGCTGAGCCCTATGGTTTTGCTGACATCTCCTTGAGGCGCGCGTGGAACGCCTTCGCGCCGTCGAAGACTCGGGCTTGGTTCGGACGGTTACCGGATGGCCGGAAGGCAAGCTACCCATTGCTCGCCGTCCACAAGCCAACCACCCCTACGGTGGTTGGAAATCGGGGTAGAAATATGGTTTTAATTTGAACTCGATACCTTCACGCGTCCCCGAGATAAGGGGTCTTGACAGATAGACAGACAGACAGACGGACGGACAACAAAGTGATCCTATAAGGGTTCTGTTTTTTTCTAGTAATATCAAAATGGAAGTCAATAAATTATAACTTAGCAAAACAAAAAAAAATAACAATGCGCCTAAATCCAATCAGCATAAAATTTATTTTTTGTTTGACGTTTAATTTCCGAAATTTATTTGTCGTATGATGTATTATTAGATACATAATGAAGCCCTATGTATAATCTAAAAGGTAATCCAAATTTCGTGATCAATAATTCTATGACATGTTCAATTCCGAGTACAGTAAGTACATAGAGGCGCGAGTTTATTTATCGCCTTTTCTCTTACATTTGGTTGGTTCGACTATGATAAGAACATAAAACACAGTCAGTTTATGCATAGCAGTTAAACACAGACAGCCATAGCCAAATGTCTGGAGAAACACTAAGAATATCTACTTTATAAGAGTATCTACGTTTAATGCGGCTGAAGCCTTAATCAGAAGCAAGTACCACAATAGCACGGTATAGATATATGGAACAGTACGGAAACTAGCTACAAATGTTCGAAACGGCCCACTCACACAAACATACGCATCGACGAGACTCCTAAGCGCTTCTCGCGGTCCTGTCAGTAGCGAATGCCGCTTAGGAGTCTCGTCGATGCGTATGTTTGTGTGAGTGTGCCGTTTCGAACATTTGTAGGTAGTTTCCGTGACAATAGGTACACCGCACCCTAAACAGACAGGCGCCAACATAAATGGCCAACCTTAATGACTCGTATATATTTTACTACGGTAATACATTATACTAGGAACTCATAAAACACACAGACATCAATTGTAACATAAATCTGATAACCTACAGAAGTAATAGAAAGTCATGTTTGTAGTTCTACCTACATTTAACCAGCAACCTGAAATTATAAACACTTGGTAAGTGTTCAGTTCAGAACATAAAAATTATACGTAAAATTATTCGTTCTTTGATAGATCTTTTACGATACAAGCAGCTCGTTTGTGGAATGCATTACCCATAGAAGTGAGGCGAGCCCAAACGCTACCAACGTTCAAAAAAATGGTGAAGGAGCATTATCTATCACTTTAGTTACTTCTTCTCCTTTTTAAATTGCAATTTTTTTTGATATTTATTAGTATATTATTTGTTTTTATTTTTTTATTATTTATTTATGTATTATATTTTTAAGTATTATTATTTTTTAATTATTTTATTTTAGTTTGTTCTATAAGTTGTTGTACACTGACAGCCCAAAATATTTTCCTTTCGATCAGTCCATCCAAAGGTTGTCTGGTAGAAATTGCCCTGTGCAATAAGACCGCCTATTGTACACTTATTTATATAAATGTTTGTCCTGTATTATGTTAAGGTGTGCAATAAAGTTGTATAATAATAATAATAATTATGTACGCTAACTAGATTAAAACATATTCACACATAAATCCACACAAACTCACCCCTATATTCACACACACTACACATCCCCTCCACATTTTACTCGTACACGCACAACTATTACTGCTGTCAAGTTTAAACGGTAGATCGACACTGTCCACTGTTGTATAAAAATGGTGAATTTATAAGCTAGACACTGTCTCTTAAAATACAGGATAGCCTAGTTTAAGAGGCAGGTTTACTATAATTATGTATAGAAATTTTTGCAACACACTGTAATGTGTAGAATAAGTCTACCCACTAGTTATATCTACTTGTGGACATTTCTATAACTATATTGGTAAATAAACTTTATTATTATTATCATATTATTTGACTAGTTGTGATTAGCATAGCAACACTGTAAAAGCCTACATACATTTTTTGTAATTTGTCTATGGAAGAGCCATATAGTTCCTCTTCCTTTCTTTTCTTACCATTGTAACAGACATGCATCTCAGTTCAATAAACTTTTTATTTAATATTTCTAAACTAGTTAGGGTTGTAGCTATTTATTTATTTATTTAAATGAAGTACAGTCACATCACATACATTTAACATTAAAAAAAAAAAAACTACCTCAAAACAAAATGACTTATGCTCATGACAATTAAGGCGTACATAGCGCTCACTACAACAATTTGCTGCCATATAAACTATAATCTTATATTTAACATAAACTCACTGTATAGTCAGATTAAGACAAAACAACTAAAAAAAAAACTTAAATGAAATCGAACAAGTCAAATTACATTAACATTGAGAGTTTGTCATGCGCACTCAAATGTCTCACTAATGGTGGCGCATGTGTTGGATCATTCGGTTCCCTTCAAAATGGTTGAGCAGAGTGGTGTTAATATTAGCGTCATGTTCGTGAACGGGAGCTGTCAGTTGAGACTGGTCATCGCTTGGCTGCCAGTTGCTATTTTAATATCTATATTTAATTTTTATTTTGACTTTATTTACATTGTTCTCACATAATAGCGACCAGAAACATGTAACAGAGATATTTGTTATTACAAAACATGATTGAAAAGAGTGCCCATGGAGTTTCTTGCACATTCTTCTCTAGAGATCTACGCTTTGGAATGTGCAATTAACATATTTTTTTTCTGACTGACTGACTTCTTGATATTTCAAAAGTGCCTGTAAATGGTTTATTTGAAATAAATGCTTTTAAATCATTAAAAACAAATCAAATTACAGGACATTAAAACATTAAGTATTAATTATTTAAAGCTGTTAAGCATAAGCATAAGCATAATCAGCCTTTAAATGTTCCCACTGCTGGGACTCAGGCCTCCTCTCTTTAGGAGAGGGAATGGGCCGTAATCCACCACGCGGGCCCGGTGCTGGTTGGTGAATGTTACATGTCTTTGAATTTTTGGTTTTAGGATATGCCGGTTTCCTCACGATGTTTTCCTTCACCGTTTTGAGATAATCAAAAATGCCGTATAACTCTTGGACTGATCCAGGGTCTGAACCTTCAAAGGAAGCGACCAAAATCGTGAGGCTGAGACAAGCCTCACGTCCCGACACAAATCTTGAACCTCCGAAAGCATCATAGCTCGGCTTCCGAAAGCGAAACTCGTGGTTCTGGAGTACAAATGGCAAAGAAGGAACATATGTGTGATTTTAGTCAGTAAAAGTCTAACACACCATCAAGCTCCACCATAGGCGAGAGAAGACATTGGATTCTCACCTTGAAAAAAAATAGTCGATCATAGCAGCCGCACCTGCATCAATTAAGTTAAGTTAATAATAATAATATATTCCACAACTATCACACAACGCCGTCTAGTCCCAAGCTAAGCAGAGCTTGTGTTATGAGTACTAGACAAATGATAAACATTCTTATATATTTTTAAATACATACATATATAGATAAATTACACCCAGACATAGAACAAAGATCGTGCTCATCACACAAACATTTGTCCTGGGTGGGAATCGAACTCACGACCTCCGGCATAGCAGTCAGGGCCACTAACCACTAGACCAACAGGCCAGTCAGGCCATCAGTACCTTTGCACAAATTTTCATTATAATGTATCTTCTTTTGTGTATATATTATGTGTGTACATAAATGACAAAATAAATCATCGCTTTCCATCAGGTGATATAGTGGTCAAGCACAAACCTATTAATAACATTAACCCCTCGAGCACTGATTTTACATACGTCTGTACAACTTGAGTGACCTTGAAAAACGCTTGATTGTCGTTTTGTACACACGGGTGTACACAAATTATTCGGCCGAAAATTTTATTCTCTATATCTTCGTTTTTCCTAGAAAAATCCAGAAAAAGTTTTTATTTTTTTATTTTACGTAAAAACGCGTAATAATAATACCCCTATACACGCGAGGGGTGGGAAATGTTTTAAATTCACTTGAGTATAACTACCATGTCTTGAGCAACCACGTCTGCATTCTTATTGATACCTATGATCATGTACGAGTATGTATAAGTTATATATCATATTATTCCTTGTGTGTTAATATTCAAATACTGTGTCGGGTTTTTCCCACCGTAGGCGCGGGCTTGCGGATGGCGAACGATCGGTGGCTCGCCTTCCGATCCTCCGGTAACTATCCGGACCGAGCCCAAGTCGTCGACGGCGTGTAGTGTTCCACGCGCGCCTCCAGGAGATGTCAGCAACCGTAGGGGTCCAGCAGGGTCGAGGCCTACTGGGGCCATGGATGATGCGAAAGTGACCCCCGGGGCCGTGGAAAAATGGCAAAGAAGGAACAGGAGTGGGTTTTTAGTCAGTAAAAGTCTGACACTATCTCTCGCTCCGCCCAAGAGCGCGGGATGTCATTAGATGATTTTACAACCCGAAAAAAAAACAAAAAAAACTCTCGGGTTTCCTATTATCCTATGTATTATTTGTGTGTATTAACAATACGTCAGAAAATGTAAAAGTGATAATAATACTGCGGAAGTCATTCGCGACGGGTCGGCGGTTTCATTTCCATATTATATTACCCTCCGCAGACTCGAGGCAGAAACCTAAATTAAAAACTGTTTTTGTATTGAGTTCACTGACCTACAATGAATAAATACGTTGTACGACCTTACTGGGTATAAACAGAAACAAATTAAACAATACAATCTCATTCATTTGAGTTTTGTTTTCATCTAAAGTCTTATTACTAGAATCAGAAATCTGTTGAAGATTTCTGATTCTAGTAATAAAATGCGGAACGAGGTCTAATACGCCTCGTATGCGTCTTCCTTGCGGTGTGGCTTAGAAAAACACAGTCTTCTCTACCGTGCAAAGGCCGTAACTTTAATTTGGTTTAGCTTAGGAAAGAGATGAATATAAAAGTGCAGTGGTGTATCTACTTTAATGCGGGGTCACTTTGACCTCGTACGAAACTTAAAAATCTTTAAGTTCCTTAACGTTACGGGGTCTAATAAGCCCCTTACCGCCATAGTGATAATATTTACGAGGTCTTAAACACCCCGTACCGCAGAAATGGAAATAATACAAAAATAAGTACCGCTGTCAACGTGTTAATCATTGAATTACAATGAACTTCACGCTTTACCAATTTTTTTAACTTGGTTCTTGCCCAGTCTCGAACCTGCAACCTCATGCATGAGAGACGGGTGTCTTAACCAATGGGCTATCATGACACGATAGATATTACACACAAGAAATAAGAACAAGTAAGTGCACTACCTACTTTGTAAATAAGCTACACGAAGTTTGCAAATTAATCAAAACTATACTGTTCTTTCTACTTTGACAAATTGCACAAACCCAACCTTCTGCCCCACACTGCGCAGGTGTTGTGTAATCAAGGGAAAAGCGTGGTTCTAAGAAAGGCATGACACTCCGTACCATGCCGATATGAGCTTTGAAAACGCGAGTATGCCGCCAACCAATGAGAGAGAATTTCTCGAAGTAGGTGTCACGCTCCCTTGCACTACTTGCGCTATACAGATCGTGTGCGTAAATGGTGGACATTTTTCATAGGAATTTCTGAGATGAAATATTTTAATATTTTTATTTTGTTTTGCACATTTTGTATCCTTACGTACCAATGAGAAATATTTGTGATTTTCTAAAAAAAAAGTTTTGTAAGTCGTTTTAGTATTTGTAATCGTCGTTACCTGGGAATATTACGTGTTATTGATGACTGCATTATTGATTGTGACGTGTCGAAAAAAAAGTAGCTAATAAACGGGTGAAGTTTTTGATTTTTATGGTCTCGTTCCGGAAGGTTGCCAAGTGGAGGGTAAAATTTAAATAAAGTTAAAATTTTCCCGGATTCCCATGCAAGAAACACTACTTTGTCTGCATTTTTTTAATATTATTTTAGTACGGAATCCTTCGTGTACGAGTCCGCTTCGTACTTGTTCAGTGTTTTTGCCCGTACTAGAAATTACTCCAGTATAGTGTTTTTTTTTTAGGTGAGAAATCATCCAATCACTTCTCGCAAACTTAGCGGAGCACGAGGGCGTGTCAGACTTTTACTGACTAAAACCCATTCCTATGTTCCTTCTTTATCTTCGTTCCAGACCCGCGGGGTTCTCTTTCACAGAACTCATGGCCTCAGTAGGATTCGACTTTGACCGTGCTGGGCCCCTACGATTTTGCTGACATTACCATGAGGCGTGCGTGAACACTAAGCGCCGTCGATGACTCGGGCTTGGTCCGGACGGTGTCCGGACGGCCGGACGCGCGGTCGGCAAGCTACCCATTGCATTTACAAACATGCAAACTTGTATATACCACCACACCCGGAATCTCATCCTCCCTCTGAACGGTGCGCGAGTAGTACCTGTGTTGATTTGTTCCGTCTAAAATATTTAATAACCCGCATAATAGTTAGTGCCGTGTACTGATTCTTATAAAGTCTAATAGCGTTAACGCTAATACATGTGATACGTTATATATTTCGTGTTAAATATTCATAATAACTAATTAGTGACCAAAAACAATCGAACAGTGATTTTATTATACCGCCATTAAATTAAATAAACAGCGAGAACCAACCTACTGAGTTCAACGCGTAAGTGACACGATATTCACGGCGCTTGCGACGTTCTTCTCGCCGACTTACGCATCGGAAGCCCATCGGCAGTTGGGGGCCTTTATTAGCGTGCGTTTTATTAATGTGCACAGGATTATTGAATGAATCTATCTTTGTGTAAGTCTAAAACATAGTCGTGCCATAATGAATTGTAACTGTTGCTCCGAAGTCATAGCTGTGGGAAGTGCTGTAGTAAAATGCTCAACGTGTCAGAAATCCTACCACCATTCCTGCCTCACGCAGCTGGGTTGTGACTTTCAGCTAACCGATTTGCATAATTGGACGTGTCCCACTTGCAAGCCGAAGAACCGAAACGCAGATAACACCCCAGTGCGCAATAGTCAGGCAAGTGATCCTAATGTAACGCATAGAAAAAAAGAGTCTTCGGTACCTATCGTCAACTTTGAAGCTCCTATGACATCGGGTGAAGTCTCTCGTATTATGAAAAAACAGATAGACGAACTTATGCGGCACCTCAACCAAACCTTGGCGAACTATGTCAACACGCAAATGAAGGCGATTACGGATAGGTTGGAAGGGCTTAATACATCAATGGAATTTATGAATGTGAAGTTTGAAGAAATGAAGACCGAATTTTCATTAAACACCAAGGTCGTTGTTGATCTTAAAAAGGAAAACGAGCACCTAAAAACTACTGTCAACGACCTAGGTGTAAGGCTATCTCAGATGGAACAACAAGCACGCTCTATGAATGTGGAAATTCAATGTCTGCCTGAACACAATAATGAAAATCTTGTATCAACAGTCCTGAATATTAGTAAGGTTATATCTAGTGAGTTAACTGAGAATAACATACATCATGTTACAAGAATCGCAAAGCAAGCCCCAACTAGTAACCGCCCGAAGTCTATCGTCGTTCAATTCAGCAGTCCTCGGGTTCGCGACCACTTTCTGGCAGCTTCTATCAAATTTAATAAAAATAAATCTTCTGTAGAGAAACTCAACACTGCTCTTCTTGGGATTGGCGGTAAAAAGGAAAATATCTATATAGTTGAACATCTATCACCAGTTAACAAGGCGCTGCACGCCGCGACAAGGATTAAAGCCAAGAGTCTGGGTTACAAGTATGTGTGGGTCCGTGGCGGGAAGATTTTTGCAAGAAAACATGATGGTGCAGACTATAAATATATCAGGGATACCGGCTCACTGGATAAATTGCAATAAGCAATATAAGTTGCGTAGGATAAGGATCAGGTATTGATTGTTAGCATTTAAATTCAATCAGGTAAAAATTTATTACCAGAATGTAAGGGGGATTAGGACAAAGCTGAGTGACATTTATCAAAAAGTTGCATGCTGTTCTTATGATGTTATAATGTTTACTGAAACTTGGCTACTGGATGGTATCTTTGACTCAGAGATCATGGACGGGCGTTACGTTATCTATAGGCGAGATAGATCTAAAAATATTTTAAATAATAAAACCTACGGTGGTGGAGTTCTTATCGCAGTATCTATAAAACTTGAATCACAGAGATTGATCAAATTTGAAAGTTCTTGCGATGATCTCTGGGTTAAGTTAACAATTAAAGGGGGCAGGAAATCTAAAATAATTTATATTTGTGCTGTATATTTGCCGTCGCCGTTACAGCCTAGAGTATTGGAACACTTTGTTGAAAACACAAACCATGTCTTGGAACATGTCAATGAATGCCTGATCGTTGGTGACTTTAATATGAAAACTATCAATTGGCTAGGGACGGGTGGTAATGTCATTAGAGCTCCTCAAAATACCTGTTCGGGCTTGGAACAGACTTTCTGGGATTTTGTCTTGCTTAACAACTTAAGACAATGTAACTACTTATGTAATCAAAACAACAGAATTCTTGATTTAGTTCTAACCACCTTGGATCTTGTTGAGTTAAGTGCACCAGTGGATATACTTTCGAAAATAGATGTGCATCATCCACCTATACTGTGTGAGATCTCATTTACCCGTTTCAATAAGCCTCAAAATTGTAACAATAGAACTAAGTTAAATTATTTCAAGGCAGACTACGCGGCAATTAGTGCAGCACTGGAGCGGGTCAATTGGTTTTCAGAGCTTGATCCTTGCATGACTATAGATGAGATGGTTGATTTTTTTTATAACAAATTGTATGAATTAATTAAATGCTACGTTCCACAAGTACCAATAAAAGATACAAAATATCCGTACTGGTTCTCAAGACAGCTCATTAAAAGGTTAAACGAAAAGAACCGTCTGCGTCTTAGAGTTAAAAAGTACAATAATCCTATGGATATTATTGCATTGGACTTACTTGGAAAAAGATGTGACCGTATGGCTACGGCTTGTTATAATGCTTACATTGCCGACGTAGAGGAAAAAATAACTTCAAACCCAAAATATTTTTGGAGTTACTTAAAAATTAAGAGAGGCGGCACTAGTAACTACCCCAGCTCTATGTCAGATGGTATTAATACCTCTAACAATATTAATAACATTTGTAACTATTTCGCATCCCACTTCTCTAAGGTATATAGTGGTGATGTGAATAGTGTGCATGCGGGCGTAGGCAACATGGATGGCGGCATAAGCAATTGTATGTTGGGCCAAATAACTATAACCCGGAATCAGATCCGCAAAGAACTAAAAAAAATAGATGTCTACAAAGGAGCTGGCCCAGATGGTATACCTGCTTTGTTTTTAAATAAGCTGGCAGATGTATTATCACTGCCATTAAACATAATATTTAATCACTCTTTCCGACCATCTGGAAAGAAACCAAAATTATGCCTTTTTTTAAAAGCGGGGATCGGGCCTTTGTAGGCAATTACAGGCCCATCGCTATTCTCTCTATACTCGCAAAGGTATTTGAAGCCCTCATATGCCCTGTGCTGGCCAGTCATTTATCTCAGCTAATAGTTGACAGCCAGTACGGATTTATGAAGGGAAAATCGACAGCTACCAATTTGGTGACCTATGTGGAAAGCATTGTTGAGGCGGTCGATGCACATGAGCAGGTTGATGCAGTTTACACCGACTTCAGCAAAGCTTTTGACACGGTAGACCATGACATACTTGTCAAGAAACTTAAAATGTATGGCATTTCAGAACCTCTTTAGAGTTGGTTCCAGTCATATTTGTCTGGACGGACGCTCAGGGTTGTAGTAAATGGCTGTTCTTCGGAGTCGTACATTGCTACGTCAGGAATACCTCAGGGATCTCATTTGGGTCCACCGATGTTCACTCTTTTCATAAAGACATCTACAAATGCTTCCAGTACTCGGAAATATTCCTGTTCGCCGATGACCTAAAAGCTATAAAGTGTATAAGAAATCTTGCAGACTCGGTGCTGTTCCAAAGCGACCTGGACCGGCTAACGGAGTGGTGTGTCTACAATAAAATAAATGAATGTAAAGAAATGCCATCACATAAAATTTACAAAAAAAAAAAATGTTATTCAGTCCACTTACAAATTGAATGGTGAACGGCTAGAGGAAGTCGAATCTATACGTGACCTAGGCGTTCAGTTCGATAAAAAGGTAAGTTTTATCGAACATATCGATAAAGTCACATTAAAAACATCGAAGATGCTTGGCTTTGTTATGAGGGAGTGTAAACATTTTAAAAAACCTAACATTAAAAAAACTATGTACAACTCGCTGGTTAGAAGCCATCTCGAGTATTGCAGTGTGGTCTGGTCGCCTAAGTATAAGGTCCACATGAAGCGTATTGAACGGCTGCAGAAACGGTTCTTGTGGCATCTTACCTATACCAAAAACTTGGGTAATAAGCTCAAGTCGTACCAGGATAGGCTTAAGTACTTTAGGATGGACTCGCTGGAAAAACGCAGGAACATGCTGGATTTGGTTTTTCTTAAGAAACTGGTAACCGGTTCTATAAACTGTCCCGATTTGCTGAGTAGGGTATTATTCCATGTGCCACGTAGTCTGCCAAGAAGTTCTAATAGGAGACTCTTCTGTATGCCAAGATGTCATTCCAATTTGAGACAATACTGTCCACTCTCTAGAATGTGCGCTGCATACAATGAGCTCGATTTGGACATTGATCTCTTTGCTTCATCGGTTCCAGCTCTGAAAAAAGTCGTACTTGCTACTAATAACTAAGTCCTAGTCAAAAACCTAATGTTTACCTAATCTTATATAATAATATTAAAAACGAATATATTAAAATCGAATTTATTGTGATCAAATTTAATTTAATTTATTTTAATTTAAATCATTTTAATTTAATTTGGATTATGTCATTTTAACTGTCTTTTTATGTCATTTTAATTAGCTAGGTTATTAACTGCGTACAGTGTAGTGCATGCTGTGCTTTTCTGTAAGTGATGAGGCGCTTAGACGTAAGTTGGTATTGTGCGAATTGTGATGTATTAGCGTGCTTATTGTTGAAAAGCCAAATAATAAATAAATAAATAAATAAATAAATAAATAAATAAATAAATAAATAAATAAATAAATAAATAAATAAATAAATAAATAAAATCTGAAAGCCATTATATTTGTTAACAACACGCTTTTATCATTATCTTTTATTTTATAGGGTACCGTCAACTGTTGAGTATATATTTGTTCACTAAACATAATAGTATGTTATCAATGACATAGCGTTAAATGTCAATGATTGTGTTATCCATAATGGTGTAATTATGTCACATCGTTATAGTGGACAAATATTACACTACACTTGAGTAATAAAAATCGTGATGACCCAGTGGTTAAGGTTACACACTATTCGACACTTTTTCCATACAAACTTTGGGGGGTGATTGATGTCCTGCGTCTCAGAAAGCAAGCCTTTGGGTTCTGGTTGTCATTCATAGATCTTTGATTATTACATTATTGTTACAGGTACCTAGCCCGCAGTGCAGGGTGTAGTTAACTACTATTTAGTAATCTGATTACAAATTACGATTAAAAGTAGTTAACTACAAGTAGTTTGATTACATGTCGTTATGATTACATGTAACTTAACTACAGTAATCAAACTACATGAAGTAGTTGTTAATGTGATTGCTGTAATCTAGTAGTTATGATTACTGATTATTTCAGTACTAAAAAGTTATATTTTGCAATTAAATAAACATTCAATGTGTTGGAATTATTTATTTACCAAAACTGAATCTGACTCTAAAAATTAATTAAAAAAAATGGAATCTAACTGTATAGAAAATTCATACATATTTACTTTCATGAATAATTAATTGAATGCATGGCTTAAAGTCGTAGATGATTACGTAATAATATATTTATTACGTATAATAATTGCATTGATTGACAAGTTATAAAAAAAATCAATCTTTAAATGTGCACTTTTAAAAAGTAATCTCGTAATCGTGATTGCAACTACAATTCGTAGTTAGTAATCAAAATGTTTAACTACATTTTACGATTTTTTTATGTAATTTGTAGTTGTGTGATTACTAACTACAATATGTTTTTTATATATTATAGTAAGCAGTTATTAATCAATAGTAAGATTACATATTGCCCAAAACTGCCCGACAGAAGCCAAGTCTATCCAAGAAGTTTTGTGTTCCCCAGTAACTGGGTTATGGAGGTCCCATAGGCAGTCGTTCCAGTTAAAATGCGGCTGAATACATTAGCGCAGTGTTCCATGCGCGCCTCAAAGAGATCTCAGTAAAAGTGAAGGGACCTAGTAGGGCCGACGCCTGCGGGAACGTACGAGTGACCGTGGCCCTGGAACGCAAAGGGTAAATGAAGGAACATAAAATCTGACACACCCTCTCGCCCCACCATGGGGTGGGAGAAGTAATTTGATGAGTTTAAACAACAAAATAAAATATTCCTGATTATGACTTTAATCTAAAGAGAGTGACCCAACTTTAAGAGCAGTGGTGGCCGAGTGGTGACGGCCCCGACTTACGAGTCGGGTCGCGGGTTCAAACCCAACTAGGCGCATTACTTTGTGTAATTTATTTCATCACCACTGCTTTCAAAACGGTGAAGGAAAAAATCGTGAGGGACCCGGCATGTCCTAGAACCAACAATACGAAGACATGTGACATTCACCAACTCGCACTAAGCCCGCGTAGTGGATTATGATGCATACCCTCTCCTAGAGAGCCTGGGCCTGAGTCCCAACAGTGAGAACATTAAAAAGGCTGATTATGCTATGCTATGCTCTGATCCAAATTTAATGAAAAACTTCCTTTATTTATAAAGCGGATTTACGAATATATTAAAGTAAGGTCCTACAACTACCAACAAGTGTAAAAAAAAATTAAGTCGGTTGTGGAGAGTCTTATTATTATTATAATCCCTCATACAAAAAGTATTACTCTACGACTTTTGCTACGCGCGCTACGATGCTACGAACGTGCTACGAAAGTCTCGTAGAGGAGAAACTTACTAAACGCGTTCTTGAAAAAGTCTTATGGCGAGATTAATACAATGTATGTTATATATTATATCTATACATTTGTACTTTTTTTTGCTAGCCAGTTCTGTCCCGATCAAGAGCAAAGTCTTCGATGTACTCCTTTCATCTTTCGCGTGCACGCGCTTAATTTTCTACTTGCAGTTCTGGCAAAATCTGTCTAGTTCGGCCCGTGGTTTGTACCTCTATGTTCTGTTTAGTATTTGTCAAATATTAGGCCAGACGCGCTTTCTAACTTTAATATTAAAGTATAGTAAAATACTTTTTAACTCACCAATTTAAATTCAATCATTGACCAGAAGAAGGTTGTGCCATAACTGAGTGATTGTTCGAAAGAATCAGTGCATCTAGAGCGGTAGAAGTCAATGAATGATTTCCTACCTAAAAAAGCCCTGGAACACAAAGGGTAATTGAAGGAGCATGGGTGGGTCTTAGTGAGTAAAAGTTTCACACTCGCTCTCGCTCCACCTTAAAGCTTCTCCCGCTTTTTGATGATATCTCACCTCAAAAAAAAAACTACTTGTTTTATGGAGGTCAGTAACAAACAACGCCTGATAAAAAAAATATAGCTAAAAGTATTATAACCTAACAATTGCTAACTTAAAATGACTCTTTTCTCTTTATTTATTTACTCATTTTTTCCATTTACGACTTTATCCAAAAATTTATTTTTATTATTTTACCTACTCAAATCTATTAGCACACAATACAGTTCCAACGTCTTTGTGTCGACACCATCATCGACCACACTAAAATCCAGTGCTGTGGGCTCGTCGCACTATGCGTGTGGTCACAGCATTATGCTGAGCGTTCGTCCGTTTTGCGCGGACGTGGCGCACATATTCTCTATAGAATTTCTAATTGTAAGCTAGTCTTAAGATTGCGTAATTTCCCGTTTTATTTTTTCTTTCTTTCTTTGCTGGAGTCGTAGACTGATGTTGAACAAACCTGAATGATTATCTTTTCAAGCCATTTCCGATACGATTTTTGTTTAACCTGAGTTCCGTGATTCCAAGGTAGCTTTCCACGCTTATCAATATCGAATCAGCCGGCAAGGTTGAATGCCGAGAAGTATTTATACTATAGCTCCCAATCACAGTCGTCATTTACTCGTGTTCTATCGTTATATTTCTTCTTACGGTTCCGTACTTCAAAAGGAAAAACGAAACCCTTATAGGATCACTTTGTTGTCCGTCCGTCTATCTGTCTGTCAAAACCCTTTATCTCGGGAAAGCGTGGAGGTATCGAGTTGAAATTAAAACCATATACTTAGGTCTGCGGTTCCTTGAAGCTGTGAAAAAATCAAACATCTGAGTTAATGGAAAAAACACTCAAGGAAATCCAAATTCATAGGGTACTTCCCGTTGACCTAGAATCCTGAAATTTGACATGAAGCAAGGTTTTATAACACAAGTATAGGAAAAAATTAGAAAACTGTAAATTTGTAGTTACGTCACAAAAAAAATTTCTTTTGCGATTCGAAAAAATCTTCGTAACTCAATTCGGGAATTAAATGTTTTCATAGGTAAGTTTTTACGGAAGACTCAGTGCGCGAATCCAACTCGCACTTACCCAGTTTTTTTTTGGTGATTTTACGTAAAAACGCGTAATTACGTAATAATAATACCCCTATACGCGCGAGGGGTTACAAGGTTATCATGCTTATTGCAGGTATTTGTTACTCATTGCTTACTACATAAGAAATGAGTTACGGACTAGAATGACCCGCCAGGTCTGCCGTTATCGAGAAATAAATTCCTCAAAGAGCTAAAAAAGTTTTGTTAAAAACTAATTAATACATAGGTAAGCTGTACATATCCTAAGACAGCAAAACCACTTACGCTTTTTAATGTTTTCTGAAGCCACAAAAGTTATTAATGAGTGTTTCGCGTCACAAAACTATAAAGTTTCGCGAGCCAAAAATATGCAAAACTAATGTTAAAAAAGAATGAGAGAAACAATAAAAAAAAAAACAATTTTTTAAATATAAACATAATAATTATAGCATAATAATCAGCGTTCTAAAGGCCCCACTGACGGGACAGAAAGAAAGAGAATGAGCCTTAGACAATCACGCGAGCCTAGTGCAGTTTAATAATATAATATAATATTCCACAACTATCACATGACGCCGTCTAGTCCCAAGCTAAGCAGAGCTTGTGTTATGAGAACTAGACAACTAATAAACATACTTATATAATATTTCTAAATACATACATACAAATGATCGTGCTCATCACACAGACATTTATCCTTTGTGGGAATCGAAACTACGACCACCATAGCATAGCATAGCAGTCAGGGCCACTTGACCATCAGGCCAGTCAATTCAGTCAGTTAGTGGATGTCACATGATTTCTTATTTTTGGTTCTAAGACATGCTGGTTTCTTCATGATATTTTCCTTTACTGTTTTGAGAATAGTAGTGATTAAATACATTATACAAAGTAAAAGGCCTGCAGAGGCGTAGCGTGGACTAATTTAGACGTGGGCGAAGGCACATCAGTGAGGCCTTTTTCTTTCATAAATACGAAATCGAGACAGCAACTGTCGTAACCCAGTGTTCGTCCACATCGTCGCTTACCATCAGGTAAAATAGTGGTCAAACGGGAACCTATCAATTATAAAAAAACCTCGTTCCTAAAGAGCCCTCGCCTGTGTGCGAAGCCCCTTTGGATGCGAGGCCGTGAGCGAGGGCCCACTTCGCCCACGCCTAGCTACGCTACTGAATGCCTGCCTGAGTTCGAACCCTTGACATAGGCATCGTAAGTGGAAGACGTAACCACTGGGCACCACAGCTCATCCATATACATAAAAGAGAAACTGACTGACTGACATATCAACGCACAGCTAAAACTACTGGGTCTAGAAATGTGAAATGTTGGACAAGGCTTCCTTTTATGACGTGGGCTAGCACTAAGAAGGTGTCGCTTGTATGCAAAATCTCATTCCGTGTGTAGCAATTTTTTGATTTTTATGAAGCTCGCGTTTGACCACTATCTCACCTGATGGTAACCGATGATGTGGCCGCCGCGGAGCACGCTTGCCTAGAAGTAACCTATTCACTCTTGACTTAAAGACCCCTAATATAATTAAAAGTTTGCATAAATAGTAGCTTACTTAAATAATAGCGGTTATTATTGTTTTCAGCACTATCCCCAATAGGACAATTTAGGCGGTTTTAAATATTGTATGGAGGACTAGCTTCTGCCAGCGGCTATGCTCGCGTGAAATTTGCTTTCTCAATACAAACTTTGGACCCCCGTTTTACCCCCTTAGGGATGGAATTTCGTAAAGTCCATTCTTAGCATATGTCTACACTCTATAAGGAAAGTACCTACCAAATTTTAAGTTTTTAGGTGTTATTATTTCTAAGATTTCGTGATTAATCAGTGAGTGGTATTTCGCTTTTATATATATCTATATATATTATGGTCATAATTAGTTAACGGCCTTAACATAAGTGGTAACGGCCCTGACTTACGAGTTGTAGGACGCGGTTTCAAACCCAGCCAGGCGCATTACTTTGTGTAATTTATTTCTTCACCACTGCTCTCAAAACGGTGAAGGAAAACATCGTGAGGAAACCGGCATGTCCTAGAACCAAAAATTCGAAGACATGTGACATCCACCAACCCGCACTGGGCCCGCGTGGTGGATTACAGCCCATTTCCTCTCCTAGAGAGGAGGCCTGAGTCCCAACAGTGGGAACATTAAAAAAAAGCCCGACTATGCTATATACTATGCTATGCATAATTAGTTTATCAAAACTACCCTATGTATACAAACTTTCGCCTTTTTAGTATTGCTGTAATTATTTTAGTATATATTCGTATATTTAACCCAAAAAGGGCTGAAAACCGAGAGGTTGTGAATTTTTCTTTTGTTAAATTAAGTTTTCCTTACAATTTGAAGTCACATACTCCAACATACTTTTCTTTGTAGAAAATGTAAGACCAAATTCGGACGGCGCGTAGTGCTCCACGCGCGCCTCAAGGAGATGTCAGCAAACCGTAGAGGGTCGAAGCCTACTGGTGCCATGAGTTTAGTGAAAATGAACCCCGGAGCCCTAGAACGCAAGGCAAAGATGGAACAAACGAGTGGGTTTTAAACAGTAAAAGTCCGAGACGTCAACTAAAAAAAAAACATGCTTTTCTTTGTAGAAAATGCGAGACCAAATTCTTATTTATTACAGCGGATTTTCCACATGAAATATGTGGAAAATCCGTTTACATTAGGGTTTGCCAAGAAGCGGGTGATATTGGCCTAATAGAATTGTTTTGGGACACAATTTTTCACGTCTGACGGAGTTATCAAGTCCCCAGTGAGTTAAGATATCAGAGTGATGTCTTCCGTTAAGAATGGAATTGTGGAAGCAGCCTCGGGCGCTACAGAAAATGTCCTGAGCGTCAGGAGAGGCACGTCCTTTTGCGAAGCCGTAATACGAGCGTAGGAAGTAGCGGGAAGCGTGATGGAGATGCAATCGTCATACTCTAGCCGCATTGGTAGTCGCAGGGTGATTTTCAGTGACTGCAGGCGTGAGCTCGCGGAAGGTGATCAATGGGTCGCTCGCCGTCCGACAAGGATGAGACCTTGGGTCGACAGCGCGTTGTGTTCTGAAGGAACATGGGCGGATTTTAGTCAGTAAAGCTCAATCAGTGTCTCTCGTTAGTTCATAAAAGGGCTGATATTTCAAAACCCTAAAAACTAATAAACTATCGCTCACTTTATTGCGCAGAAAAAAAAAATGGTCCTAAACGATGAGACCAATGAAATATTCACAAACATCATATTCCTGCCCTTGTCCCGTCTTACTTGTGGTCGGCGCCACATGATTTTTTCTTCCATTCTATCCTGTCACTCGTCATGCTATCACTAACTTCCTTTTCTTTCATGTCACTCTTCACACAATCCATCCATTTTTTCTTTGGCCTCCCTCTACCCATCCACATGTATACTCATAACTCTTTCAGTAACATGCGTTTCATCCCTCCTCTTCACATGACCATACCAAGACAAACGATTCCCCTTCAACTTTTCAGTCACTAGCGTCACTTTCAAACTTCCTCTAATATGCTCAATATAGACCAATGAAATACCTATTGAAAAACGAAAAAAATAAATAAATACATTCAGCCGAACATAGGGTGTCTTCAAGGCTAGAGTGGATAGGCTCTTAATAAACTAGTGCGTCTCATCAAAATCGATTGCAACACTGCTTACCATCAGGCAGGATCGCAGTCAAACAATGGTTTATAAAATTTGATTTAAAAAAAGGCTGAAACGCCCTCTCGCTCCACCCAGAGCGTGAGAAATTATTTAATGATTTCCAAACTATAAGAAAGGTTACAGCTATGGTTTAAGCAATCTTTTCTTTAAAAAGTGTAAGTAATTATGATGTCTATTGGAAAACCATAAAGTGCCTTGTGTTGGCTAGCTTCCAGCTGATGAGCAGTTCCTGTGGTTAACAGCCGCGAATTAATAAATCCACATCGGAAGTATCAGCTTTAAAGTACTTATTTGCTTTTTTTTAGGTGGGAAAGTCATCTTATGACAAATCCCGCCTTGGGTGGAGCGGGAGATAGTGTCAGACTTTTACTGACTAAAAACCCACTCCTGTTCCTTCTTTGCCTTCGTCCCAGGGCCCCGGGTTTCATTTTCACACTACCCGTGGCCCCAGTAGGCTTCGACCCTGCTGGGCCCCTACAATTTGCTGACATCTCCCTGAGGCACGCGTGGAACAGTACGCGCCGTCGACGACTTGGGCTCAGTCCGGGCGGTTACCGGACGGTCGGACGGCGAGCCACCCATTGCTCGCCGTCCGCAAGCCCGCGCCTACGGTGGCCGGAAATCGGGATCGGAATCCCGGTAACTTATGTTATCAATAATAAATTATCTAGTTCATTTACCTAATTTATTATCTTAATTTAAACCTAATATTAAAAGTATTGTGTTGTCTATAGTAGCACCAACTATGGCCGTGAATGGCACGACAACCAATCAGAGCGCGAGGATTTGAATATTGACAGAAAGGGAAAAAGCGCGGGAATTTTGGCGTCGTACCATTCTGGCGGGCTTGCAGTGGTGCATCATTCGTGCTTTCTAATTATTGAATTACTAGAAATTTATTTGCCAAGTATATTTGGTTTCTGTGTTGGAGAAATACAATAAGTAAGTACATGCACAACTGTCTATTATTTGTACTCTTTATTTCCTTCTTAAAAGCCATACACCCAAATAGGAGTGAAATAAACGATTGCGATGATATCACCCCATGAGAGAGTTAACACTTATTTGCTATTTGGGTAAATGTCTCTTACATTATTGATACAACTGATATCGTGTACCTTTATGTATTATTATTATCAGAGGTCGAAATTAGGTAGAGTTAAACATGTACTTACACCGGTTTCATACAGTGAAAGAACAAAGTGGATATGCCTCAATTCCCGAGATTAATTTTAAAGATCAGAATAATATAGCAGATTTTTTTTTAGGAGGAAGTGTATAAATTTGTTAGCCTTACCTCAGTTGACATAGAGAGATCTTTTTTCAATAATAATAATAATAAAAATTGTATGTTAATTATCTTTGTCTTATTTATCTCTGAGGTTTTTATTATTATTTGTTTGTAATATTGTAGCCACACGGGATTTATTATAAAAAATCCCGGGAAGATCCATATTAATATCAATATTTCGATACAAGTAGGTACATGAATAACTCTACTCGGTTTATATCTAGATTGTACTGCCCAACTGTTATTCCTAGACCTTCCTGCATTCCTTACATTGTTCCCGGCTCTGAGCCAAGGGAGATATCTAAATCGTAACTAGCCGCGAACAAAATATCAATATATCAACTGGTTTTAATATAAAATTGGAAGAGATATGTGGAAGAGATACAAAGTTTTATAGTATTTTGAAACCATGCTCAGTGTTATATAGGTAGAACTACTGAACAACATACAATTAAGACCACGACCGAGACTTCTTTACAAACTTACTTAAGTAAATAATAGGCATTAATAACCATTTTTGTATGAAATCTAAGAAAACTCGCATTAGTTTGCAATATGAGTTCTACCGTGGAAACAATTGGTCTCAAGCGGTATGCAATATTGATGAAGTATACGGACTTAAAATTGCTAATGAATGGGATGTCTATTTTTGTTTCAATCACTTTCTTGTGGGAAATTTTATCTCATTTTTCTTCTCATGGCGGCCACAAGACAAAACTTCCAAAACGAAAGCTATTAAACCAAGAACACAAAGTTCATTTGTTAGAAAAAAAATCTTAGGTATACGTGATCGATATTGCTTGCCCTTTGAAATGCATAGTTTCTACGTTGGAACTCATAATATGAAAAACGTTTTTTTTTATTATTAGCTTTCATGGTTATAAGTACTGCGATATTACAGAAAATAAAAAACACAAAGAAACCAATAAGTAATAAGTATTTCGAAAAAAGAATAACGTACCTTTAATAAAAAGTTTATTTGAACTTATAATGCCGAGTCATTCCAAAGATATAACACTTCAAAGCGACCCGTTTTAAAAAACGACAATTTCAAAGATAGGCTATTCGTTCGATTCTCGAATCTAAGATTTTTTCGAATCTAAACATATTTATGCTTAACATATACTATGAGACCATGCTTCTTGCCAAATTTCAGGATTGTAGATCAACGGAAAGTACAGTATAGGCTTTGATTTTCTTTTTCAAAATATGCGCCATTAACGGAGCATAGACGACCTTACCTTTGGATTGCGTTTACTTAGAAGTTTTATTTTTTTAACTACTCCAAAGGGTAACAGATCTGAGTATTTGGTATTAATTTCAGCTTAATACCTCTACGAGTTCTTGAGATAAAGGGTCTTGAACAATGAAGTGATCTTATAAAGGTACCGTTTTAACCAACAGGTACGGTACCCTAAAAATGGTTAAAAGATGCAGTCAGTAAAATTGTTCCAATTGGGAATGTTCCAAAAGATTTCAAATACATTCTACGGAAATACTTCCTTCTGTCGGGATTTTATAAAATCTACTTTCTTACTTAAAATGGTACTTCATTATTACTCGCATAATGTATTAATATAATATGTATTATTGTATGAAATGTCTGCCGTATGATGATCAAGTGGTGGTTCCTTATTATACAAAACTAGTGCCCTGAAATCGCGAGTTTGGTTCGCGGCTTCGATCGCGGCAAAGCTTTGATGACTTGATGTCTTCCTTAGAAATTGACAAATAGTGACACACATAATTGACTCCACTATAGTAGTGGAGTCAATTATTATGCACTAGCTATAGTTTGACCAAAAGTTTCTAAAAAGCAAAATTGGTTAAATTAATCTTCAACAATCATTTTTAGGGTACCGTACCTCAAAAGGAAATACGAAACCCTTACAAGATCACTTTGTTGTCCATCTGTCTGTCTGTCAAGACCCTTTATCTCAGCAACGCGTGGAGGTATCGAGTCGAAATTAAAACCAGATACTTAAGTTTCCGGTCCTTTTAAGCAATGAAAATCAAACTTTAGAGTTAACGAAAAAATAAATATACATTCGTTTATGTCGCAAAAAACGTTTATTTCCACACTCTCAAGGGAATCAAAATTCATAGGGTACTACTTCCCATTGACCTAGAATCCTGAAATTTGGTATGAAGCAAGGTCTCATAGCACAAGTATAGGAAAAAAATCTTAAAACTGTAAATTTGTTGTTACGTCACAACAAAAAAAAATGCTATTTGAGAAAATTTTCAAAATTTTTCCGAATAGCAAATTCGGGAATTGAACTGTTTACATAGGTAAGTTTGTACGGAACCCTCAGTGCGCGAGTCCGACTCGCACTTGCGCGGTTTTCTATTATGGATAGACTCGCGTTTGACTACAATCTCAGCTGATGATAAGCGATAATATGGCTTTTAATAGCTATCAGAAAACACACGACTCCGGTACAGAAATAGAGTTCCCTGCCGGAGTCTGTGTTTTCCTTAGAGGTACGCATAATGAATGCACACACAAAGGGTGACATTGCAGCAGTTAACGTGCGCTTAACAATTTATCACATAAATTTAGCGATTTTTGTACACTAAGTAATGGCCGCTTATTTATAAAAGCTTAAATTAAAAATATGAATAACCCCAAGGTTGAAGGCACTAACCTCAAGAACGTCAAAAAAAATCTTTTAGTGATAATAGCCCATTTATTGAGGAAGGATATACGTTATAATTGACGTCACGTTACGACTAGTACGAGCAGAGCAGTAAACAAAGACACGGGTGAAGCCGCGGGGGACAGCTAGTCTTTTATATATATATATATACATCTTTTTAAAACATTTTATATACCCTTTCATTAGATACCCCACTTAACTATTGTAATATGTTGCTTGTTGAGAGGTAAATAGGAACATAGTTTACGAGTTGAAGCCCATTTATTGAGTGAATTAAAATAATGTTTTACACCAAAAATATTGCTTAGTTGCTAACAATGCATAGTACGTATTTGCGACATGACCTAATTACATTTCCTTTAGGTATATGCATACGGTTTTTACTCACATACTACAACTCCCCGGAAAAAGGACTACTCATCATTACATACGTTTCATAGTTAAGTAGACGTACGATCTCTGGTATCGATGTATACGTAGACAGGAACGGTGCTGGTGCCGACGTACTGCTAGACGAAGCTGGAATCTGCGTGCTCAGGCTGAAGTTGTTGTTGTTGGTAGTGGGCCGGGCTATACCCTGGACTCCTCTTGAATAGCCTTCTTTCTTCTTAGACAGCGATAGTGGTAAGATCGTTGCGTGAGATGGTGGCAATGTTATTCCTGTACAGTTCTCGCTGAAGTGTTCGGACATGGTGCTTGTTACATTGCTTAAAAATGTAGTACACCTCACCAAGTGCCAGTATGATGACAGCTGCAGTTACCAATGTTTCGATCAGTTCCAATTTCTCCTGGTGGTATTGTGTTGCCGTAGCGGAAGCCACTCCATTGGCATTCTGTGCGATTACAACTTGTTCTTTGGATGCAGATTTGCCCATGATCTTGATACTCGTTTCTTGAACAATTGATTTTTCTGTCTTGAATAATGTTGAGTTTGGCAGTTCTTCAGTTGGTTCTAATGGCAAGGGTCGCCATGTAATATGTTGCTTCTTGAGAGGTAAATAGGAACATAGTTTACGAGTTAAAGCCCATTTATTGAGTGAATTAAAATAATGTTTTACACAAAAATATTGCTTAGTAGTTAACAATGCATAGTACGCAGTTGCGACATGACCTAATTACATTTCCTTTAGGTATATGCATACGGTTTTTACACACATACTACACTATATCTGTAAACATTCGGTTGTGCGTTCCCAATTTCACCCCTGTAACTCTTCACTACCCCCATTTTTACCCATACCTTGTAAATGGCTGAACTGATTTTGATAAAACTAGTCTAACAACCATCGCCAGGAAACCAGCTTTCAAATAAAAACAACCGCATTCAAATCGGCTCCCTAAAATTGTTTAAGAGCTACTGTACCTACTAAAGACAGACACACACAGCAGCAGCACATCAGCAGTCATACTTATAACAGTTATCTTTTTAACCGACTTCAAAAATGAGGAGGTTCTATGTTCGACTGAATGTATGTTTTTTTTGCGTCGAAGGTTAAAAAGAAAAGCTTATTCTTTGTAGTCGGTACTAAAATATAGAGCGCTGACTTTAGCTTATACCCTCAATTTTATTGAGCCCTTATCCTTAAAAATAAACGTCAGACTGAAATATTTTCGACTTGAGCCCTAAGATTCGCAATTCCTTTAGTGTCTTTAGGCGGCTTTCTATCAAATGGGATGTCAGCTTCTTTGCGAAGCCAATCAATAAAAATGTTATACTTGATCTCGTGTTTGATCCTTCTTAAGAAAAAAAGTAAATAAACCTTGTGATGGATGAGAAAAGCTATGTTTCTTTAGAAAAAAGGAACCAAAAATACGTGTGATAATTCCATCACGGTTGCTCTTAAAGTATGTTTTCCTATGTTGTCTTATTTTGTAAACAATAGTGGCGTATCTACTGCAATTTCAATTATTTATTTATTAATTCTTTATGCACACAATAGTACAGAGGCGGACTTAGTGCCTTAAGGCATTTTCTACCAGTCAACCTTTGGGTGATGCAGAGACAACAGGTGGTAGGTGCAATATTAAGCATTAGGTACATATTGTTATTAATACAATATATTTTATACAAACATATACTTACTTAAATACTATAAATACAATGTACATAATATATATATATATGTACTCAAACTACAAAGAAAGAAAAAAAGAGAATACTCGAATCTAGTAAAACAAATAGTGCAGACAGATAATAAGAAAACCAATAAGCGCTATCACGATACTGCTGCCAACTTCTTACTCCAGTTACTTCTTCTTCTTTTTAATTATGTGAAAATTAATTTGAATATTCAGCCATTTATTTCATAAAAACATTTATTTAATATATTTTTTTTAGTTTATGCGAAACCTGAATATAGTTTGTTCAGAATCAGTAACTGAATCGATTCCAATAATTTTTACACCATGTTATATTTGATTTGTTTCTCTTTCTCAACTTTCACGAGATTCTCGTCATGCGAGATGGTGACATCGACTATCATTGCGCGGCGCGCTAATCGGTCTATCACCACTATATCCGGCTTATTGGCTACAATAGTCCGGTCAGTAATGATAGACCGATCCCAGTACAACGTGACATGGTCATTTTCGAGAACTGGGTCGGGCACATAGCTGTAATACGGTACCTCTAAATACACTAGGTTGTATTTCAAAGCAAGTTGCTGGTGGATAATCCTGGCTACTTGGTTATGCCTGTGCAAGTACTCTCCGTTAGCCAGACGAGAACAACCAGAGATAATAGGTCTGATAGACTCACCCGGACGATGTCATGCCCGACACACGTCAACCGTACCGTCCTTCATTATATATCTCCGGTAGTTATTCGTCAAGATGACTTCGTCGATAATTGCGCAGATAAAACCTTCTGTTTCCCCGAAGAGGTTGCTGAAACGTAGCCAGGCCACGGACGCTGCAAAATCTACATCAGACTCATGTAGAGCCCGATAAAAGCGCCCGTGGAGCTCCTTACATTTCCACACTTCCCTGCGGTCATCAGTTGTAAGTACCACAGGTTTGCGCCAGTTCTGTTTACCCATGGATAAAGGGGTGAGTCCCTTGTCCACTGCGACAACATCGCGGTGCATACGCACATCGGTTTTATGAAAATATTCTCTGAGGCTGTACACCTCGCGGTTGTGCAGGGTCTTCGCGTTTAAAAATCCTCGACCTCCACACTTCCGCGAGATGTACAGTCTCATCACAGACGACCGTGGGTGATGCATCCGGTTTGCGGTCAACAGTGTACGGACCCGCCTATCCAGAGCGTCTAGCTCGGTCTGAGTCCATTTGAGTATGCCGAAAGAGTACATTAAGACCGGCATGACCCAACCATTGAAGGCTCGTAATTAGGTAATTATTATTGTTAATTATCGCTTATTAATAATTAGGTAACTATTAATTTATTTATTTATTAATATCATTCTCGCACTCAAATCGACATCACAGCGTTGATTTTTTGGATTAGTTTTATCTTAATAACATTGTTAAATTGTATGTAAGTACATTAATGTAGGTGTTTCTAATCTATTTGTTTACCAATAACTTGCACCTACTATGTTATGTTTCTCCACCAGCCTAACGTCGCCGCATCGACTGGTAAAAATGGCTTTAGGCATTAAGTTCTTCTTTGTACAATATGCATTAAGTTTAAATAAATAAATAAATATTATGTATGCTATATATCAGCAAAAAGCTATACGACGACTATACCTACACGTGTCTAGAGGGTTGGGCTTTTGTTGGTCAATGAGTCAGCATTGCCATTCAACGTGGTAATGATGCCAGGGTTCTGGGCACTTTTCCCATTGACAGCAACGTGAATGAATGCTTTGATACACAATGAATTATTTTTATACGCGTTTGTGCATACTAAATATTTATGGAACGCTTCTCGTAAGGTGAACCGATGAGCTGGTGATGGTTGCGGGAATCCGATGGATACGAGACGCACAGGACCGGCCCTTGTGGCGACGCTTAAGGGAGGTCTATGTCCAGCTGTGAACATCTTTTGGCTGAAATGATGATGAAGTTATTTTTATTATTATTATTATTGATAGGCTCGCGTTTGACCACTATATCTCCTGATGGTAAGTGTTGATGTGGCTGACGATGTAGCACGCTTCCCTAGAAGTAGCCCATTCACTCTTGACGTAATGACCGTAGCTATCAGGAAACAAAGACTATGACAAGGAATTCCACTGCTTAGCTGTACGCATAATAAATGTGTTCCCAAAACGTTATCGTTTTATATATATATATCATAATGTATTATGCAGTGATGTAATTTTTAGGGTACGATGTAGGGTTCTATATCAAATGGAAAAAATGGAACCCTTATAGGATCACTTTGTGGTCCGTCCGTCTGTCTGTTTGTCTGTTTGTCTGTCAAGACCCTTTATCTCGAGAACGCGAGGAAGTATCGAGTTGAAATTAAAACCATATACTCAAGTATGCGATCCCTTGAAGTTGTGAAAAAATTAAACTTCTAAGTTAACTAAAAAAAAAAAAAAAGGTACGTGCGTTTATGTCGCAAAAATCCTAAATTTGACACTCCAAGGGAAATCGAAATTCATAGGATGGGAACTTCCCGTTGACCTAGAACCCTGAAATTTGGCATGAAGCAAGGTCTTCTAGCACAAGTAGAGGAATAAAACTGAAAACTGAAAATTTGTAGTTATGTCACAAAAAAAAAAAACACTTTTTTGTATTCTTATTATTTACATAAGTTACTTTGTACGGAACCCTCAGTGTACGATTCCGACTCGCACTTGCCCAGTTTTTAATTCGTACTTGCGTATTGATTCAATATGGTTGAAAATTTAATTTTTTCTGACCTTCCTGTCTACTGACCTATATTTGCAAAAAACAAATACTTAAACTACTTACTTATGATCGGTATGTCACCGGAAGATTGCAAACGCCGTAAGATTGTAAAATATCGCAGGAAATTGTAAACTATTTTTTTCTAAAGACACACACACACACGACACGACACATGAACACGGTCACACAACCCCAGACACAGTTATGTTGGAAACTTATGATTTAGGATGTGATTAACTGTTTAAGTACAAAATGATTTTCTCTTATTATATCGAGATGTTATATCTATAAGTATATATATAAGCGAAATATCACTCACGTATTAATCACAAAATCTCAGAAACTATAACACCTACAATCTTAAAAGTTGGCAGGTAGGTTCCTTATAGAGTGTAGACATCCGCTAAGAACGGATTTCATGAAATTCATCCCCTTAGGGAATGAAACGGGGGCCCAAAGTTTGTATGGAGAAACCTACTTCCACGCGGGCGAAACCGCTAGCAGAAGTTAGTAGTCTAATTAAGTTTTATTATTTTGTTAGTCTGCAATTGTCCGGTGATACAGGTATACAATTACGTGATGCCAAACTCAAATTCTAATTAACAAAAAACTCAAATTTCTGAATGTTTACCAAACAGGACCTAAAACTTAAAAACACACTATAGTCATTTCGCGCGGGACCCACATCACATAGTTTTATTTGTCCAGCTAAACCTTGAACTAGGACAACAACCCAAAATAGTGGATCAATACAACGTCATGTCTGTTGTCTGGGAAATCGTGGGCCAAAGAGCCACAAATAAGTTAGGAAAATCGTGTTATTGACGAAGTTGTTATGTCGTTGTAAAACTGTTTGTAAGAAGTTTTAGGTGAGACGTAATTTGTTTTATGACAGTACCGCTGGCCTCATACATCCGGAATGGCTCTCTGGATTCATAATCTGAATTAATATTATTAATTCAAAAAGACCGGAATACCGGACAATATCAGTATGCTCTACTCACATTCTGTTTTTTTGAGATTACGAATTTCTCAGATCGATCTGTAAGAATGATACTGACGAGCTTTCTGAATTCCGGATCGAAAGAAAGGAAGAAAGAAAAACTTTTTGTTGCAAATATTTTCCATGACAAACACAGAATTAAAAATAAAATATATGCACCACGTCCGAGCAAAACGGCCGTACGCTCAGCATAAATCGAATCGAATTGGATCTGAATATTTACATTTTAATAGAGCGGCACACACATACTGGAATCAGATTTTGAATTATTTTAGTTGACACTGACAAAAACAACAACATGTGCCGGGAATCACGAGACTACTGATCAATCTGAATTTTATTTTTAAGAATATGGGAGGCAAGGTGCTGGAATTTAGATTAGACTTTGAATCCAGAGAGCCATTGCGAATTCATGAGGCCAGCCTAATGGTGTGTCCAGACTTGCCGAATGCACCGCTCGCGAGCCGCTTGCGAAGTTCGCGCTCGCTGCTCGCGTGCGATTACAGCCTAAGTTTGGTTTGGTTTGGTTTTGGTCTAGTGCAGCTCCGGCAAGGCTCGAATGAGAAGCGCCGCACGTATCTTCTTTCACGTTTGAACTATCTATGTGTACCACGGGCGGCACGCACGCAGCTACTCTCGCCGCTCGAGTACGACATGTAGCTTGCGCGCGAGCGGCGCAGGGGCTTCGTATGAGTACGAACATGAACGCGCGCAGTTCACAAGTGGCTCGCGAGCGGCGCATTCGCCAGGTCTGGACACACCTTTAGAGCACATACACACGAGCTATAGTTACATCTGCCGTTCGCAACATGCCGCACGTGTGTATGAACTCTTAGGAAGATTTAGATTAAATTATCCTCTGGGAAATAAGTATTACTGTTTCTAATGAATACTGACTTATCAAATAAGAATAGGGATTGACTTAGCGCCATGCTGTGATGTCATAACTGTCAAATCGAATCGGTTAGGTGAGCAAAACCAGATATTTTTTAAATTGAATTTATTTACGAATCATGAAAGAAAACAGTTTAATCAGAATCTACTTCTTCAATACCGCTAATCTCTGCATCACTATGTGAAGCGTCTGAGTAATGGCGAATGGAAGAAGAAGGACAATTGTAGCCAACATTGAAAATAATCATTATTTCAGCCGGAAGACGTCCACTGTTGGACATAGACCTCCCCCAAGCGTCGCCACAACGCCCGATCCTGTGCGTCTCGCATCCACCTCACTCCCGCGACTCTCACCAGGTCGCCGCTCCACCTTGTGGGAGGCCTTCCAACGCAGCGTTTTCCGGTGTGAGGTCGCCACTGTAGAACCTTTCAGCCCTATCGACCATCCGTTCTACGAGCAATGTGCCCTGCCCACTGCCACTTTAGTTTAGCGATTCTTCGGGCTATGTCGGCGACCTTAGTACTCCTGCGGATGTCTTCATTCTTTACGCGATCACGCAAGGAAACTCCGAGCTTAGCCCTTTCCATTGCATTTTGGGTGACTGTAAGTCTTCTGATGAGCCTCATTATGTAAATAAATAAAAAATATATTTAGCTAGTTAAGAATAAAAAAATAATGTTTTTTTTTACCATTTGCTTTCGTTTTTGCCTCTGTTCGTGGATATCATCTCTTCAAGGAACGCATGGAACAGTACGCTCTGTTGATGACAGCCGGACGGCGAGATACCCATTGCATGTCGTACGCAAGCCCGCGTCTACCGTGGCTGGTAGTCGAGGTCAGGGTTGCGACGGCTGGGGCGTGAGGAAGTCTGTTACCTCACACGTGCGGCCTTCTCCTTCGCCAGCATTAGGCCCCTCACCCACGACGATTTATTGTAGCGATGCAGTGGCGATATGCTGTCACGCATTCGCATCGATACAGTCGCGATGCGGTCGCTAGCTGTTTGCCCCAGCCCACGCCACGATTCTCATTCGCGATGCAAACGCGATTCAGTTACGAACAGCACAAAAATGAAATTTTTCTATGTAGAATGTTTTACTCACGCGCCACCCTTTCTCCGTTCTCTCCCCGATGTCGTCCACACGGTCGCGCGTTTGTATTCATACGGTCGCGATGTTGTAGCGCGTTTGCATCGCTTCTGTAGCGTGTTGAAAATGGTTTCTTCACTTGAACTTCGCGGCCTCAGTGACTCTTTTGAGCAATCCTACTGCCCGTGGAGTCAAAAACCTTTAGCATATTTTGCTATTCAAATGTTATAGTTGATATTAAATGGTACAAAGGAATGCTTAAAACTTTTGGAACAGTCCCAATCTTCTGTCATAATAATAACACATTAATCAACTTACTGAACAAATAGTGAAGTTAATGAAACCCAAAATTTATACCAGGAATAAAACTATGAATATCAACTGCCACTAACGGGAACCCAGTCTTACAACTATAATACAAATAAGACTTACATAAAGTTCTTATATCTGGCCTTGACTTATTTGGCACCATCTTATACTCTCAATGTCGTCCACGGTGATAACTCACACATATACAAAATTTTTTAGTATATGCAAAACCTGAATATAGTTTGTTCAGAATCAGTAACTGAATCGATTCCAATATTTTTTACACCATGTTATATTTTTTCCCAAATGTATTTTAAAAGGGTCACAAGTTGGATACCACTGACACTAAGTCAACACAGGTCATGGCAGGTCATAGCAGACATTAGGTGCCAGCTCAAAGCTGGGTGCGGGAGCAAAATCACCCCTCAGTCGCCCAGACTGCCCGGTGACCATGTATTTGTGCGGACAACCAGGTAACATAACAAGCTTATAACTTTGTGATTTTTCATGATACAGTTATGAAATTTTGTACATAGATTTTTTACTTAAAAATACTAGACACAGCAGCAGAGAGCAGTGGTGGCCGAGTAGTAACGGCCCCGACTTACGAGTTGTAGGTCACGGGTTCAAACCCAGTCAGGCGCATTACTTTGTGTAATTTATTTAATCACCACTGTTCTCAAAACGGTGAAGGAAAACATCGTGAGGAAACCGGCATGTCCTAGAATAAAAAATTTGAAGACATGTGACATTCACCAATCCGCACTGGGCCAGCGTGGTGGATTACGGCCCATTCCCGGAGAGAGAGGAGGCCTGAGTCCCAGCAGTGGGAACATTAAAAGGCTGATTATGCTTATGATTATGCTACTGGACACGTGTTTCGGGTTTCGCAAATCGATACCAGAAGTATGAATTAACGTAAGGGACATTTTTACGTCTTGCGTAAAAATGTCCCTTACATCAATCAACGTAAGGTAAATTTTTTACCTTTTAGGCAAATGTCTCTTACGTTATTTCATTTTTCCAGTATCGATATACTAAAACTAATGTTGTATATCTCTATAATGCCTATGGAAGTCAAAAAATGCTAACTCAATCAAAGTGAGTTTCAAGTAAACAAGAATTTTGTAGAACAATGATTTTCGCCTTCATAATGACATATATTTTTCATTGTTAATAGGTTTACACTTGACCACTATCTCACCTGATGGAAAGCGACGATGTGGAAGACAAATCATTTGATTACTCTATCGCTCTAGGGCGGAACGTGAGGGCGTGTCAGAATTTTACTAACTAAAATCACACCTATGTTCCTTCAGTTTTCCTTTCAGAAATCAACCCGTGGCCCTAGTAGACGGTGGCTTGGGCTTGTCTACAAGCCCAAGCTTGCGGTGGTTGGAAGTTGGGGTCGGGATCCCGGCGGCTGGAGCGTTAAGATATCCGTTCGGTCAGAAGGAGACAACCGCCGCCCATTCCCCTTCGCTCCAGACTATGGCCTGTACTTGGGCCTGGCATGAGGACACGGTGGTGCTCCGCCCATGCGGGGTACCGCTTCACCGTATGCTCTACCATTTCCTTCAGACGGTTTGCATAATGGTGACACCCGGGCGTTTCTTTAGTCCAAATTAGTTGCAGGTATCTCCTGAACTTAATATGTCCGGTGAGGACCTGAGTCATATGGAAGATTCCTCATCTTCCGACGCCGTGACGTCATTCCAGACACTTCTCAAAAAAGGGACTTATCGCCATGATTATGGTGTACCCAATGTGGTCGACGATAGAGTACGCTTGCCTATAAGTAAATTTAAGTTATATAAAAATAGCTTATGCCTGCGGCTTCACCTGCGTGGAATGTTCATAAATAGTATTTTAAATTTCTACTTTACATCGGTTTTGCCGGTAAGGTGTAATTTCGAAACAAATTAACAGAACTACTTACAGGGTTTCATATTTATAAAATAAGTAAGTTTGAATGGTGTTTTTAGGGTTCCGTGCCTCAAAAGGAAAAAAACGGAACCCTTTAAAGATCACTTTGTTGTCTGTCTGTCAAGACCCTTTATCTCGGGAACGCGTGGAGATATCGAGTTGACATTAAAACCATATATTTAGGTCTGCGGTTCCTTGAAGCTGTAAAAAATCAAACTTCTAAGTTAACGAAAAAAAAAAACGATACGGTCATTTATTAATAATATATAATATAATATTAATAATACTTCAACAAGTCCGAAATAAACTAGATAACACGACCACAGCAGTATCAGTGGTGGGCAGCAGAGCTAAATCCGGGACACAGATAACTCACGGGATATAGTCAGCACCAAGCGTTGCGGTCAGTGCTATACGTATACAGTGGTACCAACCAACGTTATATCATTTACATAAGAAGCTATTTACATAAATACACATTTGGTTTAAAGATTTACGTGGTTAGGTTGGTAGAACCAACGAGAGCCTTCTTATTTATTTAGTGAAAAGCCGGATTGAAAAAGAACTGTAAATAATCTATTGCTTATGCAAATACTAGCGATCCATCCCTTTTTTTTCGCAAGTGAAGGAGACGGCCGCACACGTGAGGGAACGGACATCCTCACAGCCCGCCCCAGCCACTTTTTTTTTAGGTGAGAAATCATCTAATTACATCTCCCGCCCCTGGTTGGTGCAAGGGCGTGTCAAACTTTTACTGACTAAAACCCACTCCTGTTCCTTCTCTACCTTAGTTCCAGGGTTCCGGGGTTCTTTTCCACATCACCTTTGGCCCCAGTAGGCTTCGACGCTTCTGAGCCCCTACGGTTTTGCTGACATCTCCTTGAGGCGTTGAGGAACACTACGTGCCATCGACGACTTGGGGCGGACTTGGGACCCCGACCTTGACTACCAGCCACGATAGACGCGGGCTTGTTGACGACGAGCAATGGGTCAATGGGTAGCTCGCCGTCCGGCCGTCCAGTAATCGACCGGACCGACCACAAGTCGTCGACAGCGCATAGTGTTCCACGCGCTCCTCAAAGAAATATCAGCAAACCGTAGGGACACAGCAGGGGCATTTTTTGAAAAGGAAATCCGTGGTCTTAGAACGCAAAAGGCATTTGAAAGACACAGATGTGGTTTTAGTCAGTAAAAGTCTGACACACCCTCACGCTCCACACAGAGCGAGAGAAGCCATTGGATTGTTTCGCAACTTAAAAACAAACCTCGTTTTTGCACGGATGCAACAAATACAAACCTTTCTCGTCTATTGTTCTTTTTGGTAATGGAAACCGCATCGAAATCCGTTGCGTAGTTTAGGAGGAATTAGCGAATAAACAAAGAGATGGACGCGGAGAGCGGCTTTTTTTTTAAATAATTTAAACTAGTGCTTGACTGTGATCCCATGTTATGGTAAGCAGTGATGTAATCGTTGATGGTGAAGCGCACTAGTTTATTAAGAGCCTATTAATTTTAGTCCTGAAGACACCTAAATAATATCAGACCGGAAGACCGCAGCAAGCAGATTGGTCCAGTTCTTTGATGGACATGATACGTTTAATACTATGAAGTGATTAAAGAACTATGTTTTCCCTCCTTCCCCGCTACTTTGATGAAGCTACGCGTACCCAAGATAAAGGGTCTTTACAGACAAATAGACAGACAGACAGACAGACAGACATACAGACAGACAGACAGACGGACGGACAACAAAGTGAAACTTATGGCTACTATACACTAACTTTTATTAATTGAGGGGTTTGGCGCTGATAGCCGAAATACAGGTTTTTGTCTAGTTCGGCTACAGATGTCTCATTCTTTTGTTATACAATAATATAGCCTACAAATCTGTTGCAAAATTGTAAATTTATTTGAATAAATCATTATTATTATTATTATTATTAAAGTGATCCTATAAGGGTTCCGTTTTTTCCTTTTGAGGTACGAAACCCTAAAAAAATACAACCGAATTGAAAACCTACTCCTTTTTTTGAAGTCGGTTGTTAATCCATCGATAACTTTGTGCACAGTATCCAACAAGTACTTCCGAAGACTTTTACGTATAAACAAACAATTTTACCTCTTTGAAATATGCGTTCTGAACTAGATTTAAAACAACTATTAGAAACAATGTTCTATGTTGAAAGCTGTGCTTTTCAATAGCAACTTCTTGGAACCTACTCAGAAGCATAAAGGAGTAATATAAAACTTTCTAGGAAGTTCAATGAAACTAGTTATGACCTACTTAACTAAGTTTCTCTTACAATTTTCTCTAGGATATTTATTACTAGTTTCTTGTGCCAACGACTTCACCTGCTGCCCACCTGCGGAATCTACGAAATTATCCCAAGGGAATATCCTCACAGGATAAAATCCTATGTGCCAAATTGCATTTAAATCCAGTCAGGCGTGAACGAGTAACAAACACACACAATACTTTCAACTTTCAAATGTGCGCCTCATCATCATTATTTCAGCCGAAAGACGTCCACTGTTGGACATAGGCCTCCACCAAATGTCGCCGCAATGACCGGTCCTGTGCGTCTCGCATCCATCGGATTCCCGCGACCCTCGCCAGGTCATCGGTCCACCTTGTGGGAGGCCTTCCAACGCTGCGTCTTCCGGTACGTGGTCGCCATTCCAGAACTCTTCGTCCCCATCGACCATCTGTTCTGCGAGCAATGTGCCCTGCCCACTGCCACTTAAGTTTGGCGATTTTCGGGCTATGTGTGTCTCCTTGGATAATAAATAATAATAATAATAAATCGTTTATTTGCGTAAATAAGGTACAGAAAGTTGACAACATAAATAAAATTGATCTCTTATTCTGCCTTTAATTTCGGCGTGCAAATATAAAACATAGTAGTTGTAATTAAATTAATTATTGATAAAAATTATACACTCATTAAACAGATTTCCATTCCATTAAAATTGTATTATTAAATTAAAAAATGTCAATATAAAAATGAAAACTAATAAAAATAATAATCACAAATGTCAATAGTAATCATGTTAATAATAATCCTGTCAATAATAATCATGACAATAATAATCATATCAATAACAATCATGTCAATAACAATCATGTCAATAATTCCCATGTCAATTATAATACTCATGTCAATAATCATGATATCTTCATTTCTGACGCGATCACGCACGGAAACTCCGAGCATAGCCCTTTCCATTGCCCTTTGAGTGACTTTAAGCTTTTTGATGAGGCCAATTGTAAGCGACCACGTTTCGGAGCCATATGTCATCACTGGCAACATGCACTGGTCATAGACTTTTGTCTTGAGATACTGTGGTATATTGGACGATAAGACACCGCACAGCTTCCCGAACGCTGCCCAGCCGAGTCGGATTCGACGATTGACCTCTTTCCCAAAGTTAAACCTACCCAACTGGACCGTCTGTCCCAGGTAAACGTAGGCTTCCACAACTTCGAGTGTAGAGTCTCCGATTTTGATAGGAGTGGGTGCTACATTGATGTTTACCATGACTTTGGTTTTGTCCATGTGATTATAATGTGCGCATATACATTAATGACATATTGAAATAAGAAAGTTAATTTATCTTAGGAACAAAGAGATGTTGGTCATGTTGATGATAGATTTTAATAAATACATACATCTATACTAATATTAAGAAGAAAGCATAGTATTTTTGTATTTTTTATTGTAATGAATAAACTCTAAAACTACTAGACCGATTCCTCTCGAAGGCCCATTGTACATGCGTCTGTACAACTTGAATGACCTTGAAAAACGCTTAATTGTCGTTTTGTACACACATTTGTACGAAACATTTTTAGGTTTCTATATCTTTGTTTTTCCTAGAAAAATCCAGAGAAAGTTTTTTTTTTTAAGTTTGTTTTTTTTTGGTGATTTACGTAAAAACGCGCAATTACGTAATAATAATACTACCAGTAGAATTCTACTTTATGTATTTATTATTGAGTGTATGACACTCAGTGATAAAGTAGTGTTATGGCCACGTTTACCAACCACAGCGATTCATTTAGTGTGTATATCTAACACCAACTAAATCCAAACCACAAGAAGCTACCTCAATACAACAAACCTAACTATGTAACTAGTGATGGGACCAAAAAACAAAAGACAATAATCGATAGATGTGCACAATATGGCGACGGAGGATTGCCAAAGCATTTCTAAACTGTGTGCTGATGAAGAAACTTAAGTCCGCAGTCAGGAAGTGGCGGAGAATGCGCCTCTTCCGGAAGAGAGACGGTAAGTCTGTTGACAATCGGAAGTGGGCTGTTTTTGAAGGAATTGAGGCAGCGACGATTCTTGGGTGTTGAAGTTATCGATTCCTTTATGTTGTGTTGTTAATGAGAAATGAGATAACTTAACAAGATGCTTTAGTAGCTTACGAAATAGAAGTATTCCTGCCTTGCAAGCAATTCCTACCTCCAATAAAGATCAACTGAATTATTTTTAACGGTGCCAAGAATATACAACAATTCGTTCCACGACCCGCCTCCCAAGTCATGGTCATACGTAGTCATCGTTGGCTTGTGTTTATCCCCAGTATCTGACCAGCGAGTTTAAATACCTATAAGTATCATCTTCCCTTATCCCGTTTTTCCACCCGTCACGCTATACTACACTAACTCCTTTTTTTTTCATATCACTTCTCATACAATCCACAGTTATACTCATAACTCTTTTAGTAACATGCTTTTCATCCCTCCTCTTTACATGGTCATACCAAGACAAACGATTCCCTTTTAACTTTTCTGTCACTGGCGCCACTTTCAAACTTTCTCTAATATACTAATTTCTCACTTTATTCATTCTGGTCACACCACACATCCATCTCAACATTCTCATCTCCGCTACATTCAATCTTTTTTCATCCGTCTTTTTCACAGCCCAACATTCTGATCCATACAGTACCTACATACCTATAAATATACTTATTATATTTCGACCCGTATATAGGACTAGTGAGCAATCAAAGCCAGCTTACAAAGCCTTGTCATCTTTTTATTTATTCAACAATTAATGTACACACATTTGATAAACAGAAAAGAAGACAAGAGAAAAAACATAGGTCCCACGGTAAAGCTCATCTCAACTCATCTCATCTCAGCACATCTCAACTGAAGACATCTTTTCCAGCATACCTTCAATGTCCTGTTACTAACAACCCTACCTTTTTATGGACTGTTTTTCTGAAATATATATTTTATATACCTACTGAATGAGAGTTGAAAAAAAGAGATGCAGTCATTCGGCTACGTCGTTTTCCCATAACTGAACGTGGAGGTATTTGAAGCTATGTCTGACGTGAACCACGTAACCTTCTTTAAAGTATAAATTAACTCTTATTTAAAGAACGTTTTCCTTTTGTCTGCAGACTCTGTGACGCGTCAGGTGTCGACTGATCCAGCGCCGTCCACTTCAGGCACTCCCGCGCATTACCCACGACCACCACCCGCTGAACTCTTACAATTGGTAATTATTTGAATAATAATAAAAAAAAATAACTTGCATACGTAGCGACACCTATGACGCCCCATAGGAACTAAACTACGAAATTCTGCATCGCGCAATCACAGTTCTCATCGCGATTTGAACATATAAAACATCCCGAAATCATCTCTTGGGCAGTTGCACAAAGCAGACATAACACCCGTCTAGTCGGAGGATCCTCCCTTTTCAACGGAGGTATTTGGGACTTTACACTCTGTTCCGCATACCTCTAAGCTGTTCCTGATTATTTTTTGTACATTCATTCTGATAATTATACGACTGGGTGTTCTAAAGTACACTTTTATTTTAGACTAGCCCTAAAAGTCCCTATTCCACGCGAACGAAGTCGCGGGCAAAAGACTTCGTTCGCGTGGAATAGGGACTTTTGACCAATAGATGGCGCTGTATGTCCGGAATAAATTTTATTTTTATTTTTATTTTTTGTAATAAAAATTATTCTATGTCCTATCTCAAGTTCCAAACTATGTCTGTACCAAATTTCACACAAATCGGTTCAGTAGTTTAGGCGTGAAGAAAAGACAGACAGACAGACAGAGTTACTTTCGCATTTATAATATTAGTTTGGATTATATTAAGATATTTATTGGTTGAAACCGTGATGTTACCAGACACGGCAGACACATATAAACTAATAATGTATGAATAATAAACACATAATTACAATGTTTATCTGGAGCTGCAGTACGTTAATGCAAAAGCGTTAATAATGAAGATGGTCATGTTAGTTTTTTTTTTAAATAGAAATTACAAAAAAAAAAATATAAAATCGATATTGTTAAATCACCTGCTCTTTCCCCCAACTATTAATAGACAAATTGTAAAGAGGATAAAATAATTACATGTTCATTTATGTTAGCAATTAAATCTTATTGTTCTTAAAAATAAATTAGCACCATCATATTCTGAATCAGAATATATTGTAAGTAACCTCCAGTAAACCATGTACCTAATATATTTTGGATGCAGACCAATTTCATCGAAGAAAACTTATAAAATCTAACTAGATTTAATCTATTATCTTCGTCTATAAATTTTTAACAATTTTATTAGAGAATATAAAGTTTAACAAGATAAAATCTCTATTCAAGTGTACCTCGAGGTTTTCTTTGTTCCTAGAAAGCAATTTATTGCAAGTTGATAGAAGAGAGCTAATGGTTTACTAAGCTTTTTGTTTTGTTTGCTTACCAGTTTTTGTACTGGATATTATAAATATTTTTAGTATAAAAACCAAGCTAAGTGATTATTAACTAGCTTCCTTGGGGACAGCGCCTTAATTACGACTTTTTGCCTTGCTGGTAATGAAGACTGATAGGTTTAATATTTAAATCTGCTCATTATATTACTCTTAGGTACTAAGGAAACGGAAACCATCTTCAGTTTCCGTTGCTAAGGCAACATTCGCATTTTAAATCATCATCTTCCTGTCCTTATCACGTCTGTTATATCAACTGCAACTGTCACGCTACCAAACATAAACATTTTAAATATCGGTTCTATAATACCTGAATATACCCATATGCATAACTTGATAAACATTATGGTGTTACAGTTGTCACAGCGCCTGATACAATGTAAAGAGCAATGTGAGTGTGCGTGCTCATAAAATTTATTCAGGCGTTTACCGTAATGAAATTACATTATCATACGATAACAACGTCTTTTCAGTTCCTTCCCTTTTTGAATATACGTCAAAAAACTGTGTTTATATACGTATAAAGTACTTTGGTAAATGTCTTGCTGTTTTCCAATCAATAGAATCTAAAGCGGATAATTCACTGGACTTTCCTGTGGGCATGCCTGCATGTCATGTTTGAAGATGTTCTCTACCTTATTTCTGTTTTTCTGTAACGGTCACACACGTAACAAACTATAAATAAATCACTAGTTCTAAAAAAAATGAAATTCTATTAGCGGTAACAACTGTAGAAAATTCTACAGCGTTTTCTAGTACATATACATTCTATACTTTTAGGCTTTTCTGTTAATCCCTATCTACTTGTTACTACTTTTTTTAAACTCAGTTTGAAGGCGAAGACGTATTTCAAGGTGTAGCTAGTGAGTTTTCCGCTTAAGCAACTATTAATGAATTTATCATTTTCTCTATTCAGGAGCCGGACGAAGGCCAAAGACTAAGAGAGCAGCAACTGCGAACATATTCATTCTTCCAATTGAGGGTACATTTGAAACGAGGTCAAAACTTAGTAGCTATGGACAAAAATGGTATGTTGGATCACCGCAACACTGTCACCCACACTTACCCCTGGTTTCCGGAAAGAAATTGTCGATAAGTCACAAATAAAACGCAAAAAAGTGAATCAATAGGCTGTCAAAAAATCATTCGGGCAATCACAGTAATTGATGCGCATTTGACAATCAATACATCTCGCCATCTCTTTCGTGCACACGTAACCTAATGGTGGTGACGTCATATTTCAATAAATGCATCTTTATTCTGCAATTTGACAGTTTCCCCTTCCACCAGATTTGAAAGGTTTTTAACTTAATTAATATTGAACAGATTTGAATAAGTATTTTTATTTGTGATTTTGGGCAAAGTTACTTTTTGATGTAAAAAATTAATGAGTCAACTACTAAATTTGTCACATTAATTTAACAATAATTTTCATTCCTGAAGCTGGGTCTAGAACACAAACATCACTGCTAGGCGATGCACAGCAAACAATGCGTACCTAAATAATACACAGTTGATGCATAATGAAACACTAATCTATTGCTAAACCAAATTTAAAAAATCTTGGCAGAGCAGCGCATAACTAGAATCTGTATTACTCCATCACTATTAAAAGTCGAGAGATAAAATTGAAACAAGAATCATTTGCAAAAATTACTATCACGTACGTTGCGGCGGTCGAACCGACAGGACAGACAGACAGTCGTGGAGAGGATCCAGCAGTTGGAACTCGAGGTGGCATTGCACAAGTCCGAGGCCATGTGTTTTACGGCCGGAGAGCGCCACCATGGAGTTCCCAAATAACGGTAGTATCTGGGACTCGTCCTCGATAGCCAGTGGAATTTTGAGGAACACTTCCGACGTCTGACTCACAAACTGGATCGGACTGCCCTCAAGTGACTCCTGCCAATCTTAGGGGCCCAGACGCCTCCTCCCGAAGGCTCTACACAAGTATCGTTCAATCTATGGCCAAGCTAACCGCATGCCAGAGGGTCATGGACATACGGATAGTGTGGGGATACCGCACGATTTCCCGCGAAGCGGAGAGCCTCCTTGCTGGCCTGCCACCATGGGATCTGGAGGCAACAGTCCTTGCACGCATGTACGATCTGCGCGTGAAGATGCAACGCCGGGGCGAAACTCCGCGGCCGCAACAAGTCGCGGCATGGCGAACAGAGTTCCGGCGGGACCTCATGGTAGAATGGCGACAGTGACTGTCGAAACCCAGTGCTGGGTACGCCATAATTATGGCGATAAGTCTTTCTTAATAATTAAGATCTTTGAAGCGAAGCACATATTAACGGTGATAAACATTGCATAGAAAAGTCAAAAATATACCCTAGGGCTTGACATACGCTACCGAAATATCACGATGTCAATACCTCATATTTTGATATTGCAATAACCGCTAACACTGATAAGATGATACATCGCCGCTATATAGAATTCCAGAACGCAGAAGCAAAATCTAAAACGCACTTTTTTTCTGATGATATCACTTCTATTGCACTTCAATTTGTCGACCTTTAATCTCCTTTTTATCTGAACCACGCTCAATTTACATTATTACGCTAAATTACTAACTTCACATACACAACACAACACCAACATTATTCTGTTATTGTTATTTTGCATGTTTTCTTTTGTTTTAACGCAAATAATGCTTTGCTTTCGTAGCCTTTTAGCATCCTAATCTACTTTACCTATAAGAAAACTAGTCTCTAAAAAGATACCATCACTATTTTGGTCAACGAAACTACCGCATTACGAACTTGGTTAATACAACTTCTATCCAACCTCATACTCACCGCGTTTGAGTAATCCAATCCAAAATCTTGAAGTTAGTGATGAAACAATCAATGCCTTGATCGTGCGAGTTCGGCTTTACATCGTGTAACTTCGGAACTAGCCGGAGAAAACGATACTTATACGTATAATAAAACACAGTCGCCACCGCATCTATCTATATGAATTCGGTAAACTTTAAAACTGCCGAACTGCCGACTAATAGAAAGAGTTATTCATGAGAAAGATTCAAATGTATAATACATCTATATTATAGTAAAGAAAAACTGAGAATTTTTAAAATTTCTAACACCACTGTAAAGTTGGACCGATGGTAACAAAGAACTAAATTGGGTCCTGCCTAATTTTCTCAAGGATTAGATTCTTAATGTAATTTTTAAACAAGCGCAGAGCAGATGGCTTTTAATATTCTTGCTCTCAGAAAAGCCTTGACTATAACCCAATAAATTTTCAGTCAAGCTTAGTGGGTACTGTTCAAAATTCTCCCGACGACCCTTTCCTTGGCAATAATTAAGTAGTTATTAACCCGTAGCTTACTTAGATTTTCTTCATTTATTTTTGCTTTTTCCTTTTCTAACTGTAGTGTTTTGTGGGGTCCAAAACCAGGTTTGTTGTCAGGCACGAGTGATCCCTACGTCAAGTTTAAGGCTGGGGGAAGATTACTGCACAAATCCAGGATTGTGTACCGGGATCTGAACCCGGTTTGGGATGAATGTTTCACAGTGCCAATTGAAGACCCTTTTCAACCGGTGCAGATAAAGGTGAGATATATTTGAGTTTGTTTTAGTATAACTAAGTTGTGACTCTCTTTGTCTAGAAATCGCTGAGTTTAGGATGCTACGTTCAATTCCTCGGTCGGGTAAGTTATCTTAGGATTTTTTTTTGGAATTTGTCTACATAAGCCCACAGTCTTTATTGTGCATACAGCTAAGCAGTGGAACTCCGTGCCAGAGTCTATATTTCCTTGTAGCTACAACCTAGAGATCTTTAAGTCAAGAGTGAATAGGTTACTTCTAGACAAGCGTGCTTTATCGTCGACCATATCATCGCTTACCATTATGTGAGATAAGGGTCAAACGCGAGCCTATCAATAATAATAAAAAAGTGGTCCCTTTGAAGTGGATATAAATACATCAGAGACCGCCAATGATTTGTGTAATTTTGATGTTGACATTTTTCGCTGACTGATCGGCACTTCTTATGGCCAGAGGGGTAGCTTAATTTTTGCCCAAAGATTTAGTACCGTCATTCAACGTGGCAATGCTGTCTTCTTAGCGCATCGCCGTACGTCTGGTCGATGATGGAACAGGTTTGGTAGAATTAAATTATGTAATTTTGATGCACACTCCCCTAAATGGTACTGGTAGAAAACCGACAGATTTTAAACACGGCGTCGATGCTCAAGACTTTGAAGTTTCGACTCTACGAGTGCATCATTAGGTACCAATGATCCTGTTGGATTATGACTGCTGCGCTATAGAACGAATTTCACTAATTTATTGGTATTTAATTTATGTTACCGGCCCGATCTTAGGATGAACCAGTATCGTCCAGGCCAAACCAGCGATATCAGTCCGAGAGCAAGCAAAGCGAGCTCGGAATTTTAGGGCACTCGGACACGGAGGTTAGGTTAGAAGACAGCCTTCTTGGTTTTTTTTTTTATATTACCACGTGGCAAGCTGACATAGTGTGTAAGAAGAACTGATTTGGCCTAAGCGAAATTAATTTATCCTAAAATCGAGTTTGGCCAGTAACTTATATACCTAAATACATAATAACCCTTCAGCATCTGCAATGAAAACCACAAAAAAAGCAACCCAACCCGGCTTGAATACTTTATTACGAACAATTTACTTCCTACATTTAATATTAACCCTTAAACGGTCCCAAGAGCGAAATAATGTTACTGTATCATCGCTTAGGATTCCGAATTACGTCAGAGTTATATTTACATTGATACTTACATGGAAGTGGACTAAGGTATCGTTCAGACTAAACGTATTGTCCGCCACCGACTGTAAGTATGCTCAATGTCAGCCTCAGTGAACGTGGACTCAGTCTGCAGTATGCGTTCTCACCTAGTCAACATTACGCTATAGCGTAGAATGCATGTTACATGAACAAAAGAGTAGGCAAACTGCGCGTAGCACAATTATCGACCACCGAGAGTCAGCGATTACGCACTACATAATAGCGTATAGTCGGTTCGGTTTGAACGAGAAGCATATAGCATAAACTGTAAATATATGCAAATGCGATAAACTGTGTAACGCGCGCTCACAGTGAGCGGCGGACAATACGTTTGGTCTGAATAATGCCTTAAATCCATGTTTCGTAACTATAGAACGAAATTGAAAGTCCGACCGACGATGAAAATAGAATTCGGGAGTAATACGTGTATAGAATTTTCTTTGAGTTAGAAAAAAATACAGCTGTGTTTAGGGATAATTTAAGCTGTTAACTGAAAATCATCTCTGTATGTAACGCACAGTGAAAACAATTTCCAGCCACCGTAGGCTTGCGGACGTCAAGCAACACGCTGTTCGGTCGTCTAGTAACCGTTCGGGCCGAGCCCAAGTCGTCAATGGTGCGTAGTGTTCCACGTGTGCCTCAAGGAGATGTCAGCAAATTGTAGGGGCCCAGCAGGGTCGAAGCCTACTGGGCGCATGGGTTAAGTGAAAATGAACCCCGGGGCCCTAAAATGCAAGGCAAAGAAGGAACAAATGAGTGGGTTTTAGTCAGTAAAACTCTAACACCGCCTCGCGCTCCACCCAAGGGCGGGAGAAGAATTTGGATGATTTCACACCTTAAAAAATAACCACTCCAGAGTAAAAGTTTTGTAAAAAGAATCCTTTTTAGTTTTTATAATATCTAGAAAGGTAATGACAGCTATTTTGGACAAGGATCAGCCATGGATATTTTTTGAAGTTACCACCAAAAATGCAAAGTATTTTCTCTCAAATGTCATTAAAAAATGAACAAATTACAAAGTAAAATAATAAAAAAAAAAAATTGCTTATACAGTGACCATGACTGCTAACTTTATGGTTTTAAGTATTAGTATTCGTTCCACAATTTTGCTTGCTTATTTTAATTAAGCAAACATGTCGTAAATGTTGACCATACGAACGTGAAAAAAATAATTTTCTAGATAAAATGTTGAATAAAATTTTCTTTAGGTCAGTAAAAAGCTGTTTCCAAAACATTTACAGCTGAACACAGAAAACCCACTCTATATAATGTTTTCGCGTATAAAATGAGATGTGTTCTAGTTTGCAGTCTCTGAAAATCAATATTATGCTAATACATTCAGCTGGCTGTCTGGATCTTAATATATGATGTTAAAATGAGACACTATCGTAAGTACGGCATTTTATATGCTTAGAATAGTTCAAAATACATTTCAGAAACATGTAGACAGCTCAGCAGCTAGTAAAATAATCCTAGCGCTATAGCGGTTCAACAATGCTATCTTTGATAGAATTTGAAACAAATATGTACAACTAGCTTCTGCCAGTGGCTTCGCCCGCGTAAAAGTAAGTATCTCCAAACAAGCTATGGACCCCCGTTTTATCCCCTTAGAAAATAAATTTTAGAAAACTCCTCTCTTAGTGCTCGCCTACATCGTAAAAGGAAAACTTGTGCAAAATTTCAAGATCCTAGACCCAATACTTCCGGCTGTGCATTGATATGTCAGTCAGTCAGTTTCTCCTTTTATATATATCGTACCCTTATTGCAAAAACCAACTATCTGTAATTTTTACCCAAATTAAAGTTAAATCGATTCATCCATTCGTCTCATCAAGATGAATTTGCAGGTAAAACCGGTTATTAGCTACGAAACTTATTTACAAGTCATTAGTAATAACATAATACGAAAATGCTGGAAATTTTAGTTGGTTTTTGCAATAAAGGTACGATATATAGATTACAGCAGAGAGCAGTGGTGGCCGAGTGGTAACGGCCCCGACTTACGAGCTGTAGGTCGCGGGTTCAAAACCTAGCCAGGCGCATTACTTTGTGTAACTTATTTTATCACCACTGCTCTCAAAACGGTGAAGGAAAACATCGTGAGGAAACCGGCATGTCCTAGAACCAAAAATTCGAAGACATGTGACATCCACCAACCCGCAGTGGGCCCGCGTGGTGGATTATGGTCCGTCCCCTCTCCTAGAGAGGAGGCCAGAGTCCCAACAGTGGGAACATTATAAGGCCGACTATGCTATGCTATGCTATAGATTTACATATCCAGTGTTTAAAGACTATTTTTTTATTGATATAAATTAGTGTTTGATTGCGATCGATCCTACCTGATGGTAAGCAGTGATGCAGTCGTTGATGGTAAAGCGCATTAGTTTATTAAAAGCCTATTTACTCTAGCCTTGAAGACAACTAAATTATAAAGCGAAAAGTTTATTACAAATTTATATAAAGTCCTGAAAATAAGAGTGCCAGCATTAAAAAAGATTACTTTTACTTTTTAGGTACAGCCCCCCTAGCCAAGTTACAATCGTATCGTTCGCGCTCAACGCTTCGAGTAGGCCACGCCTTCGATTCCTTTGTTCTGACGTCATCTCAACGCTCAGTCACGTGGTCCGAACAAAGTAATTGGAGGCGTGGCCTATTCGAAGCGTTTGGCGTGAACGATACGATTGTAACTTGGCTAGGGGGGCAGATATCGGCACGAATCTTGAGCGCTCGGCGAAAAAGCGGGAATCGTTTTGCGCATCGTACAATATTGGCGAGCCAATCACTGTACAAGGATTATACTTCCCGCCCCCGCATCTCTTTTCATACCACTTAAGAGACCCGATATTTCAGTTCTGCGTGTTTCTGCGCAAGTAGAACTGTAGAAGTCAGCGCTCAAGATCCGTGCCGGTATCTATAGCCGGGTTACAAATTGGCACAATTTATTGACTTTTGAACATACATATTCTGATCAAACTTTTACAAAGCGATAACTATAAGATAAATGACGCAATTTATCAAACGCCTTTATACGTTTCTAGTATTGAAACAAATATTTCTAGAAATTATTATTGTAGGTATTAAATTGTTTAACTTCAATGCAAATACAAGGAGAAATCCATTATTTGTTTGTTAGCTAGTTGTAAGATAGCGTCATTTCGCGTAAATAAACTGTTTTTCTTTCTTTTTTATTTATTGTATGATTCTACAACTCTAACTCCTTCTCTTTCTCTTTCTTATCTCTTTTCTATTTCTTCTCTTTTTTAAATTGTGAATCATATTTTTTACGGAGACAATAGGTACATCAAATATTTTCTCCCGCTCTGGATATTTGCTTCGAATGGGAGTGTCGGTTTTATTGACTAAAACCCACCCATGATCTTTTAGTTGCCTTTTACGCTCCAGAACCACGGTCTCTCTTTCGAACCATCTTGTAACCCAGTCAAACATGACGGCGTGCGCCGTACAGCGCCCCCTGAGGAAGCCAAAGGTCCGGCCCCACCCGTAAATGCTACACGACGAGGTGGTCAATCACTTTTCAAAGAGCTTGCCCACCTCAGCGAGCAGCACGATGGCCGGGCCGGTATGTCCCCTCACGCACCAACCAACTGTGAGAAAAATCATTAAATGACCCTCCTCAAAAAAACCCAGTCAAACATTATTATTCCACCTTTTTCTCGACTTCACAGGTCTTCGACTACGACTGGGGTCTTCAAGACGACTTCATGGGTTCCTGCCACCTGGACCTGACCGCGTTAGAGCTCGGTCGGACCCAGGACCTGGTGCTTTGTCTGCGAGACCCTGGGAAGCCGACTCAGGACATGGGAGAAATCGTGCTGAATGTAACGCTGTGGCCGAAATCGCAAGAGGATAAGGAACAGGTAAGGGATACAATGTTTTGATTATAGATTTATGTCATATTAACAATGGATGAATTCTTCGTACTTATACCAGCGCTGCGGTTTTTTTTATCACGGTAAATGCTGAGATAGGAGCCTTTTGGCCTTACTCAAGTCTTTTTTGTGTTATTGTACTTTAGTTAGTTATTAATAGAAACCGTATTATATGTAATATAAAAAGCTTGTTATATGCATAAAAAATGCTTGAAATGTACACGAAAATTTACAGAATATGCGAAATTCAATGATAAATTTTAGAAAGCCAAAAAAAAAGTAAGTTTTCATATTTTTAACTTCATCTTCAGCATATAATTAGTAAATTATCTTTTGTTATGAGATAATATGCACAGTAACATAACATGATATTAAAATTATTTAATATTTTTGTAAACGTCAACAACTAAGTATTGTTCTAAATGTTCAGTAGTAAGATTGTGTCTTCGGATTCGTGATATGATCACTTTTAGTCTTTTTAGCGCATTTCGAAACGCGGGGTGAGTCCACTGCGTTCGAAAAAATATTGTAAATGTACCAATAATATACATAATAACTAGATTCCAGGTACAGTATGCTATTACCGCTGAGAATGGTTTAAATATGCAAATGCATATAATCCATAAATAATTATTACGTTTAATTCTTATATAATTTTTTTTGACAAAATACGATATGTATGTCATTCAATAGAAAATCGAAACCCCCAGCGTTTGACAATTTATATACAAGGATTTGAAATAGTGATGACGCATAATTTAACACCAAATATATGTCACGCTTACACAGGAAAGACACAGTTTTTACAAGCTTTTATTTAGTTTCACCTGTCCCGATGTTTGTTTGTTTGTAATCAAATCTTGCAAAATAAACTTTAAAAACGTATATATACCACACTATAAAAGCTTGCTATGAAAATTATTATTTTCATTTTAAACTTGTTACTGTGTTACACACACTGAGTTGTATTAACATACCAACTGCGTATTTCCGTTTTCTCAAAAATCAAGTTACGTGCTATTAAACGAATTATCTGCTCACCTGAAAAGTTCCCGATTTCGAAATATATGGTGGGTGTTAAAATTTAAGCGATAAAATACAAAACTTTAATATAGTAGAACATCAATATTCTAGAATACTGAAATCTCCTTCAATTCTGTTTATTGCTTTATCTTTTCAGTCTCTTTTGCAAGCGTTTTTATTAAAGTTGGTCACAGGCATCTATAGCGCGAGGGGAAGAAGAGTGAGTGGGCCGTACCCACAGATCAGATAATAGGCCGTACCCACCACAGTATGGTATTTTTTTTATTTTTTATTTTTGCTATCAATGTAGGTATAGATATAAGATGATACATAGGTGAGGGTTTCCGCTACATTCTACCTTACGGCATGCAAATTCATATAGAGTAAGTACATTAAAAATTATTATAAATTAAAAATTATTACAAATTCAAAATTATTACAAATTAACAACTAACATGTCATCTTATTTATACATATTTACATCTTATTTTTTAGGTGGAAATCAGCCAATATAGCTCTAGGGTGGACAGAGAAGGTGTGTCAGACTTTTACTGGCTAAAACCCACTCCTATGTTCCTTCTTTGCCTTGCGTTCCAGGACCCCGGGATTTCCTTTCAGAAGCAAAACAATGCCCCGTTTTTAGTTTTACTGACCTCTCCTTGAGCTGCGCCTGTAACACTACGCGCCGTTGACGATGACGGTTACCGGCCGAACGGCGAGCTACACATTGCTCGAGAAACCTGGTCTATAATCGTAACTTGTTGTTTTAATTTTTTAATGTTATTCAGAAAAAAGCTCTGAATAAACCCTGTTTAAAAGAACAGAATCACCCGTTGTGATTTATCGTGCGTCCTGTCACTGCGTGAGTGCGACAGCCTGTACAAGGCTCCGCTCGCTTACTTTAGGAAACGCTTTTACCGATTTCCGTAAATAAGAATTAAATTTTATACAATACCTACTTACCCATTTTATTGTTGATTCTAACATAATTGTCTTCAGCCTCCCTAGCCAAGTTACGACCATTTCGTTTCAATTCTCTTGCGTCGAACGCCTCGAGTCGGTCACGCCTCCGATTCCTTTGTTCTGACCCCCTGACTGAGCGTTGAGGTTGTCAATGTCAAGCGAGCTACCAATTGCTCGCCGTCTGACTGTCCGGAAAACCCGGCACTAGCATGAAAGGCAAAGAAGGAACAGGAGTGGGTTTTTTGTCAGCGGAGCGCAAGGGTGTGTCAGACACACCCTTTCGCTCCACACAAATTATTCACAGACTGATACTGTAAAGGTCAGTTACCAATCCAATAGGCAGCCTTTCCATCCCAAAAAGTAGTAATTTCAAAAATTTTACTATCCAGACCGAGGTTTTTAGTCGTAAATATTTATTGAAAAATTCTGAACAAATTCTCTCGAATATAAAATTTTATTACGACACTTGTACTGGAAAATAAAGAGCTCCTGGCTCAATAATATCAGTCTCGTGGGTCCAACTATGAGGTCAAGCTACGCGTGCCGAGGTCAGTTTGTAGATGGGTATCCATTCATTGTATAGTGTGTTGCCTCCGTGCTTCGGAAAACACGTTAACCCGTTCTGACTGAATTTTGGCCTTGACGGCATTCACTGCCATGCTTGTTATAAATTTAAATTTGAAAAGAAAAAATAACAAAAAAAAAAAAAAAATTTGAAAAGTGTAACAAAATTTAACTTGACTATTAGTCAATCTTTAGATACAGAAAACTGTTTTTTTTTTTGTAGCTCTGTAACTTGGACCCGATACCGGTAGAATATGTAGGTTCATTTTTATATTTTTTTCATGTTATTAATAAATTAGAAGTATTTGAAAAATCAAACCAGCTCGTATGTAAACGCTGTTCGATTGAAATTTATCCTGTAATGGTCTCATCCAAAGGTGATGAAGCATTTTACTAATGTAGATAATATATTTCGCTACTGGAGAAAGATTTAAAATGTATTTAACAGGTTAAACGCCATAACGTACACCATGTGTCCGATAGTACACTTTCCTCCGAGGCCGCACCAATAAATTACGAATCGTTCAAAAATTGTCGGACACACGGTGTCCGCCGTGGCCCTCTAGACCCCACATATTAGCGGTCACACGGTGTCCGCCGCGGCCCCCTGGGCTAAACATGGTTTTTAATGTGGCATTCAACGTGTTAAAAAGCAAGAATGATTAATAAAAAACCGGGCATGTGCGAGTCGGACTCGCGCACTGAGGGTTCCGTACAAACTTACCTATGAAAACAGTACAATTCCTGAATTTAGGTACGTAACGATGACCTAACTACAAATTTACAATTTTCAGAATTTTTCCTAAACTTGTGCTATAAGACTTAACTTCATGCCAAATTTCAGGATTCTAGATCAACAAGAAGTACCCTATGAATTTTAATTCCCTTGAGAGAGACATAAACGGCCGTATCTTTTCTTTTCGTTAACTTTGAAGTTTGATTTTTTCACAGCTTCAAGGGACCGCAGACCTAAGTGTAAGGTTTTTTAATTTCAACTTAATACCTCCACGCGTTCCTGAAATAAAGGGTCTTGACAGACAGACAGACAGACGGACAACAAAGTGATCCTATAAGGGTTCCGTTTTTGCTTTTGAGGTACGGAACAGTAAAAAAAAATTTCGACTTTTATTATTAACACTTCAGAATGCAAGATTTCGCAGAAAGCCTCACGTATGTACCTCCCTAATCTCTGCACAGTCTAGCTCCTAATTTTGTACCTATAGATACCCTTAGATGTGTCTGACACTACTAAGACGGTGGCAAATAGCAGTCTGTGTGAAAAATCACGTCATTTCGAGACTTCATATTCTGGCTACGTACCTATGCGCCTATATATAGCTGGACAAAGGCACTGTTCAAACCAAATTCTGTATTAAGTGTTCTTTTTTCTTTTCGGTGGGAAAATCATCCAATGACATCCCTCTTGGGCGAAGCGAGAGGGCGTGTCAGACTTTTACTGACTAAAAACCCACTCCTGTTCCTTCGTTGGCTTTCATACCAGGGCCGATTCTTCCTTTCAGAAGCAGACCCTTGGCCCCACTTTGCTTCAACCCTGCTGGGCCCCTACGGTTTGCTGACATCTTCTTGAGGCGCGCGTGGAACAGTACGCACCGTCGACGTCTTGGGCTCGGTCCGGACGGTTACCAGACCTACTCGCGGACTAGGCTGGTAAATTCCGCAACCACAATTGAAAAAGTAGGATCCTCCCTGGGATCTTCCGTCCATACTTCTTTGTCCATCATTCTTCTTCATCCTTCATCTTTTTCCTTGGGCGTCGTGTCTAGTCCAGGTAAAAGTTGTTTTCGGACTGTTGTATGTATTCAAATGACGCAGAGAACGTTGATGGCGTGACGTCTTCAGTTAGTATGTGGCGGCATGCATAGGTGCCGCTACAGGCATATCTTAGATATACTTACTGATTTTATTTAGTGATTTTTCCGTACACTTTTGGCTCTAACCGAAGCGACATTCTAAAAACTGCAATATTTGGGATAGATCACTTGTGATAACAATTATAATAAGCTTTTCTATCTAGATGTCTTTGTTTACCATATTTATGTATATCGCAATAGTTTCCCACCAACCGGGGTTTTTATTTCATGTTATAATTATCCTATCTAATCGTTTGGTGATAAAAATGTCTCTAAATCAAAATAAAAAGAGTTCGAGATTACATAAAATCCCTTTATCCTCTGTAGAAAGTCTTTTGAAATACCTTCGCACAACTCGGCAAGTTATTTATTGCAGTACTCAGTACTTTATTTCATTGAACTCCACACTCTACATCAAAAAGGCAGTCCAAAGTGGCGAAGCGCGTTCATTCTTATTTTGTTTTATTTTTGTGCTGTGGTCTAAATAGGAGTTGATATGGAAGACATGGATGCAAATTTAGCCACTTCGCTCGATTACTAGACGTAAAGGGTGACTCTTAACTCTGCATCCTTTTTTTTTTTTTTTTTTTTTTTTTTTTCCGGTGTGAAAATCATCTTATGACATCCCCCGCTCTTGGGCGGGGCGGGAGATAGTGTCAGACTTTTACTGACTAAAAACCCACTCCTGTTCCTTCGTTGCCTTTCGTACCAGGGCCGAGTCTTCCTTTCAGAATCAGACCCTTGGCCCCAGTAGGCTTCGACCCTGCTGGGCCCCTACAGTTGCTGACATCTCCTTGAGGCGCGCGTGGAACAGCACGCGCCGTTGACAACTTGGGCTTGGTCCGGACGGTTACCGGACGGTCGGACGGCAAGCCACCCATTGCTCGCCGTCCGCAAGCCCGCGCCTACGGTGGCCGGAAATCGGGATCGGAATCCCGGCGGCGGTTGGGGCGTGAGGACCGCTGCCTCACGCGATCGGCCGCCTCCTTTGCAAGCATTACTGCTTCGCAGAAGGAGGCGACCGCCTGCCACTCCTCCTCGCTCCGGACCATGGCCTGTACCAAAGCCCGGCGCGAGAGATCGCCGCCGCCGATTGCCCCCACGAGGACACGGCGTTGCTCTGCCCAAGCGGGGCACACCTCCACCGTATGCTCCACCGTGTCCTCCGGGCGGTCCACACAGTGGCGACACCCGGGCGTCGCTTCCGCACGAATCCGGTGCAGGAACTTCCCGAACTTACCGTGTCCGGTGAGGACCTGTGTCATGCGGAAGGTAATGACGCCGTGTTGCCTTTCCAGCCACTCCTCAAAGAGGGGACTTATCGCCATAATTACGGCGTGCCCAGCACTGGGTTGCGATAGTCGCTGTCGCCATTCCGCCATGAGATCCCGCCGGAACTCTTTCCGCCATGCCGTGACTTGTCGCGGCAGTGGAGTTTCACCACGGCGTTGCATCTCCACGCGCAAATCGTGCATGCGTGCAAGGCTTTTTGCTACAAGATCCCATGGTGGCTGGCCAGCAAGGAGGCTCGCCGCTTCGCGGGAAACCGTGCGGTATCCCCGCACCATACGTATGGCCATGACCCTCTGGCACGCGTTCAGCTGGGCCGCCGGTCGCTTTCGCAGTGACGGCGCCCACACCGGCGCCCCATAAAGGGCCATGGACTGGACGATGCCTGCGTAGAGCCTCCGGCAGGAGGCGTCTGGACCACCGAGGTTGGGCAGGAGCCGCTTGAGGGCAGCCCCGTTCCGATTCAGTTTGGGAGCCAGACGTCGGAAGTGCTCCTCGAAATTCCACCGGCTGTCGAGGACGAGTCCCAGGTACTTCATCGTCGACCCGACGCCGATGTGAACTCCTCCTACCGTTAGTTGGGAGCGCCGGGGCGGCGCACTCCGGGGACCGTGAAAACACATGGCCTCGGACTTGTGCAGCGCCACCTCGAGTCCCAACTGCTGGATCCTATCAACGACTATCGCAACCCCGCGTGTCGCTAATTCGACCGCCGCCTGATACGACTCTCCCTGCGCCAGGACCAGCGTGTCGTCTGCGTAACAGACCACGCTGACCCCGTCAGGGATGTCGCCGCGCAGCACGTAGTCGTATCCGATGTTCCACAAGGGCGGTCCTAGTACCGATCCCTGCGGAACACCGCACGACATCTCTCGCCGTTTCCACTCTCCCTGGTGACCAGGGTAGATGATGTACCTGTCCGACAGGTAGGCCTCGATAACACGACAGAGGTAGTCGGGCACCCGGTGATACCGGAGTGCCCTCCTAATGCTACTCCAGGGCAGGGAGTTGAAGGCGTTGGCGATGTCCAATGACACCGCCACGACACACCTGCCTTGGGATACCGCATCCCCCGTCGTGAGAGCTCTCACGCGCATGATGGCGTCCACCGTGGAGCGCCTCCTGCGAAAGCCGAACTGGCCGTCCGCCAGATCCGGCCCCACCCGCGATAGGTGCGCGACGAGGCGGTCTGCAATTACTCTTTCAAAGAGCTTGCCCACCTCGTCGAGCAGCACGATGGGCCGGTACGCGGACGGGGAGTCCGCTGGGCGCCCTGGCTTCGCGATAAGGACCAGTTTCCCCGTCTTCCAGCGAAGTGGGAACTGGCCACGCTCCATGCATGCGCTAAAGAGCCCTCTTAATCGAGACCCGAGAGCCTCCATGGCCAGGACCCAGGCTTTACCAGGCAAGCCGTCGGGTCCTGGGGCGGTATTCTTGGCGCTCAGCCTTCTTACCGCCACACTCATCTCTACCTCGGTCACCTCTGGAGCATTGCCGTCGTCGTCGCCATCGTGATCCGCGTTAGACACCGCTGGTGGCGGAGCCATGAGCGGGGGGGAGTGTTCCCCTCGCGCAGGGAAAAGATTGCTCACCACACCCTCCACAATCTGGGGCCGGAGACTCTGCGTGAGTGGGGGAGCCCAAGGGCGGAGTTTTTCCCGCACCACCTTATAGGGGCGTCCCCACGGGTCTCCGTTCAGAGTCCCCAGCCACACGTTGCGGGCCTCCATCTTGGCCCGCTTTATTTCCGCTCGGAGGGTGCGTTTCGCTACTCTGTATCCCTCATATAGCTCCGCCTTTCTGGCCTCCGCATCCGGTGGGCGGATGCGGCGACTGCAGTGTCTGGCGTACCGGCGCCGCGCAGCATTGCACGCATTGCGCAGTGCCGCAATCTCCGGCGACCACCAGTACACCTGGCGCCGGGCACGTCCTGGCCGGACTCGGGGCATTGCCGCGTCGCAGATTTGCGACATGGCCTCCCGGAACCACTCTGCCTCGACGTCAATGTCAACAGGCCTGTCCGGTGCTTGCACCCAGGCCTGTACCATCGCGGCTTCCAGGAGGAGCTCCCGGTCCAGCTGCTTCAGCGCCCAACGCGGACCACATGGGGTCTGTTGGACCGGCGCGATCGAGGTCTGGGTGGAGACGTCAAACCGAATGTACTGGTGGTCTGAGTACGTCTCCACCCCCTCCATGACGCGCCAGTCGACGACACGCGGTGACAGAGCAGGGCTGGCAAACGATATGTCCACCACTGACTCGCCCCGCATCCGCACACACGTGGGGACAGAACCCCGGTTCAGGATGACCAGGCCTGTCTCCAGAGCCCAGTCCTCCACCATCCGACCCCGCTGGTTTGTGAACCGGGAACCCCAAGCCAAGTTCTTGGCATTGAAGTCCCCGCACACGACCACGGGGAGGGAACCAAACCCAGCGACGACGACATTCAGCTCCATAAGGGAGATGTGGAGATCGGCGAGAGTTCTGTTCGGGGACAGGTAGACGCCCACCGCTGCAATGTCCCCGAACCGTGCTGCCACGCATCCCCGTCCCCTCGTGACGGCCTCGAGGGACGGAGTACCGGCGGCGGCCGACGAAATTAAGGTCACCGAGCCGTTCAGGTCCTGAACCCAGTCTCCCCTGGGCAGGACATAGTACGGCTCGGAGACCACGGCGATGTTGATCGACCACTGCGCCATGCTCTGGAGCAACAGATCCTGAGCGGCGGCGCAGTGGTTGATATTCGCCTGGAGGAGACGTAATGGAGCAATTATTGACAGTCCATTACAGTCTCCTCCCGAGCCCCGCGTGAGGGCCCTGCCGCAGGGGTTGCAGCGGCGACAGCGGCGGCAGCCAAAGACGAGGCTGCGGCGGTGAGGACATCGGGGTGGATGGGCCTTCGGACCTTTCCCTTGGCCTTGGCAGGGGGATCGCAGGACCTGCTCCCAGCCCGGTGGTCGGCCGGCTTGCCTGCCGCCGCACATGCGTAGCAGTGCGGCGTTGCACGGCATTCAACCGCCTTGTGACCAGGCTGACCGCACTGGAAGCAGCGGTCACTGCGGTCCACCTCCGCCGCGCAATAGGCACCCACGTGGTGCCCCACGTGGCAGCGATAGCACCGCAGAGGTCTGGGCTCCAGCAGTTTCACCTGCGCGGAGACCCAGCCTACCAGGAGCCGTCGGCCCTCCCCGGTGATGGTCTTGGCCGCCGACACGGGGCAGCTAACCGTCACGGCTCGCATGCCCGTGCTGTCAGCGCGGATTGAGCCCGCCCTAACCTGTTCGGCGGTGCATTCTCCCACCCTGACGATGGCGGCCACCACCTCGTCCACCTTGACAGAGTCGTCCAAGCCCATGACGCGCATATCGATGCATTTGGTGGGCCTGGACACTCGAGCCTCTTCTGCGTCCAAGGACGCCCTGATCCTTGCGGCCAGGGCGTCTGCGGCAGGGCCACTGGCCGCACCAGGGACTTCCAGCATTCGGGCCCCAGTTACGGTGCGCCTCATGCGGAAGCCCCCAGAGGCTCCGAGCTCGCCAAGGTGGGGCAACACCGCCTGCCTCGCCTTTTCCATGACGGCGTCATACGTCACGCCCTTCTTTTCCGCATCAGGCTGTAGTGTGATAACTACAGCCTCGGAATTCGGGGCGCGAAGTCTGGCCGCCATGGTAACTCTGCATCCTGCAGAGTTAAGTGTCACCGTTCGAAAGAGTCCCCACGGCCTTGTCATGCAAAAAGCAACTGGAAGAACACGGACGGGATTTAATATATCGGTACCGCACTAAAATTTTATTTTAGAGAAAATAAAAAACTTGGCAAGTGTGAGTCGGACTCGGGAACTGACAGTTCCGTACAAATTACAATTCCCAAAGACTTCATCTCGAAGATTTTCCGGATTGCAAATTTTTTTTTTTTTTTGTGACGTTGCTAACAAAAAAAAACTGTTTTCAGATTTATTCTTATACCTGTGCTATAAGACTTTGCTTTACACGAAATTTCAGGATTCTGGGTCAACGGGAAGTACCCTTAGAATTTTCATTCCTTTGAGAGTATCGAAATATAAGTTTTTTGTGACATAACTGTATCTTTTTTATCCGTTAACCTCGAAGTTTGATTTTTTAACAGCTTCAACGAACCGCAGACCTAAATATATGGATTTAATTTCAACTCGATACCTTCGCGCGTTCCTGAGATAAAAGGTCTTGACAGACAGACAGACGGACGACAAAGTGATCCTTAAGGGTTCCGTTTTTTTCCTTTTGAGGTACGAAACCCTAAAAAGAACGTCGACTTTGCCTCGTTGCATTGTTCCACGCCCAAACGTGTACGGAACTCCACACCGCTCCTAAGCTTTAATCAATGGCATAATGCCTTCATGCCTCCACACCTACAATATACCTAAGTGGGACAGTGGTAGTACAGTCGACAAAAGAGGTAACGAACCTAAAACCTTTTTTTAAACTTCAGTTTAATTTTTGGTCGCACAGAATTGCACGTTGTTAGAAAAAGAGTCAATCATCGAATGCGTGTCTCAGTAAAGTTATCGTTAACGTTTTAAAAATAAAACTTGCGTACTTTTCAAATTAACCTACTACGGAACGCTTACAAAAAGATTTCAAAACCTATATTGCAATCAAAGGTTAAAATCGATTCACCCAACAATGTTACAGATAAACTTTTGTAAAAGAAACAGAACGACAAAGGCTTATAAATTTTCCTGCCAGGAATGCGGGAGAGGCGATGCGATAGAGTTACCGTGACCCTTAAACGAATAGGACAACTAAATTATCACAGTACCTTTTAATAGTAAAAGTCTAGTATTCCCTCTTGCTCTACCTAAAGCGTGAGAAGCTGTTTAATAATCAGGTGTCAGAATTAAGTAGAGTTATTCATGTAATTGCATCGAAATGTTGATATTAATATGGATCTTCCCGGGATTTCTAATGAAAAATCCCGTGTGGCCAACAATATTACAAATAAATAATAATAAAAACCTCAGAGATATATAAGACAAGTAAAACAAAGATAATTAATATACAATTTTTGTTAGTATTTTTCAATGAAAAAGATCTCTCGATCTCTACGTCAACTGAGGTCAGGTTAACAAATTTATACACTTCCTCCTCCTCGTCATTAATGCAGGAATAAAAAATTTCTGCTATATTTCTTAGTGTCAAAAAAAATAATTCTGCTCTTTAAAATTAATTTCACAATTTAAGGCATAAATATCCAATTTATTATTTTGCTGTATGAAATCGGTATAAGTACTTAAACAACTCTACCTAATTCCGACCTCTATTGATGATGTGCCAATGAAAAAAAAGCTCGGATAGGTATAACTTTTTATTTTAGTTGCCGGGTAACCTATTTATATCTTCTTTGCTGTCTGTACACTCATGCACTGCCAATGCAACGCGTGGAGTGCCACAAGGCATTACGCCTGGCCCGCTCCTATTGCGTCACGCTTGATCGCCTGCGAGCCGTCACGCTGTCGTATCTCGTTAAAGGTTGTCACTTATAACAGCAGAAATTATAGGATAAGAGTAAGTTTTAACGTCAGATATTAATCAAGTTGGGAGTAAGGAGAAAGATTCTGGATCTTGTGTTGTCATCATTCAGCCGAAAAATGTCCACTGCTGGACATAGGCCTCCCCTAAATGTCGCCACAATGAACGGTCCTATGCGTCTCGCGTCCATCGGACTCCCGCAATCTTCACCAGGTCATCGGTCCACCTTGTAGGAGGCCATCCCACACTGCGTAAACTGCGTAACACCAACGTCGCCGCTACTCCAGAACCTTTTGTCCCCAACGGCTATCTGTTCTGCGAGCAATGTGTCCTGCCCATTGCCACTTTGCCACAAACTTATTTGGCGACTCTTCGTGCTATGTCGGCAACTTTGGTTCTCGTGCGGATATCTTCATTTCTAATTCGATCACGCAAGGAAACTCCGAGCATAGCCCTTTCCATTGCCCTTTGGGTGACTTTAAGCCTTCTGATGAGGCCCATTGTGAGCGACCACGTTTCGGAACCATATGTCATCACTGGCAACACGCTCTAGTCCTAGACTTTCGTCTTGAGACACTGTGGTATTTTGGACGAGAAGATACCGCGCAGCTTCCTGGACGCTGCCCCGCCGAGTCGGATTCGACGGTTGACCTCTTTCTCGAAATTAGATCTACCCAACTGGGCTGTCTGTCCAAGGTAGACGTAATCGTCCACAACTTTGAGTATAGAGTCTCCAATCTTGATATGAGTGTGAGTTAAAAGGCTTTCAAGGTGCAAAGAATTTTTCAGATAGTTTACTTCTTGCCATATCGTTCTCTGCACATTTTGCCTCAGATACACACTTCACTGTATGTTTTTATTTCTTTGTTTATGTACTAATAACATTAATTTTAAGATATTTTTCTAACAAAGTGAACTATGTTGTTGTCTTCTTATCTAGAATTAAATAAAAGCCAATTCTCGCAGATTAATGAAATAACATTATTATTAATTACCTGATCTTTTTTGCTGCTCTTTTTATTCCCATTATATTAATAATTCTGTATCCTGTATATAATTGATATTTTTGTTTTATACAATGTCACCAGAAAATTGCAAACGCCGTAAGATTAGAAAATATCGCGGGAAATTGTAAACTATTTATTCTATATAAGACGCGGTTGTGCTAGAAATTAATGAATTTGGATGTGATTTATAATATACTAGCTTTCGCCTGCTTACATTAAAATATAGCCTATGTCACTCAGAAATAAAGCAGCTTTCTATCGGTGAAATAATCTTAGCAATCGGACCAGTACTTTCAGAGATCCTATAAACAAAAAACATAAAAAGAAAAAAAAAAGTTACCTCTTTATAATATTAGTGTAGATAATACAGTTTTTTCATAATTGAACAGAAAATTGTAATCTAATAAAGTTTTATTACAATCATATGGAGTCTGCAATATTTCGGTGACATATATATTGTTTTTTCATGTACAATTAATTCATTTAAAATTTAAACAAAGTTTTAATAAATATTTCGTATACTCACAAAAGGATTAGTCGTTATGTATAGTATGTATGTATTTGCAGTGTTTTTTTTTCGGGTGGGAAAATCATCTAATGACATCCCCCACTCTTGGGTGGAACGGGAGATAGTGTCAGACTTTTACTGACTAAAAACCCACTCCTGTTCCTTCTTTGCGATTTTTCCAGGGCCCCGGGGATCACTTTCGCATCACCCATGGCCCCAGTACGCTGGATTAACATCTCCATGAGGCGCGCGTGGAACACTACGCGCCGTCAACGACTTGGGCTCGGTCCGGACAGTTACCAGACGACCGGACGGCGAGCCACCCATTGCTCGCCGTCCGCAAGCCCGCGCTTACGGTGGCCGGAAATCGGGATCGGAATCGCGGCGGCAGTTGGGGCGTGAGGACCGTTGCCTCACGCGATCGGCCGCCTCCTTTGCTAGCATTACTGCTTCGCAGAAGGAGGCAACCGCCTGCCACTCCTCCACCTGGCACTATGTACATGCAGTATTAGGAAGGACTTCTTAGGAAAAATACCATTTAGCACAAGAATCAGTGGAACAATTTATTATTCTTACTAACATATGCAAATATCGTCATTTAATGTTTTGTGAATTCTCAGATTATGATCTAATATCGTTCAAAAGTCCACTTAACCAGCACGCAACTTGATTTGACCTTCATTACTTCATATTATTAGGCCAACGTGTTAAAACAAAGTAATCCTATTGGATTATAACCTTTCAGTATATTGGAAATTTATTGAATTACTCGTAATAACTAAGTGCCACAGGACAAGGAATAGAGTATTTCTTTGTGCTTATTTTTGTACAATATTTTATATGAAACAACAAATAACGCAATTTAAAAATCTTTTTCTGAATACATACAGCATTTAAAATATTGGTATGAGAAAGTGTTTATTAATTTATTTAATCAACAAATTTACATGTCGTTATGTGACTTTTAACAACCACTATAAAATAATAAGAAAAATTAAAAATCTTTGTAACATGCTGGTGTAGAAAGTGGTCAGGAAAAAAAATAAAATTACATTCCACATTGGTCGTCATCGCATTATTATCATAGATTGTAAAACAAAAATTAAATGTCAATAAAAAAATATAATGTCAATAAAATTAAGAAATGTAATGTCAATAAAGTTTATTATGATGTAATACAGAATGTCGAATATAATTGTATTATTTGAAGTAAAAAAAAGTGTGGGGGCGTAGTGGGAACATCTCGCTATCTCTCTTGTACGCGCAAAACGGTGACGTCACATGTCAGTGTGTGCATCTTTTTTATGTTACTTATCAGTTTCCCCTTCTGTCAGATTTCAAAAGTTTCTAACTCACTTAATTTTGAACAGATCTGAAAAAATATTTCTAATTTTGGTTTATGATAATCGTTATTTTAATACCCAATTGCGTCTTATTAGGTAATATAAACAAATCCGTAACTTTAAATTAGGTAAACATGTATTCGTTACCAAAATCTCTATACATCAGGTAGATTTAGGTACTGGCATCAAAGTAACACAAACTTCCAGCCATGAAATTATATTAATTAACAGCCCAATTTGAATAAATTGAACCTCGCTAATTGAACAATTTAGAGAACAAAATTATATCCCAAACAATAGAGATTGGTGAAATTAGTAACGCTTTTGTAGTTATATTAGCGGATTAGGGCTTTGATCGAATAAATTAATTACTGAAACTTAGCTAGTCTGGAGGAGTCTGGGTCTGGTGGAGCCAATTAGGAAAGTATTATGCTAATTACGAAGAGTGCATAAGACGTGCATGCATGTTGCAAGATTTAGAATCTTACATACAAACTTTGTGCTACATCAAAATACAGGTTGTCTCTGTAAAGCTCACTTTTGTAGATGCTTGAACGATTAACAAATATATTTAAAAAAAAAAAAAACAAAATTAGAAACTGAAATTATTTTATTCTCATCCTTCGCGGCTTTAGCACTCTTCAAAGCGATCTCTAGAATTCATGAAACACCCACCACACGCCACACGTTAAATACCGAGGCTTATGTATTGACGATAGCTTAAGCTGGAACAAGCAGATTGCTCAGCTTAGCCAAAGAGTCACCTTCACGCTGCGATCTCTCTATAGATTCAAGAATTTCATTCCATCAAGTACTAAAACTACGTAGGTCCAATCCCTTGTATTATCTATAATTGACTAAGCTAATGTTAGTTACTCTGATCTATCCCAGGAACTTCTAAACAAATTGGATCGACTTCTCAACAACTGCATTCGTTTCATGTTTGGCCTACGTAAATATGATAACATTTCTTCGTTCCGTTCTCAACTTAAATGGCTGCCTATCCGTCACAGGAGATCCCTCAGATCCATGCTTGCATGCTGTTCACCGTAGTGAACGATCCTTGTGCTCCTGATTAATTAAAACAATATTTTAAAGTATTGGGCAGTTCTCGGTTGTAATATTTTATATTTCCTTAATTATAATTGATAAAAAAACACTTAACTAATTAAAACTATATATACACTAAAGACAAAAACTACTAGCTAAAATATGGCGTCATAAAATTTCTCCGCATCGTTGTTGACTGGAAGTGTGCCCAAAAGGCTGGCGGCATTGCCACGTTGTATGGCAATGCTTAATCTCTGACCGAGGTAAAAGCTAGCCCTTGGGTCACGCGAAGTGTCAACTAATCGTCTGGATAGTTCTTTGAAAAGCTTATGAGCACTCGGACCCCATGGCCCAAGAGTTTCAACCCCAAACGGCTCAAAAATATAACTTCCGACGAGGTTGTTATGTTTCCGCCGCTTGAGGTTCTCCGCAGCTGCAGCGGCAGCATGATAGCATTATAATGATTTGATATTTACCATAATATATATTACTAAATATTTTTAGCATATATATGTATGTATTTTATAAGCCACTTCATTTGATGTACTTCATTATATTTGTAATATGAGTTATATTATATTTACTGTAAAGACCTACCACAGTGTTGTCTTTTTAACGCAAAGGTTGACTACTAAGTCCGCCTATGTACTGTACTGAAGTTTAAAACAATTAATAAATAAAACCGCGCCTCAGAAGTTAAGTAGGAATGTATTGATACCGGCACGGACCTTGAGCGCTGTTTTCTACATTTCTACTTACGCAGAAGTGAAATATCGGGTCTCTTTTGTGGTATGAAAAGAGATGCGATTGGCTCGCCGATGTGTACGATGCGCCTAGCGATCCCCGCTCTTTCGCCGAGCGCTCTACATTCGTGCCGCTATCTATAGTTGATTTCTTGTAAATAGTAATCCTTACACCTTTAAGTTTTACAGTATTTTACTAACAAACACTTTCTTTCGTCACATGTTTACCAAAAAGTTATATCTTTCATGTGGTATTATGAAAACTATGCACGATGATGCCTAAGTTGAACTCAACAGAATAAAATGACATCATGTTGAGACACCTTAGTCCAAAGTCAACATGTCCGATGTCCCTTCAAACACTCAGAGAAAATTACAGAACAAAATTCTCACAGAACATTATCTTCTGTTGTTAAAGGCATAATCTACTGACATTACATAGATAATAGGTAATCATTAAATAAACATGTACATAAATGGTCAACCGACAAGATGACATATCAAAATTTTCCGTATTTTCCAATTTAAATCAATTTTCTTTGTAAAACTCATCGAAAGAGCTTTGATATTTCAAAATGTGTTCGATATGGGATTTGATGCATGTGGATTCCTGGAAGAGCGATGGCCTGATGCTGCGAAAGATCATCCTCAGAAATGATGATATCCGCAGGAGAACCTAAGTCGAAGAATTGCCTTACTTAAGTGGCAATTTGCAGGGCACATTGCTCGCAGAATAGATGGCCGTTGGGGTCGAAAGGTTCTAGCGACCACGTACCGGAAGACGTAGCGTTGGAGGGCCTCCTACAAGGTGGACCGATGACTTGGTAACGTTTGCGGGAGTCCGATGGATGCGAGACGCACAGGACCGTTCATTGTGGCGACACTTGGGGGAGGCCTATGTCCAGCAGTTGACGTCTTTTGGCTGAAATGATGATGATGAATTAAAAAAAGTGGTGTATGTAATTCCGTATCTATATGTACCATATAATGAGAAATAAACGATTATATTGTATTCTATTCTAAAAGAGACAACAGTTTGAATAACATTGCTTATTGACTGAGGTAAAGTGGCCAATTACGTGATAGGTTGTGATAGGTAGCCATTACGAGGACTTCTTTTTAATTTATGGGGTTCAAATTGGAACCCCTATAGGATCACTTTGTTGTCCATTTGTCTTTCTGTTCGTCAGTCAAGACCCTGTTTTTCAAAAACGCGTAGAGGTATTAATCTACTTATTGCAACAATGAAAAAAAAAAACTTCAATTCAACGTAACCTAAAGATAAGCGTACTTCGTTTAGGGGCATATTTTGATACTCACAACTAAAATCTTGTTCTCTAAAACTTGAAATATGGCAAAAAGCAAGGTCTCATAGCACAAGTACAGAAAAAAATCTGCAAAATTGCCTGCCTAAATCTGTGTTCCTTCATTTCGTGATACCTTTAACCTCGAGGTCTTCAAATCAAGTGTGAATTGGTTACTTCTAAGCAAGCGTACTCTATGGTCGTCGACCAAATAATCGCTTACCATCAAGTGAGAGTGGTCAAACGCGAGCATATCAATAATATACAAAATCTGATGTATTCCTGTATATTTTTTTTAAGTGGGAAATCATCCAATGACTTCTCGCGCTCTAAGGTGGAGCCGGAGGGTATGTCAGACTATTACTGACTAAAACCCACTCTTATGTTCCTTCTTTGCCTTTCATTCCAGGACCCTGGGTTTTCTTTTCAGAAACGAACTCATGGCCCCAGTCGGCTTCGGTCCTGCTGGTCCCCTACGGTTTTGCTGATATGATGTCTCTGTCCGGATGGTTATCGGACGACCGGACGGCGAGCTACCCATTCCTGTACTATTGTAAAAGAATACATCTGAAGCTAGACAGTAATAACACATAAGAGTGTCACGAGTCACGGATATCCTCTGTCGACGGAAGGAAGCGATGTCGGATTCTCGTTAACTTTACGGAATTTTCCGTACTTTTATGAGTTGTCAGTACGTGATAGAATAGAATAGAATAAACTTTATTGTACACCAAAAAAGTAACACAACTTATACATAATCTTAAATCTATACAATGGTACAATGGCGGTCTTATCGCTAACAGCGATATCTTCCAGACAACCTTAGGATGGATCGTAAGAACTTAAAATAATACAAGGGGTAGTCTGCGGTGTACTGCTAACAAATTGATCGGTCTCTTTATATATAAAACCAAATACATAACTATAAATATATACATACATATTATAATATGTTAGACAACTTCATTAAACAAGGGACAAATAAAAGAAGAAAAGGAGACAAAGATAGAAGAAAGTATAGTTGGTGAAAAAAATTAAATTACGTAGAACCAGGATAGTGTTAGAGAGAAAAGAAATGGTTTTTAACTAGATTTTTAAAAGAAACTGGTGATTTACTTAATCAAAGGCTTATCAATGATTATTGTCTATACGCATTCTTCTTCTTTTGCTTTACTATTATCTACTTTTTTTTAAGCTCTCCTTTCGCAGGTCTGCTAGAAGAAATTTATTTGGAAAATAAACAGTACCTTTGTAGGTACTAATGTATAATATGCTGCCGTGCAGGCATTAAAACGTAGTAACGGCCTCAAGCCTGCTATCACAATAGTGTCGGAATGGTCTATCATTGATTTCATAATTGTTAATTTTGACAAGTTTAGTAATCTACTGATATAATGGCGTCATTATGGCTTTCTAATGGTCAACCACTGTCACTCCATTGAAAGAAGTGGCATAGAATGGTAATCTCGTAAATATTGACAAATGAATGTCTCACGTATGCGGTAATCTGCTAAAATTTTGACAGTTCCTTTGATCAGTGACCTACCATTAAAACGTCATTGTGCAGTCATTGCTTTTAATAATCTCGATATCTTCATTCTACCACAACTCTTTTACGAGACCATTGACCGATCAATGATCGATCATTATGAATTAGTAGATTACGAACTTTTTGCAAAATGACAATGGGATCTTGTTGGAAGGACAAATTTATAAAAATAGCAGACTAGTGCCCATTTTTTTACGTTTTTGAATTAAATATTGAATCTGAACGGATAAACTTTCAAGAACACATTCGAGTAACCTAGTTTTTGATTCGATGATTTACTTGGCAGAAAAACCAAATTTAGTACCGCAGTAACTCGACATCGTAAGCCGAAATACATTGTAATACTTATTACAATAAAAACGGTTACGTCTTAATCGACCCGTCATTTCACCGACTTAAACGCAGTAAATATCTCTATTACCTCATAAAATCTGTAATCTACATCTAAAAATAATTTTGAGGCATTTATATTAAAACGCAGTAAGCAATTTTTGAACCAAAAAGCTTCTGCATGGATGATCACTGATTAATTAAATATGAATTACAGATTAAAATGCAGCGAATGCTTAAATGAGATTACAGCAGTGGTAGCCGACTGGTAACGGCCCCGACTTACGAGTTGTAAGTCGCGTGTTCAAACCCAGCCAGGCGCATTACTTTGTGTAATTTATTTCATCATCAAAAAGGTGAAGGAAAACATCGTGAGGTACGGCATGTCCTAGAACCAAAAATTCGAAGACATGTGACATTCACCAACCCGCCTGGGCCCGCGTGGTGGATTACGGCCCGTTCCCTCTCCTAGAGAAGAGGCCGAAGTCCCAGTAATGGGAACATTAAAAAGGCTGATTATGCTATTTATACTACAGCTTCAAATGCAGCAAATGCTTAGATCTGGCACTTTATTTTGTGTTAATCAAGTAAGAATTATTCAGTAAAAATCAACTAAATTGTTTATATACTAACGTAAAAACCTCATAGTCTATATTAAATCACGCTATGACCAACACCAAAGTGGAGCAGTATCCAAGGACGTGGCAAAAACCGCAAGGGACAGCTGGTAAGAAAATAAAAACAATAAGGTGTTGAATAGTCCTTAGGAACTTACAGTATTAACCTTGTGCTCAATAAAGAACAGTAAGACTGTAGCCTTGAGCTCACACATATCATTGCTCGTAATCAGACCCTACTCAGAACTGTTATTATAACCCTGTTTTTAATTTCCCAAGGAACTCTTTCATAAAGTACGCTCTTAAAGATACGCTCTATTAAAATTCTACTAAAAATTAATGACACCATAAAGTTGACATCGTTTTCCGCTTTCGCTGGCATTTTCTAAAGGCCATTTGTGACGGAAAATGGGTGGCTATTACTTCGTTCCATGCACGTTGTGTACTGCAGCAATTGACGAGCGTCCTTGAGTTACCACCAGCGATCAAGATACATAATGTAAATTACTATTACCACCGACTGGTATACCGATAGATGTGCTAACCTCATTTTATTAGTCAGCCGCCCGACGCCGAAGCGTACGCGCGTGCGATATTGTATTTGTAAACATTATTGCGAAAACAAAATAAACGCGAGTGACAATTCGATAATTTACGCTTTCAACGTGTTCGTAGTTTGAAAATGTAGTTATGTGATACTTTTTTTTCGTGTTAAAGGTGTAGTTTAATTAAGTGCCAGTGTTATTTTGTCCTAAATATAAACAAAAGTTTAGTTCAGTGCACGTGAGAGTAAACGATAGTTGTTATTTTGGGATGCTATCTAAAACAGTTAAACGTATGATTGTTTTTAATTAATGAATATTAAGCTATTTATCACACATTTAGCGATATAAAAAAAATGGAACACCAACGTTGATAAGGTTAAAGCTAAAACTAAAGTTTCCAAATGTTTTGAGAACCATAAAGAACGGAATGAAGAATTTATTATAAACAATAATAAAGAACGTGTTGTAATATATGACCTTCAAACAAACGATAAAAGTTACAATGAAGCTAAATTAAAACTAAAACAAATATTTAACAATTTTATGAAACTGCCAATTCCGGCGTTCAAAAACAGGCTCCAACTTTTGAAGGGCATTTACATAGGTCACCAAACCAGTCTTGCAGTTATCCTTACCGTGTAGACAAACTGGGTTCACTACTACATACTCCAGTATTATAAAAATCTTGCATGTCATAGTAAATATTGACAACAAGTACACAAACATATAATTATCATGGACTGAGAAACACAGCTGACTTGTTATCTCTTTAATTTCATAAGAAAATATATACTTACTTTACGAAACTGTAATTACTTGTATTTACTCATCATCATATCGACTTTTTTTACGACTGCTGTTACTAAGTTGCTAACATTTTTAATCCGTAGCAGCATTTTTTGATTCCTTCAGAAGCAAAGAATTAAAAAAGACAATACTAACTACAATACATCCTCATTTTAAATTATTTTTGGAAAACTTTTAATATACATTAAGAGCGGTTTTCTGAATTGAGGAATGTCTCAAACCATACTTAAATGTCAAATTTTGACAGGTTTTCAGGTTAAAATAGAGTTTGAGTAATACTCAACTTCAAATGCTTTAAATCAGAATTCGGAGGATAATTTTTGGTTATAAACATTGTTTTTTGAGAGCAGTGGTGGCCGAGTGCTAACGGCCCCAACTTACGAGTTGTAGGTCGCGTGTTCAAACCCAGCCAGGCCTTACTTTGTGTAATTTATTTCATCACCACTGCTCCCAAAACAGCGAAAGAAAACACCATGAGGAAACCGGCATGTCCTAGAACCAAAAATTCGAAGATATGTGACATTCACCAACCTCGCGTGGTGATATACGGCTCATTCCCTCTCCTAGAGAAGAGGCCTGAGTCCCAGCAGTGGGAACATCAAAAGGCTGATTATGCTTATATATTGTATTGTTTTAGTGAGAAAAGCCTTTTTGATTACCGTAATCTTAAATGATTTTAATTTTTGGTTCTATCAAACAGAACTTAGGTGATATTTTGTTATATGGTTGATAATTATGTGGTTTCAACTAGATTGACTACTTTATCATCTGATAGACGTTGACGCTATATACTATATACGATTGCAAAAATGCTTGCATAGATTTTTTAATATCTAGTTTTATCACTAAAAGAAAGAAAGAAAATATATTTATTTGGCGGCAGATGCCAGGATCACACAATATAATTTAAATAAAAAGTAACATTCAGTAAAAGAAACAATAACATTGCGTGTGTCTTACGGCTGCAGCAGAAGGTTAATTTCAGCAATGTTGCCAGACAGAAAAATACTCCTTGACGCTGGTCTTTCAATTAACCTTTAATGACGAGTGAAGGAGTAAACAGTTTCATACATTAGGTATTATATTGAATAAATATCTATGTATGTAATAAATACTTTTGATAAAAATAAATGAATACCTACTGGTATAAAAGTTCAGATAAAAAATAATAAAAAATATAGGCATGCAATTACTTACTGCAATAAAGCATCGTACAATGGATCTTTATATCCTGGCCATGGTGAAATAGGTACCTACTTAGATAAGACGATTGATAAGTAGTTCCTATGTATCTAGACCTCTAAAATGATCTCATCCTTACATTATGCTTCATCCCGTCTGTACGTTAGTGTACTATTATTTATGGATCCATAAAGTTTCATTACTTATTATGTATAAACTGAAGTAGGTATTCATTTATTTCATATTATTTTTGTTGTCATTATTTCTGTCTATTAAGGACAGTTTCTGAATAGCTATTGGGAAATTATCCAATGACATCTCCCACTCTAGGATGCAGCGAGAGGGCAAAAAGAGAGTTTCGAAAATAAATAATTCACCACAAAACACTTTTTTTCTCTTGACTCCTAGAACAGATTTTGAAGCGCTTCGGTTTACAAATTAACCTGAGGAACAATATGCACTGTATTCAATCTGTGCAGCACTTGGTCCAACTGCCATACATAGATTGACATTGTCCTTTTGGAGTTAAAGTAGGGACATGTTCTTAACTACAAATTAATTTGAATACCGGCTATTAGTCCACCAAAGCCTAGCATAGTTACAGTAATTCTTTCGGTTTTTTTGTGTAACAAAAATAGGTCCTTGATTTCAAGATTTTTTTTTAAATTATTCCACTCCCTTCTTTGAGAAATCCATCACAATGAATCTGTTTTCATTCTTTAGGTACCCATAGAAGTGACGCGAGTTAAAATGCAACCAACGTTTAAAAAATTGTAAAGGAGCATTACCTTTCACTATAATTTTTGTTCTCCGTTTTCAATTGTATATTTCATATTTATTAGTATACTAGCTTCTATCAGCGGCTCCATCAGCGTTAATTGTGGTTATCGCGGACGCGAAGTCGAAAACGAATAAAAAGTATTTCATGAAAGGAATTCAAGCTTCCTCCGTACCAAATTTCATCAAAATCGTTTCAGCAGTTTAACCGTGAAAGCGGGTACAGACAGACAGAGTTACTTTCACATTTATAATGAGTATTAGTATGGATTATTTGGCATTGTACGTATCATCATCATCGTCTCCCTAGCCTTTTTCCCGACTAGCTTGGGGTCGGCATCCAGTGTAACCAGATGCGGCTAAATACCTGTGTTTACATGGAGTGACTGCCTATCAGCCCCGGATCTAAGGGGGGGCAAACCGGGACACTTGCCCCGGGCGGCAGTTTCATGGGGGCGCCAAATCCTTGAGACAAGAATTCGAAATATTGAACAAGTGAAGTCTCTTTTCCTACAATCTCATGGGTTTTTTATTAAGTAATCGAATCTTAATATAATATGTTTGAAAAACTAACTTTTCCATTTCCATACGCCCATTTAGTTTTTGAACACATACTAGGTAAGTGATTTATGAACGCGGGGGGGCGCCACTATCAAGGTATTGCCCTAGTTCGAAAAATCGTAGATCCGGAGCTGCTGCCTATCAGACTTCCAGAACCCAGAGACACAGAAACACGATACTGCCTGGATAGACTGATGGTCATTGTACGCACGTACTTTATAATAAATCTGTGAAATTGCCGTTTTTTAAAACGGGTTGCTTTGAAGTGTTATATCTTTGGATTGACTTTTTTTTTCGGTGGTAAAATCATCCAATGACATCCCCCGCTCTTTGGCGGAGTGGGAGATAGTGACAGCCTATTACTGACTAAAACCCACTCCTTTTCCTTCTTTGCCTTCGTTCCAGAGCCTCGGGGTTTTCTTTCGCATCAGCCATGGCCCCAGTAGGCTTCGACCCTGCTGGGCCCCTACGGTTTTCCTGACATCTCCTTGAGGCGCGCGTGGAATACTACGCGCCGTCAACCACTTGGGATCGGTCCGGACGGTCGCACGGACGATAAACTTTATATTAAAGCTACGTTATTTTTTTTCCAATTATCTATTTAATAGTTTCTTTGTGTTTTGTATTTTCTATAATATCGCAGTAAAGACCTATTATTATTTATGCTGATAATTCTAAATCTATTTCCATTCGTTCAGTTCATTCAAAGGAGTGTAAGAGATTACCCTGTGCGATAAGACCACCCATTGTAAACTTGATTTTATAAATGTTTATCCTGCGTTTTTACGAGATGCACAATAAAGGATTTACCTATAAAATAAATAAATACATCTAGTATTGTTAAATGTCAACGCACCGTTACATAGAGCACTAAAACGAGAGATAAACAAACAATCATTTTAAATTCCACAACCTCGTGGCTATTGTATTCAATGACATCATTGATGCTATTGCCCACATGATTGTATGTATTTTTCTCACTACATATTTTTCCACACAGTGTGATTTTCTTGATTTCGTACTCATCATCTACCTACCTACATCAGTAACCTTTTCCAAACTAGCTTCGAGGCGCGGGCTTGCGGACGGCGAGTAATGACCGTCCGGACCAAGCACAAGCCGTCGACGGCGCGTAGTGTTCCACGCGTGCCTCATGGAGATGTTAGATACCGTAGGAGCCCAACAGGGTTGAAGCCTACTGGGGACATCGCTGATGCGAAAGAGATCCCCGGGGCTCTGTAACGACGGCAAAAAAGGAACAAGAGTAGGTTTTTAGTCAGTAAAAGTCTGACACGCCCTCTTGCGCCGCCCAAAAGCGGGGAATGTCAGTAGATGATTTTTCCTCCACAACCGCAACACGATACTCTTCGGATAAACTGATGGTCGGACTTTCTGGTGTCTAACTACCTACCTGTAACGACTATCAAAGATCCACGAATGACCGGGAGCAACGGCTTTACGTGCTTTTCGAGGCACGAGGTGACAGTAATGTCCTAGATAAGATTGTCGAATGTTCACAGAAGGAATTATTCACTGTATGGGTCAATATTTTTTTTTTTTCAAAACAATTGTGTACACTGCTATTATGCTAAAAGTAACATACAATACATAAAGTACAATGATGTAACAATCACTTATTGGTAAACTGCACTAAGGATAAGTTGTATAGGAGAAAAAAAAGCAAACTGAACTAAACTAATCCAAAATTATTATTGAAAACACGCGTCATTCTATAAACAATGCCTGCAAGAATAGTATCTAACTAAGTTTTGTATTGATGTATTGATAGTCTCATCATCATTGTGTTGAGGACTAAAATTATCGAACAATATTACAATTATGACCCATTTTTCTGCGGTCAGCTAGACAGAAAAACCCAGAAAGCAAGACTTTATCAAGTACCGGAAAACCTTGCAGAACAAATTATTAGTAGCATTGCGTAGTTAGTAATGTATCATGTCAATATGTTATGTATTGATTAATTACAACGATATCCAAATGTCAACTCAAGAAGAGGTTATCTGTCTTGAAACTGAGAAATTATGTGACTTCATAATTGCAATGACTGGCTTGTTGGTCTAGTGGTTAGTGGCCCTGACTGCTATGCCGGACGTCGTGGGTTCGATTCCCACCCAGGATAAATGTTTGTGTGATGAGCACGATGATTTGTTCTGTGTCTGGGTGTAATTTATCTATAATATGTATGTATTTAGAAATATTTTAGTATGTTTATCAGTTGTCTAGTACTCATAACACAAGCTCTGCTTAGCTTGAGACTAGACGGCGTTGTGTGAATATTGTGTGTGTTGTGGGTGTGAATAAAATTATAACAATAATAATGCTAACTAATAACTACAGATTGCGTATTTATTGTAATTTGAGTAATAATGCGTATCTATGTGAGTTGTATTCATCATCATCATCATCATTTCAGCCGAAAGACGTCCACTGCTGGACATAGGCCTCCCCCAAATATCGCCACAATGAACGGTCCTGTGCGTCTCGCATCCATCGGATTCCCGCAACCTTCACCAGGTTATCAGTCCACCTTGTAGGGGGCCTTCCAACACTGCGTCTTCCGGTACGCGGTCGCCACTCCAGAACCTTTCGGCCCCAACGGCCATCTGTTCTGCGAGCAATGTGCCCTGCCCATTGCCACTTAAGTTTGGTGATTCTTCGTGAGTTGTATTGGTAAACTAAAATACTATCAAAATAAACAATGCACCTGTTGATTATTCCACGCGTGAGGGAACGAAGGTCCTCACGGTCTAGCAGCCGTTATTTCGACCCCGACTACCAGCCACGATAGACGCGGGCTTGCGGACGTCGAGCACTGGGTAGCTCACCGTCCGGCTGTTCGGTAATTAACCGGACCGAGCCCAGTCGTCAACAGCACGTAGTGATCCTCGCGCTCCTCAATGAGATGTCAGCAAACCGTAGGGGCCCAGCAGGGCCGATGCCCGCTAGCTAGGACCGCGGAGAATTTCTGAAAGGGCAACCCGTAGGCCTAGAACGTAAAGGGTAATTGAAGGATTGTATAATTTCTTATAGTAAAAGTCTGACACGCCCTCTCGCTCCACCCAGAGCGCGAGAAGACATTTTGATGATTTCCCACCTTAAAAAAAAATAAAACCTGTTGATCGTTCTGTTCGCAACTCATGATCTTTGCATACAATGTTTTTTGCGCGCCATACATGGCGTGACCATAGCGCTTATTGTTTTACGTTATATGTATATGTATGACATCTATTACCGTCAATCATAATATCATCATCTAAATATATAAAACTGGGCACTAAGGATTCCGTACAAACTTGAAAGGTAAATTGCGGTTTACGATTAATGACGTATTAAAAAAAACTACTTACTAGATCTCGTTCATACCAATTTTCGGTGGAAGTTTGCATGGTAATGTACATACATTACCATGTACGTACGGATGTCCATACGTTCATATATTTTTTTAAGTTTTATCATTCTATTTTAAAGAAGTTAGAAGAAGTTACACATTTTACCACTTTGGAAGTGTCTCTCGCGCAAACTATTCAGTTTCGAAAAAAATGATATCAGAAACCTCAATATCATTTTTGAAGACCTATCCATAGATATTCTACACGATTGGGTTTGATGAAAAAAAAATTTTTGAGTTTCAGGTTTAGGTATAACCCCCAAAAATTATTGTTTTTTTTTCTATTTTTCTGTGAAAATCTTAATGCGGTTCACAGAATACATCTACTTACCAAGTTTCTACAGTATAGTTCTTATAATTGCGGAAAAAAGTGGCTGTGACATACGGACGAACAGACAGACAGATATGACGAATACATAAGGGTTCCGTTTTTTGCCATTTGGCTACGGAGCCCTAAAAAGGAGAAATTGACTGACTGACATATCAACGTACAGCCGAAACTACTGGGTATCTGAAATTTTGCACAAGGCTTCTTTTTGTGATGTAGGCGAGCACTAAGACAAGACTTCCATACTTCCATACTTCCATACTTCCATACTTCCATACTTCCATACTTCCATACTTCCATACTTCCATACTTCCATACTTCCATACTTTCATACTACTTATATTATTATTTTTATTATTGTATTTTCACAACACAGACACACACTAACACACATCGGCTTCAAATAGTAAACCAGTCACATATTTGCTTGTTGCTATGCCAATATAAGGAAATAACCATTTCGGTATTGTTTATTCCTGAACGCGATGCTAACGGAATTCTCACATCTCGATTATATTAGCAAACAGTATTTAGCATAAAAATTACTAATGGTCTAATCATAGACTTCGATATACTCGTATGAATCGTATATGTATATAACCTTATGTTTAGGTTAGGGTTAGACTTGTTTGTGGGTCAAAAAGTTCGATAACTTGTTGCTATTTTTAGGGTTCCGTACTTCAGAAGGAAAAAAACTGCGCAAGTGCGAGTCGAACTCGAGCACTGAGGGTTTCGTACAAACTTACCTACGTAAATAGTTCAATTCCCAAATGGAGTCTCGAAGATTTTTTCAAATCGCAAAATATATTTCTTTGTGATGTAACAACAAATTTACAGTTTTTGGATTTATTTATTTATTCTGTGCTATATGGTCTTGCTTTATGCCAAATTTCAGCATTCTGGGTCAACGGGAATTTTGATTTCCTTGAGTGTGTCGAAATATACGTTTCTTTCGACATAAACGGTCATATCTTTTTTTTCGTTACCTTAGAAGATTGTTTTTTTCACAGCTTTAAGGGACCGCAGACCTTATGTAGTATATGGTTTTAACTTCAACTCGATACCTCCACGCGTTTCCGAGACAAGGTCTTGACAGACAAACAGACAGACAGCCAGACGGACAACAAAGTGATCTTATAAGGGTTTCGTTTTTTCCTTTTGAGGTACGGAACCCTAAAAACCGAACCCTTATATGATCACTTTGTTGTCCGTCTGTCTATTAATTTACCCTTTTAATTTTAAGTTCCTGTCATAATTTTATTTTTGGTGTACGATAATGATTTCATTTAGTAAAGTTCATAAAGATACATTTCTTAAAAATGTGTTCTGTTTCCATCATTTTCTTGTAAACACTTCAGCTTTTCCGCAGCAGATGTACATCGTCTTCTATACATTCAATTGTTTTTTTTATAGCTTCGTTCCAAATCTTGATCGTTTACATATGTTATTATTCTCAGAATATCCACTGTATATTTATAGCTCAAATGTGCTAATGATTTGAGCTAAAAAATGAGGACCACATGTTTTTATGTGCGCATAGATAAACACAGAACAGCGTTGCTCTCAGACTAGTGCCATCAATTGGGACTGGTTATCTCGCAACTATGTACCATGGTTTGTTTTAATTATTTTTTCTTGTAATCATTTATTGATCCGAGTGTCAGTAGAGTTTCTTGCACGTTTAACGTGGTAATTTGTATTGAATTCAATTCACAGAGGCAGCGAACTCTTAACGCTATTCATTGGACGATCTAAATTGAACTGTTTAGGAAATGGAACTATGTAAGTTGTATAGCAGCTCCATCGCTATTTTTCGCTCGCATGCCTTTTTATTATTGGGTGGAAAATCATCTTATGACAAATACCGCTCTTGGGCGGATAGTGTCAGACTTTTACTGACTAAAAACCCACTCCTGTTCCTTCTTTGCCTTCGTCCCAGGGCCCCGGGTTTCACTTTCACACTACCCGGCCCCTACGATTTGCTGACATCTCGCTGAGGCGCGCGTGGAATAGTACGCGCCGTCGACGACTTAGGCTCGGTCCGGACGATTACCGGACGGTCGGACGGCGAGCCACCCATAGTTCGCTGTCCGCCAGCCCGCGCCTACGGTGGCCGGATATCGGGATCGGAATCCCGGTGGCGGTTGGGGCGTGAGGACCGTTGCCTCACACGATCGGCCGCCTCCTTTGCTAGCATTACTGCTTCGCAGAAGGAGGCGTCCGCCTGCCACTCCTCCTCGCTTCGGACCAAGGCCTGTACCAAGGCCCGGCGCGAGAGAATGCCTTAACATTTTAACACTTCATAGTAAGGCCCCAGATCGTCGATAGGGCTAAAAGTTTCTGGAGTGGTGACCGCGTATTGGAAGAAGCAGCGTTTGTTGGGTTGCAGGTTGCCACAAGATGGATCAATCAATTAATAATAATAAAATTCCACAACTATCACACAACGCCGTCTAGTCCCAAGCTAAGCAGAGCTTGTGTTATGAGTACTAGATGACTGATAAACATACTTAACAAATAATTGTGCTCATCACACAAACATTTGTCCTGGGTGGGAATCGAACCCATGATCTCCGGCATAGCAATCAGGGCCACTAACCACTAGATCAACACAGGCCAGTCAAGCAATAGGTAATAAACAATTACTAAAACGAAATTCATACCTGTCTATAGCTAATATAATTATTGTAAATCTTGTACAAATATTTTTTTACTAACAGTCCATTATTTTTTGAGATATTAGCATTTTTTCAATTCTCGGTAACAAATTTTGTAAATCACGACGTCAAAATGTCAAATTATAGGTCACCTAGCCCTTGGACGGGTGGATGTACAGTCTAAGGTCAGAAGTGCAGTTGCATTTTACCAATGCTAAAGTGTCTAAAACTTCTTCGGAAAAGAGGGCCACTGGTTCTTAACTGATTTGATTTGTAGTATAGAATCTAAAGTATTGAATAAACTAGTTGTGGAGTAGTGAACTTCTACTACAAAGAAATTTTTTTGGCATATTATACTGCACTTTTGACTCCTGACTGTACAAAATTTTTCTCGCCAAAACGCTCCCGTATTTACGTAAATTTATCGTTCAAGTGTAATAAGTTAAGGGAAAAGGGTTTTTTTATAAGTCCCATTGCCCCGGATTTCACTTAATAACACAAAATGCTAAAGGTCATCGGCTAATAGGAGCCCCTTAAATTCTATATTCCGCTATTGTTAGAGTCTGATGCCTAAAATAGGTTTTCGAGAAAAATATGGTATAATACGGCCGGCGTATTTTGGCGAGCCTGAACTTTGCGCAGAAGGCTGCGCACGAACGTTTTTTAGGAACAAAATAGTGGCATGAGGCGACGTGCGCGGGGCGGAGGTCTAGGCTAGAGATTGACTCTATGTAAATACAATCGACCCTTTATTCAATCAAATATCGTAATCGATTTTTATCGATTTGGAATTTATTTATTTTTGTTTCTGTGAGATATTGAACGAAATAGATTTACAAACATAGTGAATGTTGTCGTTAGTAAACGAGATTTCGACTTTAATGAAAAAAAAAACTAATAAAATTTTATTTTCTTGGTTGAAAGACATGATTTTGTTAAATATCAGTTATTTATAAACAACTAATAACGATTGTTTAAGAATATTTTAAACCTCCATAGAAAATTGAATATAAATATATTTTTATAACTTAATTGAAATCGATTTAAAAAAAAAAACGATTAAACAACACCATCAGACACGCGTATTGGACATCTCTCTTCGGTAACTTCGTAAAGCTTCGTACTTATTCGGCAATGTTCGGTACGCAGTAATATGTCTCACTCACACGTTAGCATTGGTGTTATTTTCGTATCCCTGTCTCTATCTTGAGCACAGGCGGTGACAAAAGTTTTCGTTGGTTGTTATTAATAAATTGTTAAGTTTTTTGTGTAGTGTTACGTTTGTTTCTTTAATTCATAAGTTATTTTTGTAGCTTTCTGTCTCCAAAGTGTTTTAATATTTATTTTATTTGTACTTGGTCCCTGTATTAGTAAATTTTATTCCGAATTTGGTTTAAAAAAATTAATGTCAATAACAGTTTTTTTTACGAGTGTACATGCGCTAAAGTTCGCAGAGCCTATGTTCAGGGCCGTCAAGTTACGTTGACCGTATTGTACACGGGTACACCATGTCTGCCAGAAGCCATTGTCCAAAGCTGAAAGCCCGTGTAAAAATAGAAAATGATCCTGAGGAAACATAATCTCACAAAGTATTCTATTACAGGACATTGACTACCCATGTACCGTCAAATGGGGCGAATAGAATTGCAGGGGCGAATGGAAACAAAACTTTGGTTTCGTTTTTCACTTTGATATCATATTATCGGCTCCTAACAAAGCATCGATTTATTAAAATAACAATTCATTAATAAATTTGTATAGTTAAATGCTGCAAAAAATCGTCAACCATAATAGCCATACCCTTCAAAGTTTTGTCAATTCAAACTTTTTTTTTTTTTTTTTTCGGTGCGAAAATGGGCTTCGACCCTGCTAGGCCCCTACAGTTGCTGACATCTCCTTGAGGCGCGCGTGGAAAAGCACGCGCCGTCGACGACTTGGGCTCGGTCCGGATGGTTACCGGACGGTCGGACGGCGAGCCACCCATTGCTCGCCGTCCGCAAGCCTGCGCCTACGATGGCCGGAAATCGGGATCGGAATCCCGGCGGCGATTGGGGCGTGCGTTCCTATTCACCCCATCTGACTGTACCGAATTTCATTCAAATTCAATAAGCGAAACGAGCGTACAGAAGTACGCTCGTTTCGCTTTAACGTTTCACGTTAACAAAGACACATTCACAAACATTCGCCTTTATAATATTAGTGTGATTCATCATCAGCGTCATCATCATCATTTCAGCCGAAAGACTTCAACTGCTGGACATAGGCCTCCCCCAAGTGTCGCCACAAAGAACGGTCCTGTGCGTCTTGCATCCATCGGACTCCCACCACCGTTACCAAGTCATCGGTCCACCTTGTAGGAGGCCTTCCAACGCTACGTCTTCCGGTACGTGGTCGCCATTCCAGAACCTTTCGGCCCCAACGGCCATCCGTTCTGCGAGTAATATGCCCTGCCTATTGCCACTAAAGTTTGGCGATTCTTCGTGCTATATCGGTAACCTTGGTTCTCCTCCGGATATCCTCATAGTTCATTAGTGTGATTAAAATATTACATTACAGACTCACTTCTTCTTCTTCTTCTTTTCGATTCGATGGTAAACTCGTCAAACTGTTTGGGCCCAATAGGTGGCTACATTAATAGCAGCATCGGTAGCACTCATCAAATCCTCCAGAGTGCAGGTGTATGGGCACTTGGGGCATTCTAGTATGTGACTCATGTTTTGAACAGGAGCACCGCAGTCACATTGAATATCCGACGGGGGGTGCATGAAAGGAGCCTCCACGAGTGGCGTTAAATATATCAGTCTGCGATTCCAAACGCCCGGCGTACCCTGGACAGCTAGCACTCGGTAACGCAGAGTCTAGCTGACTAATCCTTTCACCACGATGGTAAACTCAAACAGACTCACTTACCTACACTCATCCTAAAATACAGTCATACATTTTGTTACCCTCTTTAGTTTAGTTAATTATGCTGAAACTGTTGTATTTACTACCTAACCTTACATAATTCATATTATCTGTCAAGACGGACAGGATCCTGCGACACATGGTATCCTAGTACGGGATCCCGTGTCACACCTAACTATTGTACCTAACACTTAAATACAAATTTGCTTAAACTTAATTATATTTATTTATTTAAATAATAATGGAAGATTTACATTTAAAAAAATACAAATATGGAAGTCCTCACTTATACAGTACAGTATAATACTATATTCCATAAACACTAGACACTGAGATAAGAACAAATAGTTGCTTAATAAAGAAATGTTTAAAAATGTGTATGTATAAAAGTGATATGTATATATAGAAAATAAATGAAATAATAATAATAAACATTTATTTTAGGTAAGATACCCATAGGTTGACACAAATATAAATACACAGAAACACACAAAGCACAAACAAAAACATAATAATAACATTCATTCATTACAATTCTAAAGTTGACATCATATTAAATTAATAAATCATAAAAATCTAAAAATATTAATATTTAAAGTGGAAGTGGGATATAATTATGGGAGATGAGAAATCTTACAAGGTTATGGTACTATGGTAGACAAAAGTGGGAAAGAGAAAGAAAGGAAAACCATTCAAGAGATGAAAGTTTTCAAGTCAAATGGTTAACCCTGGATTAGACAAGCGAAGATTGGAAGGTAAAGGCCTCCTCTTTTCCAACAGATATGCAGAACAAAATAAAAATATCATTGAAAACATTTGTTAACAAGGCAAAAAAGAGAAAAAATAAGCAAAGCAGGCCAATAAAATAAAATATAAATAAATAAATAAAAATATTATTTAAAGAAAGAAAATAAAAATATGTTATTAATGGTTCCTTTTTTAAATTTAACACCCCTTTCTCTACTACATGTTATAGATAATTGTCTTTAAATCTGTTCATCTGATTCCGCGCGATTTACTGAACTTTTGCATTGCAGAAACCATTTTTGACCACAAAACTTGTGTCACACATCAATAGAATAGAACATAGAATGTCTCTGCTCTTTTGGTTCAAGGATCCTTATTCTAAATGGGCACTCCAAGACTTGCTGACAAAGCTCACACAACAGACTTAGGAGTGGCGCTACGAAGACTTTACAAGTTCTGAAAGACGCTGAAAAAAGATTATCAAGGTCGGCTGTATGTCTGAACATATCACGACTGTACTCACAGTAGGGTTGATAGAAATGTACGGAAAAATGTACATTATGACATTCATACTGTTATAGTCCCATATACTAACTTTTAATGCATCGAACATTTTTCAGAGGAAAATGAAGAACCTTGAGTGGATTTTAGTCAGTAATAATCTGATACTCTCTCTCGAGTGGCAAAAGTTATACCTACCCAGTTTTTTTTTATTTTCGCCAATATAATCATAATCCTAGGCTTTCTCGATAAATAAGCGATTCAATACTAAAATATTTTTTTAAGTTCGACCCACTTTTTTTTTTATTTATATCTATATATACACTAAAGGCAAAAACTACTAGCTTAAATATGGCGTCATAAAACTCCTCCGCATCGCTGTCTGGAAGTGTACCCAAATGGCTAGCGGCATTGCCACGTTGTATGGCAATACTTAATCTCTGATCGAGGTAAAAGCCAGCCCTTGGGTCACGTGAAATATCAACTAAGCGTTTAGATAATTCTTTAAAAAGCGTATGAGCGCTCGGACCCATTCGAACCAGTAGTTTCTAAGATAGGAGCGTTCAAACAACCAAACCAACCAAACAAACTTCAGCTTTATAATATTAGCATTGATTGAGTTTTTTTTGTATTTAGAGATAGAGATTTTTTGGGACTTACTTTTCCTCAAAAACGTTGTAAAATCTTGCAAAAACCAACAATTGTTCTGCCTTATAAATTATCAAACAAAAAATGGGGGATGGGGTAGGAGGTTAAAACCTCACAAAAAAAAAACATAAAAATCGGTCAAGCCGTTTCGGAGGGGTTCGATAACAAACACTGTGACACGAGATTTTTATAATATAATAGTTTCTGCCAGCGGCGCCGGCCGCGTGAAAATAGGTTTCTCCATACAAACTTTGGACCCCCTTTCATCCCATTAGAGGGTGAATTTTGTAAAATCCTCTCTTAGTGCTCGCCTACGTCATAAAAGGAAACCGTGTGCAAAATTTCACGCTCCTCGCCCTAGTAGTTTCGGCTGTGCGTTGATATGTCAGTCAGTTAATTTCTCCTTTTGTATAAATAGATTAGATTACGTAACACTTGATAACTATAAGCATTATTCCTTCGAATACTTTTCATCGTATCTTGAATCGTACATAGCCTGGCTGGCCTGGCCTTTATTGCATTGTGTTCTAGTTTGCCGCACGATCCTTAACGACTTTGCAATAAAATAGCTCTTTGGAGATTGTTTCCTGACGATCCCATTGACGACAGGTGCGGCTTCGCTGCACCTTTACAGTAAAATAATGGATTTAGAAACTAGTGACCTGCCTCAGCTCCGTACGGGTATTAGAAATCTATAAAACTTTTTTCTGTAGGTATACATATGTATATAAGGCAAAGTCCTGACTTACTGAATCATCAACGCTCAGCCCATATCCTAGGCCTTAGTACACTGAAATGCACAGAGGTGCCTTTTATAATGTAAAGCCGTATACGCACGTACGAACAAATTTGTTGCGTTGCATGATACGCAACAACTTGGTTCGCACGTGTGTACCACTAACGAACATCGAACACTCTTGTTCGTCAAACATATTTGCGGCGATCCTATTAGTATTTTCTGTATGGACTGTGTTCTACATGAAGCAATGCGAACACCAAAAAACTTTTCGCTATTTCTCAATCGATCACTTTCAACGACGCCGCCATGGCTATTAAGCATGCGGAGCAAATCCGCATGCGTAATGAAATCCGCAAGATATTGAAAACACCCTTACTGTGGCTCTGCAACGCCAATAGCAACTGAAAAAACACTGGGGGGTTTTCTTACCCCAGTCACCAAAAAGACGCTCTGGGCATCGAGAGTCGCAAAGTGATTCCCGGCTACCGTAAGCGCGGGCTTGCGGACGGCGAACAATGTGCAGCTTACTGTCCTATAAGGAGCTGGCCTAATTCGACACGGCGCGTTGTGTTCTAAAGGAACACAGGTGGGTGTTAGTCAGTAAAAGTCTCACACTTCCTCTCGTTCCACCAAAAGCGAAAAAAAGTATTTGATGATTTCCTACATCATTTATTAGGCTTACAGCCTACTGACTTCCTGCCAGTAACAACTGGTAGAAGACAATAAAACAAATAGAGCAAACAGTTTAACCCACTATTCGAGGTCCAGAGGGGTTTTACTGTAACTTTAAAGAACGGTCACTATGCACTGACCCCGCCAGCGAATCAATAGGTCTGCGCTTCTGGTACAAAATTAAACTGCAACACAGCCTCCTTTTTTTATATCCAGTGGGTCACGAGTCACGAGTCACGGTTGCTTTGCTTTGGTTTTAAATTAGAAACTGGCTTCGAGCAGCGGTTTCGCCTGCGTGAAAACAGGTTTCTCCATACAAATTTTGGGCCCCTCCTCCCCTACCCAAGCTGATAATCTGCATTCGTTAACACTAGTCGAAAACTAATCAAATGTATGGAAATGACATCATCTCACGTTAAGTCACGTGGTCAGAACAAACGAATAGAAAATTCGTAGCCAAGTTCACAATGTTCAAAATGATAGAATAAACAGTAACAGTTATCGTTTTTACTATGTTCATCGCTACATCCTTTATTATAACCTGTTTGACGTTTGTAGGAACGCTCGTCATAGATTAAAGAATAGGTCGTTTTTCTAAAGCCATTGTAGAACGAGCGGCCGACTCAGACGCGTCAACATGGTTATCAACTTATCGTTTTCGACAATTGCTGACACCGAGGCGTTACCGATTGGAGAACGGAATTCGACACGAAACGGTTGTAACTTGGCTAGAGGGGCTGTTTCAGGAGTGAATTTTAGAAAATCCTTAAAAGCCTTGAAGAGAAACTAAAAATTTTGTTCAAAATTTCACCCTCCTTGTCCCAGTAGTTACGGATGTGCTTTCATATGTCATTTAGTCAGTTTTTTCTTTTATAATATAGATTATCGTTCATTCCCAGACATAGAGCGGGTTTCTGAATTTAAGAGGGTCTTTTTTCACTCGCCTGTCGTCGACATCGAGTATGGTTTAAAAGCTTGTTACTTCGTCTAACGCAATCCAACGTGATGTTTGACGAAAAGGCAATGCGAAAAAAAAGAGAGAACGCACAAAGTTTTTAAAAAAAAATTGTTGTCGTTCAGAATCTTGATTAAATTTGCAAGGCTTCAATTATTATTATTTTATGACTTTTTTAATTTTTGAGTAAATTATGAAGTGTCAATGTTCATGCAAAATAGCAGATTTTCAGAGGTCTTTACTGGATTAGTTTTACAAAAATTTATAAACTTTTTTTAAAAGAAGCCTAGATAGTATCCACAAGATACTGTGTTTTCCAAAATATCTAATGAAAAATGTGTAATAACGTCATAATCGCGCAATAGCGGTTGTATGAAAAACAGTGAATATGTATGTCGAGTTGCATCCCCCTTTAATATAGCAGAATATTATGGATGCCATATTATGTGTAACTTTTACTGCCTAACCTTACCTTAAGTGGCAATGGGCAGGGCACATTGCTCGCAGAACTTGACACTTGTGTTTAAAGAAATATACTCATAAAGCACACACTTTACTGATGATTCTTTTTTCTCTTCATTGCTGATGGGACTATATCTAGAGTGAATGTACTATGTCTCTATGCAATAAAACCATGAAACTGAAGTATCTGACACAAATAGTCCCATATCTCTTCGTAGCGAAAACATTGCATTAACCTGAAGGTCGAGTAGATTAGCAAAGAGCGGCTAACAGCGGTTTATCTGTACGAGTCCATGACTAAACAAATATCCGAACAAGCATGTTGGAATAGATAAGAACATTAGAAAACTATGCATAACGCATGTTTGCAGACAACTGATAAACATACTTATATATTTCTAAATATATACATATATAGATAAATTACACCCAAACACAGAACAAATGATCGTGCTCATCACACAAACATTTTGGCCTGGGTGGGAATCGAACCCACAACCTCCGGCATAGCAGTCAGGGCCACTAACCACTAGACCAACAGGCCAGTCAAAATCTGACCTGTGTTCCTTCAGTTGCTCTATGCCAGGGCCACTGAACTCTTTTGAATATTTCATCATCATCATTTCAGCCGAAAGACGTCCACTGTTAAGCATAGGCCTTCCCCAAGGGTCGTCACAATGAATGTCCTGTACGTCTCGCATCCATCGGATTACCGCAGCCTTTACCAGGTCATCGGTCCACCTTGTAGGAGACCTTCCAACACTGCGCGGTTGCCACTCCAGAATCTTTCGGCCCCGACGGCCATCTGTTCTGCGAGCATGTGCCCTGCCCATTGCCACTTAAGTTTGGCGATTCTTCGTGCTATGTCAAGGTTCTCCTTGGTTCTCCTTGGTTCTTTTGAATATTTCCGCAGTACAAAATGTTGCTGGAAATCAGAATTAACAAACGATTACCGCTGACCTTGCTCACTGTACCTACCAGCTCCACTTAATTACAGACACATGGCTCCCTCCCGTCGGGCCAGTGAACATAGTCGTCGTAAATTACTATGGATTAAATCAATTACTCTCAACTAGGCTTCAATCCCTTGAGGAATCTTTGCTTTATATGGTCCATATGGATTTTATTGTTATATGCTTTTCAATTATTGATAGGATTTACGTGAAATATGTTTTGAGCAGTGATATGCTCCCTATAGGTCTTTGATTGGCGGAATATAATCTTTGTGGTCTGATAGGTAATATCTATAACGAAAAGAAAGGATTTTCCTAAGTAACACACCACCACATTTGCCAGTTGAAAGAAGCTCTTTACTAGTAGAAAGTCTTAAAATATTCTTTTGTAACGTACATCAATTAATCGCCTTTTTCAACTGAAGCAAAACAGACATTTTACAACTATGTTAAAGTCAGCTTCCAGTCGATTTCGATGCTACAGGATATCAGTGTTACCTACAACACGTCGGGGTCACCAATTTAGTTCGTCAAAATGTGATTCTGAGTGACCGTACTCACGATTTACTTAGATTATAAGAATATCCACGATCACAAAAACATATACGAACACATAAACAGAAGAAGTGGACGATACAGTCACAACACACAATAATCAGAAAATCCAAAATACACAATAACACACTAGCAAGGCTTAGTGAAACAAGGTATCCGAACAACAAAAGCGGGCACGGCAGTTGGTAGCGACCATTGCACGCACACATGCAACTTCGTCCTTCGACACCACCGATGCGTTCCGAAATATGATGTCGTTTTATGTATCATAATAAATATTAATAAATGTGATTAAATAATTGTGTTGCTGTTGTTATGTTGTTGTGATTTTATAATATACGTAAATAAACTATATTATTGTGGTATGTAAATTAGTCTACCAGTTTACCAAAGGGAGGAGAGGAGAGGAGAGTTGTTAAGATATATTTTTCACTAAACACGCTGCCAAAAAAAGAAGTTTCTGTTACCGACTATTTTTAAATACATTTGTTTAGTTAAAGATTACATTATATAATGTTTTATATTCAGTGACATGATAAATAATATTTTAAGTCAAAGCAATTAGTACTGTTTCGCCTTTTTTGTAAATTTTTTGTCGTATTTTCAATATTTAAGTTATTAAGTATTTTTGAAACAAGCGCTCCATGAACCATAATTACTTAGTGTCCATGATACTTCTCTTAATAAATTTTTATGTGAGTATTAATTTACTTTTGTTTATTGTGCACGTCTATCCTATTACAGAAAAATATACCGGTGCAAAGACAATACGCGCAGAGTATATTTTTTCGTATATGATAGACGCGCATAGTATCATTGAGTGTCAAAATGAATATGGTTCATGGAACGCTTGTTTCAGATATAAAAACTTAAATATTGGATAAAAGACAATAAATTAAGAAGTAATAAACATCCATACTTGCATAAAATCTTTCGCCTTCATAAGTTTGATAACTTAGTTAGCTTATTCTTCGCCAAACCACTTTTCCAAAATAAAATATTATTTGTATTCTCAACATACCTATAAGAAATATGGAATAGAGATATCCTTCACATAAAACATGTTCCAAGTAAACGAATTTGCTACAAATCGAATTAGATTTTTGTTACTCACTATTTATTGCAGTAATAATGCTTACGCAAGATAAATAGCGTATCCTAACACCTACCAGAGCCTTGGAAAGAAATAGACTTCGATAGGATAAAAAACGTTTGTTTTTAACAAAAATATACAGGCCGATACTAGCGCCGTTCGTTTTGAAATTTACACTAACATTATGAAAGCGAAAGTTTTAACATGGTTTTAACAGTCGGGAATCAGTGTCTAAATTTTTTTGTAGAAGAGGGTATATATCGTACCCCCAGTGGAAAAAAGGCATAAGACGAAAATGGTGATTTTTCAGTATGGCGAAAAAATTGAATTTATGGGCATATTTACTTTATTTTCAAACGAAGAAGAATTATTCTTGTATCAAAAAAAGGAGAAAAAAAAGTTGCACTGCGTGTTGTATTTAAGTTAGTACTAATGTTTATAGTTTATTAGGAATTGTAAAAAAAAAATATTATGCTATTTTTCAAAATGTAATGAAATACAGGATTCTGAGTATCAAAATGTATGCCAGACTTTGCCAGAAAAGAAAAAATATTTCAAAAAGTATGTTGTATTAAAGCAGTAATGAACTTGTAAATACAAACATTTATGCTAGTATAAGTAAGATTACTACATTATTTCCTTTATTACAATTATGTTTGAAATGTATTAGCAATACTTACCCCATTTTTCAATTTAGGGGCTTGCTAAGGTAACTTAAATAAACAAAGATAATTACTTATTCCATTATTATGTTAAAGAAAAGTTAGCTGCATATTAACACATATTACTTAGAGTTAATATTTATGACTAAAGGGAAAAAAAGGAAATGCATTTTTTGTGTTCATTATTTTTTTATTTCAGGCAAATTATAATTATAGTTTTGGCTACAATTAAAGTTCGTACTATCAACAATAAAATTTGACAGTAATAATTCAGCAATGTGGAGTTTCGGTGAAGATTACTACCACTAATGACTTTTTTTTAAATGATTAACTAATCAGTAGATCATTTGTTAAGATTTGTAACAATTAACGAAATAACTTCTTTCTTGGCTCCGTACAACAAAATATTATGTTCTCTCAATAAAAATCTAAGATAACAAGCAAAAATTATTAACAAATCAAGGTACTTTACACATTGCCAGTACCTTTTGTTTTAAAATAATCAACAAATAAAAATACAAAAAAAAAACCTTCTTTAAGCAATAAATCAAAAAATTCTTGTTCCCTTCTACGTTATCTTCGTTCTACGAATTCCTTCATTACCAAACATTCTAGGCTATAGAATGTTTGGTAATGAAGGGATATAAATGTAACAAAATAATATTATTTTCTCAATACAAATCTATGGTAACATGACATGCATAATTTGTTAACAAAATAAGACCTTTGATACTTTCACAGTACCTTTTGTTTTAAAATTATTAATAATCAATATGTTTATACGTATGAATATAAAAATTCAACAAAATTCAAATTAAAATAATAATGAGATCAAAAATACGGGAACTAGTAAAGTTATTCTTCTTCAGATGAATCAAATACCTCCAAATTTGGAGATTCAGTCGCTGGTAACAAATTTCTATAGAATGTTTGGTAATGTAGAGGTATAGCATTTGTATTACACAGGCTAATTAAGTCTTTGAACAACGCGTCAGAAATAGGTAACAATTGAGCATATGCAAGTGGAAGTTCATTAACATCTACAGCATTGGCATTATTTGATTTGCGTGTGCGCGTCGTCGTCGTACGATTTGTAGTGTCTAGTACCAAATATTCACTTTCGAAATCATATTTAAATAATAATTTATTTGGTGCATCGGGACTTGTTTTGATTTCTTTAATTTTTGAGAAAAATACTTTATGCCCGTTTGTGTCTTGTGACCAATTCTTGCTTGTCGTGACTTGACTTTTTAGGTTGTAAAAGTCATTTTGATTCATTTCTTTAATTACAAACTTATTTTGTACTTTTGAATTCATGATTACTTCGTACAGTTGGTCAGGCGAGTACAATGTCTTATTTTTCATATTTTTCTCGATGCAGGCATGCATTGAGTCGCCTTCGTTCTGAGTGTGGCCAGTTTGTAAAAACCTGTGTGTAACTTCTACGTTCAATACACGTGATACATAAATATACATCGCGAATATGAACCGATTTCTGTTCTGGCCCGAACAATTATCTGAATACAGTGAAATTGACTTTATACCCCTGTTAACTTCAGATTTGATGAAGTGTAATAAGCAACTAGCGATTTCATTCGCACCCCTTTTTGCAATTTGTGCATGCCATAGATAACAAAACCCTTGACGGGATATTAAATTGTACACAGTGAAATTGTATGCGGGGTATTTCCTTTTATAATGGAAAATATTCACATTAGATTGCGGTAAACTAAGAACCTTTTCCAAGTCAAAAACAGCTACAGTTTTCACATTAGGATCTGCTGATTCTTTTTCACTATCCTTCATATTTCGTATGATGTTTTTATTTTTTATATGACTGTCATAATCCTCTTTCAGTTGTAATTTACCTTCTTCAGTTGAATTGTCGTATTTGCTACATAAATTGCACAAATCCTTCTTCGGCCGGAAAAAAGAAAGGTTAAAATGTGTATTAAATATTTGATTATATTGATATTCGCTTGCCACTTTAGTATTACGAAAGTTTTCATTTTCTGATATCCAATCTTTGTACAAACGATGCATTTTTGAGATATTTAAGTCTTGTGACAAATATTGACGGCTGGAATTTTGTCTAAGATAGTGAGATTCGATACAAGGAAAGGACTGAATATGTTGAATTGCACTCTGTTCTGTTTCGCTGGCTGTTCTATGAGGTCTATTGGTATGTTTTCCTCGAAGGTCTGTTATTTGGTCCCCATTAGCATATTTATCAATGGCAGTGTAAACTGTTCTTTCTTTAATACCTAGCGTATTAAGAAACATAGTTTTGCACACTTTCAAATTAGTCACAAGGCATACATCGTTTTTTGACGGCAAATAATAAACCAGTGTACGATTTCGTTCACGCTTACGCTGAATTTTCATAACTTTAGGTTCTATAATCTCAGTGTTTTTCAAAATGAATTGCCATTGAGTTTCATGGTTACCACAAGCCCAAAATTGCTTAAATATTACCAACCTCCTGTCGCTGGGTATTTTTTCAAAGCATTTAAGCTTACACTTGCAAGGCTCTTGCATCTGTTTTTGAGGCTGTTGACCTGTATTTAATTTGATTTTTTTTTGTGTTTGAGACCATTTTTCGGGATTACGCTTTCTTTTTCTAGGATTTGTATTAGCTTCAGTTACTAACACTGGACGAGAATTCGTTGCTTCAGGTTCTGTGGTGGAATTATATCCAGCTGGTAGAGTTTCAACGTGGCAGGCTATGATTGGAGGGTCTGAGTGAGGAACTATAGCTGTGGCAATTGAAGAGACCGGTGGAGTTCTATCAGGGCTTGTAGATATAGGTTCTGTTTCAGGTTCTGTGAGAGTATTATGTCCAACTGGAAGAGTTTCGTCGTTATAACATGTTATGGATGTAGGTTCTGCTTCAGGTAGTATAGCCGGGGTATTTTCAAGAGTCTGTGGAGTTTTTGCAAGACTTGTAGATGTAAGTTCTTTTTCAGGTTCTGCGGCAGTATTATGTTCAACTAACGGAAATTCGTCGCGACATGCTATGGATGCAGGCTCTGCTTCACGAAGCATGACCGTAGTACTTTCAAGAGTCAGCAGAGTTCTTGTAGGGCTAGTAAATGTAGGTTCTGTTTCAGGTTCTGCGGCAGTTATGCTCTTTTCAGGAAGTGGTGCATTATACCAGAACGTGGATACGGGTTCAAGATCGGCATCATTCGGCAAAGGATTAACTCCTTCTATGTAATTTCCTGATGATACCGCTAAATTTTCATAACTGTCTTTGTTACCCATAGAAATTGTTTTTTGAGGATTAGATATAAAAACGACAGTAGGTGACGCTATAAAAATTAAATTATTATGAGTGGTGGAAATTGGAGAAGAGAAAAGTGTAGAATTACCTAAGCAATCTCTCAAACTAAAATCGAAGTCATTCAATATTGAAGATGGTAAAGTATTGCCTAAGTCTGCTATCGGACTAGGACTCGAACTTGGTAAATATTCAGATACCGGTGGTGAAAATGGCTCTTCATTCGAAGACTCACTAATTCTGTAATTTACTGTAGATTGTCGTCTGCTACTTCGACTTGTTGACGGCGCGGTGTACATAATATCACCACGACTGACTTCATAATTTCCAGATGTTTGTTCTGCTTCTGTGTCGTCGTCTGTAAATAAATTATTTTATTATAAAATGTAATATAAATAATATCATATTAAGTTGTTACTAAAGACGTCTTGCTCACAAAATAAGGTAAGTTAAGGTAAGACATTATTCTTTGTCTGACATCCTCGATGCCACAATTATTAGTGTCTATAGGACGAAAGGCTCCGGGTTCGATTCCCGGTCGGACAAACAAACAAACTTTACTAAACTGACTTGGGTCTGAGTGTACGTACCCCTTGCCAAATCCTTTACAGAATCCTTAGTTTAAGACCAGGTAATTAAAGTGATATGGCTGAGATTTTTAGATGTAAGTATATAAATATAACGCCTCGTTAGTTTAGTGGTATAAGTCCTGGGTTCAATTCCCGGGTTGAACAAACTTTGTGTCGGTTTTTTCGGACACAGATCGATTACTTTTATATAAATATACTAGCTTCCGCCCGCGGCTCCGCCCGCGTGGTACCTACTTACGGGGATAAAAAGTAGCTTATGTTACTCGTGGATAACGTAGCTTTCGAATGGTGAAAGAACTTTTAAAATCGGTCCTGTAGTTTCGGAGCCTATTTATTACAAACAAACAAACAAAAAAATATTACCTCTCTATAATATTAGTATAGATTAAACAATAATACCTAGTTAACGATTTTGAAAGTATCATGTACCTAATATAAATATTTACAAATACACATTTTGTTATAACATCTATGGTATGTCTTTACAAATTAGAAATAAAATTACACGTTAGTAACAGAAATTAATTTTATAATAATAGACAGCGAATCATTCATATAGGTTCCCCTAGTTTGAGACCAGACGATTGCTGTAATTGTCTAGCGCACTTACATACTACTTGAACCACTAGCTGGCGGTAAGATAAAACATCGTGAGGAAACTGCACCTTCATTCATTCAGAATGTGTAACCACGATATTGTTTTGGTTCCGGTTACAAAGGTCGGACGACAGTCGCTCAATGTTATTGATTATACAGTAAACACGTCATTGTGGAATAATTTATTTTTAGCTTTTATAAGAATTAAATCTAAATGTACTTACCTATTAACTTCAAAATTCTTCTCGCCCTACTGTGCTGTGTCCGGTTATACATTTTCAGGTCACTTTACTTTAAAATAAGAAGAAAAACCACTCAATTGTTGTTGTTTTGTTTTCGCAAATGCGTAAACGCAGCTATTACCTTGACCTAGAAACGGGCACTGACTGTCAAGCGCGTGGATACGCACCGCCCCCTCCCCCCTGCATCGACGTATTCACGCTTATGTTCCCGCTGTCTACTCCCGCGCCGCTGTATCAAATCTTACGTCCCGGTGCAATGAAAATATTCTAGTGGAAGAAAGAAGTAATAATTCTTATGTTACAGCCGTGCTGCAGTTTGTAGTCTTATGTTTCGACGTAAAGGAAAGTTTTTAGTGGAAAAAAGCAGTAATTGTTATTATTGTAATTTATTTTAAGTTCATAAGAAGTAAACAGTCATACTGCTGTTTTTATTTTTTAAGTTTATCTTTTTGGTTAAGTAAGCGCATTTAAGATAATTTCCTTACCTAGTTAATATAACGAATAAAAAGATAATCGTGTATACAAGACTAGCGATGTAAAAAAAGCAAACGCATTTAAATCATAATATTTGTTACTATTTATTTTCTACATTAAATTTTAGGTATAAACATATTATTAATTAATATGTCATATTTTTTAATTTATATTTTGCGTTATATCACATAATCTACTAATCCTTAAGAAAAAAAGTGATGGAATATAAATTCTCAAAACTATTTTCTTGAATTAATTCGTCAAATTAAACAAGAAAAATATGAAAAAAAAATTGCGTATGTATCTTTAAACGTACTTTTCAAATATGATAAAATCGATGATTCAATGTAAATTCAGTTATGCCTATTTTCCACTGAGGGTACGATATGTCGCGGCAGATCTTAGAAATTGATCACCTCATGATACATACAGGCTTCATAACTTCTGCCTTTTTTTATTTTTATAATAAAAATGGCGGGAACGTCTCCGTAACCCGATGGTATTTTCACAAATGATTGAAAACGTACGCGTGTAATACGTCTTGTGGACAGGGTTCAGTACGCTGTGTTGCTCAAGCTGTATGGCGTATTTTAAAGTGTCTATGAAGCTATGCGTCCCTGAACAATACGCCTTACTTGTTTATTAAAAACGACAAAACCGCAATTTCCCTAAAACTCAACTAAAATATAGTTCAAGCTCGATTCTCATTAAGTTCGCACTTTAACGAAAATCGATCTCAAAGTTTAATTAAGACTGAAACGAAGACTGAATATTACAGAAATTGTATACCAAAGGATTTAATCAAAAGTTGGATTGAATTTCGGATCAATGAATTTGGAGAAACATCAGTTCTGAATGAACCCAATTATATTTTCTGGGGAGTGAAAATTAATCAAATCGTCAGAGATTTCGTTCGTCATCTTGATACAAACAAAAGTAATTTGGACAAATTTTGATTAAAAGAACTAGGAACAACAAGATATAATATGTTTGAGCCGTTTGAGGTTGAAACACTAGGGCCAAGGGATCCGAGCTCTCATAGAGTTGTTCGGGATATCAGCAAATAGTTAGTCGACTCTTCGCGTGACCCGAAGGCTGGGCTTTTCTTCAGTCAACAAATCAGCATTGCTATCCAGCGTGGGAATGCTGCCAGCGTGCTGGGTGCTTTTCCCATTGACATCGATGTGGATGAATTTTTTGATGCCGAATGAGTTCAGTATCTACCCGTTTGTACATATTATTATTTTCAGTTTGTATATAAACCTATTATGCTATAAATACTACTACTTAGTAATTATTATGCTATTATAACGACTACTACTAGTACTTAGAAAAAAAGACACTGTTTATATTTCCAAAAAATTTCGCCCAAATAATATGACCTCTCTATTATTTTGGCTTAGATTTGAATAAACTAAACTCAAACAACAGTATAATTGGTGTTTCGAAATTAAATGAAAATCGTAATTAATTCTACAATTTGTTCTTTGTAACATTTATAATTACAACAGTGTAAAGTCTACTATCAAGCACCGATCTGTCTGACTCTATTACAATATCATGTTCGACACACTCTAGTAACTCACAATATCATTCGTCTAAAAAAGCAACTACATTATTGCCATAGAATAAGAAATCCGTATCTAGAAGCGACTCATTCATTTTCTTGTTAGCGTGCGTAGTTACTGAAATAATTGTCTATTGCTCACACCTAAGATCACCCAAGCAGAGTCGTCAATTTTAACAGGAAATGTTAAATGATAGCTCTAAACCAGTTGTTACCATCTAGAAGATGGTATATCCTCCATGTTCCATCTACATTGTGAAAGCTAATAAATGAATATGAGTATAATGAATATGAACACGTGAAAGTCACGCATTTCCTATCCATGCATTTCTATCGTTTTGACATTGCTGATTTTACTTTGTATAGAGAAGCAATAATTACTATGAAATAACGCGTTGAAATTGAAGCATAAATTGACTTCCGGCCTCTTCTAGTTGAAATAGTTCATGATCAGATTATAACAATATTTCTATGGGACCAACTCGGAAGCATAACCTTTCAATCGAATAAAAAGTTTTCAAAATCGGTTCACAATTGACCGAGAAATAGGGTGAAAATACATTAAAAAAAATACAACATACGTTCAACCGAACATATAACCTCCTCCTTATTGAAGTCGGTTTAAAAGTACTGATTTGCAAAATAAACACCATTTATCATGAATCGTTTAAGAATTTCACTTCCATATATCTTTATTCTACGCTATGACACAACGATTGCCCGGCAATCTTGCGTCTATTAGTGATGTGAGTCATACTTGCTATTCACTGGCTGTAACGCCGGCTCACAGCACATTGTTGGCCAATGAAATTTTACGTTCTTTACTTGCTACCATTCCTTCTTCGTTAGCTATATTTTTAGATATCAAAACCGGTTTGGTTCGGCACTTGTCTTGCAGTTTTTATTGGGTAACATTCGAATCGTGATTGATTTTTTCCGGTTCGTCTAGCGTTCTGGTTATAAAATCGTTTTGCAATCGTCTTATAGGTAATCGTAACTGTCGGGAGATATAAATAAAATATCAATACCCTCGCTGCCCCGAAATAACTTCGTGTATTTCTAATCTATTTAAACACTTTAAGCCCTCTTTTAAGAGCATAATTGCGATTCATAATTCATTCTGTCATTGTTATCGTGACCTTTTATAATATTGATTTTGGTCTGTTATTACACGATCATGTTTTTTATCATGCAAACAAAAACTATTATATTGTGTTTATTATTCCCGTCTGGCTCAGTAATGTTCCTTGTAACATACTGCGATAGCTTTAGCCTACATCTGCTGTTTACATCCAAAAATACGTTCTTGAATATTGTTTTACACCTTATAAAATGTAAATTCTTCAGTATTTCACGGGAATTCAAGCAAACCTCATGTGTCTGTACCCGAACTTTCGTAAACTTTGCCGCAAACGAATACGGTTCTCAAAAGCGTTAAATTCGACGAACTGAATACATTCTATGAACTTACAATTTTGTTAGTTCTCACTCAACATTTTGATTAAAACTTTAGTTATAGCTTTTCCTTAATTGAGTTTTGTTGATCGTTAACAGTTGTTTCGTTACTGTGAAAGAGGAAACACGTGATGACTGAACTGAAGTGAAATAAATGCCAAATAATAATGACGGAAAATAAAATGGACCGGTTGAAAAATCGGTTTATAACACTACAAGGGAAATTTCATGACCGGATGGACGAGTTACAAGATCAAATGCAGACTAAACTAGAAAAATCAAAGGTATCAAAGTTTATGTCGCACTTATCAGAAGAAAAGAGAAGTTCAATAGAAGATAACTCTATTGAAAGTGCAGATAAAAGTTCTAGTGATGGTGGAGAAATTTCGAGTATACCTTCATTTGTTATTGATGAACCCGCTGAGAACCAAGATCCTAAGGATATATGTCAAAACTTCATTAATATTGAACAAGGAACAGTGTTATACAAAAGTCGTTCGGCTTGCAACCTCGCATATGATGATGATAAGAATAATGATAGCTCCAGTGAATCGTGCTTCTCGTGTCTGTCGTCCAGCGATGAGAGGGAAAGGTAACATTTTCGTCAAACTTTTGTTTTTGCCCCGTTGAAACTTTGTCCTTTTTAATTTGTATCTCACATCTTTTTTGTTTTATGACCTTAATTTGTGAATAACTATAACTTTAGAGGGAAAAATCCTTTAGTAATTTTTCCTTTTTGATATTTAGTGTGATTTCCTTGATTTTTTGTAGTTGCTATATTATAAAACTCCAATTTCCTTTTCAACTTGCAATTTTATTACTCCTATTCAAAATTTACAATTTCTAATCCCACTACCTCTCATTTTTATGTTATTAGGATCTATTTCAAATTTCCTTCCACCACCTCAAAAATATCTTTGACTTATGACTACAGAGCTTCAGAACTCCGCCCTAGAGCTGGAAGTCTTCCACCTGGAACAACTGCCTTGGACCAACCAACACCATTCTTAGCTTGTACGGACTTGATCATCGAGAAAATCAACAATAGGTTCCCGAAGCTGAAAAGTCAAGGCGATAAAATCCAAAGGGTACTCAAACTATATAGCGATGGTGTTAACAGCATGCGTGTTTGCTTTTCTATATAATATAACTTGTTTGTTTGTGTAACTTCCGAATACTGAGACGTCACTCAAAAGTAATGAGTCAACTTTAATTGACAAGCATAAGGGTAAACGAGAATTAACTGTTGTTGACAAGTCAATCAATCTGCCTAATATTTTCGCAACTACATATGTATAATTTGGATGCGTCATCGGAAAATTTTGATATGTGCATTATTGTGAATATAATTATGTTTGTTATTGCTTTATGCTCAAATGACTGAAAGGATTTGGAAGAAACTAGGCACACGATTATACTATTTATTCTGAAAGTATGTTCTCTTGGGATAATACGTCGTTTATACCGCGTACATGATCGAAGGACTGGAACAATTTGCCTGCTGCGGTCTTCCCGTCCAACTATAATTTAGATGTCTTCAAGAATAGAGTGAATAGGCTCTTAATAAACTAATGCGCCTTACCATCAATGATTGCATCACTGCTTACGATCAGGTGAGATCGCAGTCAAACACTGGTTTATAACAATTAAAAAAAAATCAAAACTAAAAAGGTCACTAGCGGTTTAGTAAAAAAACATTTTCATAACTTGTAACACGCTTGCCTAGAAGCAACTGAATAGGTTAGGTTAGTTGGTTAGATTAGTTCTTCACAGACAAGTATCTTCAAAATATGTCCAACCGTTTCGGAAGTTAACCAGAACTAACAGACATACACACGGAATATTAAAAAAATAGGTATTTTGGATGTGGTACTTAGTAAATCGGAACATCGTCAGTCAATGACAGTAGCATATGTTAATTTTCGTAGAATTTGTTTTTTTTTATTGATATAAACTAGTGTTTGACTGCGATCCCACCTGATGATAAGCAGCGATGCAATCATTGATGGTGAGGCGCACTTGTTTATAAGAGCCTATTCACTCTAGCCTTGAAGACACCTAAATTATAGTTGGACGGGGAGAACGCAGCAGGCAAATTGTTCCAGTCCTTCGATGTACGCGATATAAACGACGAAGCGAAACGCTTAGTCCGGACCGTTGAAGTTTCAACAATGTATGGGTGGATACTCGCCATCGGGGTGTCCGATGGTAGAAAGGAGATGGCGGAATTAAGTCATGCAATGCTCGCGCACACTCTCCAAAATGCAACTTATAAAATACTGATAGCCTGGCTACCCTGCGCCTGTGCTCGAGGCTTTTTTTGTGCTAAGATTATGCTGGTCAATTAGAGTTAATGATTGATTATTATTTTTTGAGTGACGTTTATGAGTGAGGTGTTAACTACTCAGTACTCATTGGATATGGTCATGTTTGGATGTGTCGTCATGGCAGCATGTGGGTTGCTTTGCTAACATTATATACTCGGTGTTGGTGTTAAAAGACTTGGAGATAACTTGGTTGTTAAATTTTCAATCATGATTTAACACATTCTTTTATATATAACTACTTATAAACATGTAATAATCATATCAGCCTTTTTTAATGTTCCCACTGCTGGGACTCAGGCATCCTCTCTAGGAGAGGGATGGGCCGTATTCCACCACGCGGGCCCAGTGCGGATTGGTAAATGTCACACGTCTTCGAATTTTTTGGTTCTAGGACATGCTGGTTTCCTCACGATGTTTTCCTTCACCGTTTTGAGAGCAGTGGTGATGGAATAAAGTACACAAAGTAAGGCGCCTGACTGGGTTTGAATCCGCGACCTATTAACTCGTAAGTTGGGACCCTTACCACTTGGCCACCACTGCTCTGCTCTCATAAACATGTAAAGTAAAAATATTATAGGCAAACTTAAATTAATAATATGTACAAACGGGTATAAAAAGAAAAAACTCATTCAACATCGAATTCGTTCTCATTTATGTCAAGAAGAAAAGTGCCCAGAATGCCGGCAGTATTTATTCATTGAGAAAAGCCCAGCCCTCTGATCACGCGAAGAGTCGACCAGCTGTTTGCTGATTATCTTGATTTTAAATACATGAAAATAATAAGTGTAAATCTGTTTTTATATTTTACACGATTAGTACAATTATAAGCCTCCTAAAATCATAGCCCTATATCTTTGTTTTCCATGTGTCGCAATAGTTTTTAACCAACCGAGGGTGGTCCTTGGGCACACTACCATAGCGCGTACAGGGATCATCGTCGGTTGGTACCATGTTCCATGAAAAATTTCCAAGGGACCTCTGCGAGTTAACTTCGGCGCGTCGTACGCCTTTCAAAGATCAAATCTTGAAATAAATAATTACATGAAAAATATAATTAAAATGAATACAGAGATACCTAATAATAAACCCTAATTCCCTACCGGCAATCAAGCTACCAAGCTCCAAGTTACCACTTGGATACTGTTCCCGATAGATACCGGTCGGATACTATTTTTCTTTTTAATTTTAGTTAATTTATACTTGCATTGAAATGAATTAGGATAATAATAATCAAGGGCCTGATCCAGAAAGCAGTACTCCTGGACACGGCGCGCATCGTTAGGAGATTCCTCTCTCAGGAGCCCTGACCGCCGGCAGCTTGGACTCTGTTCCCGATGCCGGTGGGCTACTATTTTTTATATTTTTGAATGGTTTTTTTTATGTTTTTTTTTTTAAGGAAATATTTAAAAATATAATAAGTATGTAATATAATAAATAAATGGAATAATAATAATAACAATCCCAACTGGGTTTCGATCAAGAATTTCAACAAAAATTGGCCCAGTACGCAGGAGAGGGTACAGTGCACAAGTGTGTGTGCAAACACAGGTTGTACTCTCTGTTCCTTTAAATTAAATATGCCTGTTAGGACAGGAGCAATTGTATCAATAATATCTCCAAGAACCTTCACGGATATACCCCATAAGTCTTCAATATTTTTTATGCTAAGATTATTGTTTTTTTTTTAATAGGATATTTTTATCCCAGGATCATGTTCTATTGGGACAATTTTCTATTGGTTGGTTGTAATCGTTAAGAGTCTGATAGTCCCTCTGACTCCATGCAGAGCAGGAGAATTTATTTAATCATTTCCCAACTAAAAAAATAAGCGTGGAATGCCACCAGTCTCCAAAGCTGTGGTTACCAAAACAACAATGCGGAATAGTATTTTTTTAAGTATATTATAAACACGTGAATAATATATAATGTAATAAATAATAATAAATATAGGTACTTATAATCCGCATATCAAAATCAAGGAAAATGTAACATATCAACCGGAAACTGCATAAAACAAATTTGTTAAGGCCCTTGCTCCTATTTAGTGCCGTAAAGCAGTGACTTTCTGAAGCCTACTCGGTAACGGCTGGGTTAATAGATTTTTAATAGAAAAAAAAAATATTTATTATACATTCATATAAAATATTATCAACATAATTATGATTTTTTCGTATCTATGTCTAATACTTTTGACAAAAAAAGTTTTTAACAACATAATATTTTTTCGCTTGTTTTTTTACCCTACTCCTTTCAAACGATTTTGATCTTTAGAAATATTTATGTTTACACAAAAAAAAATACTGGTTAAGTGTTCTTCAGAATGTACATAGCATATGTAAATAAATCAATATTTCGTAATGAAAATGGTTTTAAAAGTCGGCGGCAGTACGTGTATTTGTACATTTCAACTCCGGCCAGATGTTCAAGGGACTATATGCCTTAATATGTTGACCACATTACGTAAACTGCATAAGGATAATAATAACTAACTATTTTCAATATTATAAACATGATAAACATTAGTTAAGCCTTCAGTCTTATGGTAAGCATTCGTATTTTTAAATCAGTCGTTGTATTTGTTAGTGACAATGCTTTTGGATTATACCCGTGATATACTTGTGAGTGAATCTTACCTTATTTTTTTATGTTATTGATTAATTTTTATTGCACACCATAACTTATTACAGGACAAGCATTTTGTACGGTACATCCGCACATACTGCAAGTCAGCATTTACGCCTCACTCATTTTACTTTTAAAGTTCAGTTCGCGTCGAGCCATCAAGCCGGGCGATTTCATCCTGGCCAACAAGAGCCACGTGCCACTCATTTCACACACATCAGTTCATTAGCTCATTTTATCTATAACCTTTGGAACAATACAGCAGTTTAAAATTATTTTACCATCTTTTATTCTATACCGCCCACATCATCTAAAAGTAGTGTGTGATCTAGCAAGAGATCATACACATTTATAAAAAAATAAGTGTACAATCTCTCTCGGGTCTTATTGTGTGTGTTATTTTTACCTGTTACATGTATATGTATAAGACTATAGTTTTATTTACCTACTTTAACTTCTTTTTGTGCAGAAATTTAGTTGTAAAGCAACCGGCGTAGCGTTGACCTTGTAAACGTTTATTTATTGGAGAAAGAAAAGGAAACTTTTAACTTTGACCAAAAGTCTATTGTGTAGTCTTGTCTTGATTGGTTTTTCAGCGGCCTTATCATAACATGTTAAAATGTTGGTCATGCGAGCGAGAAAGAAGGAAGGAGGTAAACACCCTGAATAGCTCCATCTCTTTAACATATTCATTCAGGTCGTCAAATGGATCACGTTCTTCTGCGAAGCAATTATGCTAGCAAAGGAGGCGACCGCACGTGGGCCCTTACGCCCCAGCCGCCAAGATCCAGATATCGATTTCCAGCCACCGTGGCTAATGGGTAGCCGGACCGAACCCAAGTTGATGACGGCGCATAGTGTTCCACGCGTGCCTCAAGGAGATGTCAGCAAATCGTAGGGGCCCAGCAGCGTCGAAGCCTACTGGGGCCATGGGTTAGGTAAAAATGAACTCCCGGGGCCCTGGAACGCAAGGCAAAGAGAGAGAACAAACGAGTGGGTTTTAGTCAGTAAAAGTCTGACACGAAAGGGCAAGAAATGTCATTAGATGATTTACCACCTAAAAAAATGGATTACATTGAGAGCTTGTGGTAGGACCTCAGATCACAATCAGAACACTTGATGAACATATTCAATAGCATAAACATTTTGGAACAGTTTTTTTTTCGCCTCTCGTACACCTGATGATGATTTTAAAACGACATGGTAAAGTCTCAGTTCATTGGCACGCCATAATCTCCCCTCTTTGAGGAGTGGTTAGAAAGGCGCCACGGTGTTCTCACTTTCCGCCTGAAGCAATAGTCCTCACCGGACTTGGTTGTTTTAGGATGTTTTTGTTCCGGATTCGACGGAAAAACACCCGGGTGTTACCATTGTCCGGATCGCTTGGAGGGCACGATGTAGGTCTCCTCCGCTAGAGCGGAGCACCACCGTGTCCTCGTGGAGGAGATAATGGGTATCTCGCCGTCCGATAATAATAATAAAAAATATTTTATTTCGGTTGTAAACAGTGGCCGTGCAGGCCCGGGTCGACGGCAAATTGTAGTTTTGCCAGCAAAATAGATAGTACCCGCTAGCTAAAAGTCTGACACTCCCTCTCACCCCACCCAGAGCGCGAAAATTCATGATGATTTCCTTCAAAACTGTTGACCTCACGGCGATGTCCATCGTCAAACATCCAGTGAGTGTATTTATTTAGAGATGTTAGGTACAAAATATAATAATTAGCTATAGCAGGAAAACCAGAAACAAAATCTCAAAACCATATTTAATACTTCATTTTCCCTTAAGACCACAGAATATATTTTGTGCAAAAGCAAAGAACTGAAATGAAAATGTCACTTCAAAGATTGGATTCTATCGCAGCCCGTAACGGACAAGCCTCAGAGTGTGCGCGATGCAGAATGCCACGATTCGAATAATCGATTCGATGGAATTGAGATTTGAATTTTTCTTTTCGAATTGACAAGGGAATGCGAGATGCTATTCAAAATAATCTTAAATATTGGTTTACTGACAAAGTGTATTGCTTTTAAAACTCTAAAGCATATAGGTATGCATAGCATTGTAGATATGTATGTATTAGTATGGATATAATAATAATAGGTTGGTACCAGGAGTGACAGGGAATGAAAGAAAAAAACATGTTGTGCCGACCCCAAATAACACGGACACGGGACAAGGGCAGGAAGATGATGATGAAGATGATGACCGCGTTCCATGAAAAATATCTAAGGCGCCTCTGGCTTGCTTCTGAGTTGGCTTCAGCCCCTCGTATGAGTGAAGTAGGCCCTCACCCACGGCCTCGCACCCAGATGAACCTCGCACAAGTGAGGGCTCTCTCAACGAGGGTTTTTTTTTTATAATTGGTAGGCTCGTGTTTGACAACTATTTCACCTGATGGTAAGCGACGATGTGGTCGAACACTGGGTTGCGACAGTCGCCGTCTCGTATTCGAATTTATGAAAAAAAGGCCCTACTGATTTGCCTTCGCCTACGTCTAAATTAGTCCACGCTACGCCTCTGCTTCCAAAAGTCAACGACCCCAGGGTCCTGAGATGTAAATAAACACTTATACCACTTGTACCGTGTCGTGTCGTAAGAGGCGACTAAGGGACATACCAGAGAATGGGCAGCAGCATTCTTTGTGAATTCCAACAACTAAACTGCGATCGCCAACCCGCATGCCAAGCGTGGCGATTATGGCAAATCCCCCCAATGATGATAAGCACAACCAAAAAATGGCCCCTAGTGCCCAGCAGGCCGTCTACCCTTGACTCCGGTAGCGGTCAAGGTTACGGCGAGGCAAGGGGTGCGAAGAATCTCCGGATGGGATCCGGCTACCCCTTTAGACAACGACGACTGGACCTGGCAACATATAACACGCGTACACTCCGGTCCGACGAGAAGATCACCGAACTTGAGGAAGAATTGAGCAGGTTACGATGGAGTATTGTGGGATTATCTGAAGTCTGAAGACAGGTGGAGGACACGATAATTCTCAAATCCGGTAACCTGCTTTATTTCCAGGAGGGTGACCAGCAATCCCAGGGTGGTGTCGGGTTTATCGTCCACAGGTCCCGTGTGAACAATGTGGTGAGGATCGAGAGTGTGTCGACCAGGGTAGCGTATCTTATACTCAGAATATCATCAAGATATTCGCTGAAGGTCATACAGGTTTACGCCCCAACCTCGACACACCCCGACGACGAAGTAGAGTCCATGTATGAGGATATATCCAGAGCCATGCATGGTTCTAAGACTCACTTCACCGTGGTCATGGGGGACTTTAACGCGAAACTGGGTAAACGAGACGGTGATGAGCTGCGAGTGGGGCAATTTGGATTTGGACATCGGAACCGCCGGGGACACCTATTGGCTAGTTTTATGGAGAGGGAGGGCCTCTATATGATGAACTCCTTCTTCAAAAAACGTGACCGTAGGAAGTGGACCTGGCAAAGCCCTGATGGTGCGACCAGAAATGAGATTGACTTCATCATGTCGACGAAGAAGCAAATATTCAATGATGTCTCTGTGATCAACGCGGTGAAAACTGGAAGTGATCACCGCATGGTAAGAGGCACATTGAATATCAATATCAAGCTTGAAAGATCTCGACTGATGAGGTCTACGCTCCGTCCAGCACAGATCCAGATTCAAAACTCCGAGAGCTTTCAGCTCGAACTTCACAATCGTTTCGAGTGCCTAGGTGGCTCTGTGGACGAATACAACGATGGGTTCGTGGAAACTGTCCATACGGTCGGGTCTAAGTTTTTTAAGACTCGTCGTACAAGGAAGAAAAGGCTCTCTGATCAAACTCTCGAACTCATGAAAGAGAGGCGTGAGATGATTCTGCAGTCTTCAGACGATGCGTGCATCTACCGGCAGCTCAATAGACGGATCTCAAAGTCCTTAAAACGCGATCTCCGCCTCTTTAATACCGAAAGGATTAAGGATGCGATTGAGCGGAATAAGGGCTCCAAGGTTTTTGCAAGGGATCTGTCTATAGGGCAGAGCCAGCTCACGAAACTGAAGACCGACGATGGCAGAGTCATATCCGCCAAATCGGAGCTTCTGGGAGAGATCGAGGCATTCTATGGACAGCTGTACACATCTATCACAAAACCCACAACGAATCTAGCAAACGACCCAAGAGCTAGATTAACCCGGCACTATACCGAAGATATCCCGGACGTCAGCCTGTACGAGATTGGGGTGGCTCTGAAGCAGCTTAAAAACAACAAGGCGTCGGGTGACGACGGAATTACAGCCGAACTCCTGAAGGCGGGTGGAAAACCGGTCCTAAGGGCCCTTCAGAGGTTGTTCGATTCCGTCATACTTGAGGGAAAGACGCCACAGGCATGGAGCAGAGGTGTGGTGGTACTTTTCTTTAAGAAGGGCGACAATGCCCTGCTTAAGAATTACAGGCCCATCTCTCTTCTGAGCCATGTCTACAAGCTGTTTTCCAGAGTCATCACGAATCGTCTCGCGCGCAGGTTCGACGACTTCCAGCCTCCCGAACAAGCCGGTTTCCGAAAAGGTTTCAGCACCGTAGACCACATACATACGCTCCGGCAGGTTATACAGAAGACAGAGGAGTATAACTTGCCTCTATGCTTAGCGTTCGTGGACTACGAAAAAGCTTTTGATTCGATCGAGACTTGGGCTATACTGCAGTCTCTCCAACGGTGCCAGATTGACTATCGGTACATCGAAGTGCTGAAGTGTTTGTACGAAAACGCCACAATGTCAGTCCGACTTCAGGACCAGACCTCGAAACCTATCCTTCTGCAGCGGGGCGTGAGGCAGGGAGATGTCATCTCTCCGAAACTGTTCACGGCTGCAATGGAGGATGTCTTCAAGGTTCTGGACTGGAGTGGACTAGGCATTAATGTCAATGGCGAGTACATCACTCACCTTCGGTTTGCCGATGATATAGTAGTCATGGCTGAAACTACGGAGGAGCTCAGTACAATGCTCGATGACCTTAGTAGAGCTTCCAAAAGAGTGGGTCTTAAAATGAACATGGATAAAACCAAAGTCATGGTAAATAACCATGTAGCACCCACTCCGATCAAGATCGGAGACTCTGCACTCGAAGTTGTAGACGATTACGTTTACCTGGGACAGACAATCCAGTTGGGTAGGTCTAACTTTGAGAAAGAGGTCAATCGTCGAATCCGACTCGGCTGGGCAGCGTTCGGGAAGCTGCGCGGTATCTTCTCGTCCAACATACCACAGTGTCTCAAGACGAAAGTCTATGACCAGTGCGTGTTGCCAGTGATGACATATGGCTCTGAAACATGGTCGCTTACAATGGGCCTCATCAGAAGGCTTACAGTCACCCAAAGAGCAATGGAAAGGGCTATGCTCGGAGTTTCCTTGCGTGATCGCATAAAGAATGAAGATATCCGCAGGAGAACCAAGGTCGCCGACATAGCCCGAAGAATCGCCAAACTTAAGTGGCAGTGGGCAGGGCACATTGCTCGTAGAACGGATGGCCGATGGGGCCGAAAGGTTCTAGAGTGGCGACCGCGCACCGGAAGACGCAGCGTTGGAAGGCCTCCTACAAGGTGGACCGACGACCTGGTGAGGGTCGCGGGAGTGCGGTGGATGCGAGAGGCACGGGATCGGTCATTGTGGCGACGCTTGGGGGAGGCCTATGTCCAGCAGTGGACGTCTTTCGGCTGAAATGATGATGATGATGATGATACCACTTGTATAATTTTATTTGTTAAAATATTTTTGTTACAACAAGGCGTTACACATAATATGGCATCTATAATATTCTGCTATATGAATGTTAATTTGTTGTTTTGTAGTTTATGTGTAAGTGTAGTGGTTGAGTGATTGACTGCTGAGCTGCGTATTGTGGTTTCGATTCTCGCACGGAACAAATATTTTTATAGCCTTTAGATAGTTGTTCGGATTCTGTGGGTCTTGTACATGTGAGTTTACTTGTTTGAGAAGGAACTCACGAATACAGGAGTAATTCCTAATGTACTACATTAAAAAAAAAAAGAAGCTATAGATTTAAATCTATACAAAACGGATGATACTATCATAAATATTTCTATCCACGTTTGACACCAAAATGCTCGGAGGGCAAGAATGGCCCCGTCACTTAAAGTTGACATGAGTTTAAATCCAGGATTTTCAGCCCTCCTCAACGGTACTGTATAGGCAATTTGGGACAAATCTTTTGAAATTGTGACCCTGATCATAACTTTCCCTATATTTTTATTTAACTCTTCGAATGCCAATTTGCAACAAATACTGGATCATTTTCAATCAAGATTAATTTTCAATAAAACTGGTCAAGTGCGAGTTGAACTCGCGCACTGAGGGTTCCGTACAAACTTACCTATGTAAATACTTCGATTCCACAATCGAGTCTCGACCATTTTTCCAAATCCCAAAACAGTTAGTTTTTTAAGGGCCGCGGGGATTTTCTGAAAAAGAAAAAGAAACACGTGGTCCTAGAAAGCAAAAGGCAACTAAAGGACATAGTTGTTTTAGTCAGTAAAAGTCTGACACGCCCTCTCGCGCCACCATAGACAGGAGAACACATTGGACAATTTTTAACCACAAAAAAAAGATGCATGTTTAAAACCTTTTTTTCTTACAATTATTTCATTCATCCAGCAGTGCTATTCTGTAAATGGTAAATCATTTCGAAAGTCATTTCGCAAATCATCTCGAAAGTCACACTCACTTCGCTTCTCATCTCGCCTGTACAAGTTTCGTTATTCTTATGTCAAGATCAAGGCCAAGTGTTCCGAGAACAGAAGAAGAGTTCCGAGAACCCAAGTGACATTGCTCTATGGTAGTAGTGCAGTGCTGAATTGTGTCTTGTTATGATTTACATCGACTCACTTCATTTAAGAATACGAAACTTTAATTTCACATGATTTCACTGCGGATTCAGAAGTGATTTCGCAAATAAACTTTTCAGAATAGCAATGCAGGTCATGCAGACATCGATTCCATCGAAAACTTGGGTGTAGTATTTGTCATGCCAACAGTGGCGGATTAATCCAGCGCGGGGCCTGTAGCAAATTCGACCAAGGGGCCCCTGTGTAGACCTATTAAATACTTCTCGTTCTTATCTCAATCACCAATAACCTCGTGGATTTTAAGATTGGGTGGAGTGGGTAAGGTACGTGGAAAGTACGGTGATGAGGGAAATCTAAAAGATTGACTATCACCTATATATATAAAAGAGGAAACTGACTGACTGACATATCAACGCACAGCCGAAACTACTGGGATTAGGAGCGTGAAATTTTGCACAAAGTTTTCTCTTATGACGTAGGCAAGGATTTTCCAAAATTCACTCACTAAAGGTATGAAGTGGGGGTCCAAAGTTTGTATGGAGAAACCTATGTTTACACGAGTGAAGCCGCGGGCAGAAGCTAGTATTCAATGAAATAATAATCAGCTGTATTCGGATTTCGATATATTCTAGACTAGATTTATTTGTTTTTGTGTTCAAGAGCAGGATCCTCGAACACGCGGGGCCCCCGATTACGCGGGGCCTGTAGCGTATGCTACTCTTGCTATATGTCTAATCCACCACTGCATGCCAACGAAACACGAAACAATTTAGTCCGACTGCATCAACTGAACTGCATTCATCAATCAAACTGCCATCCGTTGACAATATAGATCACTGTAGTATATTGTGCATTGTGATAGATTGTATCTTCAACAATAGCTTGTAATTTAGTGACTAATATGAATTATACTAGCTGTTTCCAGCGGCTTCGCCCGCATAAAAGTAGAAAATTATCCCAAGGTAACTTACGTATCCAGGGCCTCAAGTCTGCTATTACAATAGTGTCAGAATGGTCTATCATTGATTTCATAATTGTTGATTTTGACAAGTTTGGTAATCTACTAATATAATGGCGTCATTATGACTTTCCAATGGTCAACCACTGACACTCCATTGAAAGAAGTTACATAGAATGGTAATGATAAATGATATTTATTCTGCAAATAGGTTTATAAAACACATTTACACGTGAATTTCTTTTTTGTCATTTTAAACTAGATGAGTCCGGTGTTTCCTAGCTGACTACCTTGAGAAGAAACACCGAAACAAACTCAGGGATCAAAGTCTCTTTTAAAGTCCATACAGTAAATATGTAATGGTCAAATCACATGAGAACCATGCAGATTTGTCTGAGATGGTCTTTTGAAGAAAGAACTATACAGATTTGAGTGGACCTGTCCAGTCAGTGCAAGCATTTGTCAGTATTTGCAACGCTCAACTCAGGACTACTAAGGAGCTCAACGACTTGACGAACAATACCAAAGAAAGGACATTTGGCTAGGCCGCAGAAAATACTCAAATTGCCAGACATACGTTACAATTACTGATAAGGAAAAAAAAAGCAATCAACATAGTAATCTCGTACATATTGACAAATGAATGTCTGAAGTATCAGGTAATCTGCTAAAATTTTGACAGTTCCTTTGATCAGTGAATATCATTAGAACGTCATTGTGCAGTCATTGCTTTTATTAAGCTCGATATTGTCATTCTACCACAACTCTAATACGAGACCATTGACCGATCAATGATCGATCATTATGAATTAGCAGATTACGAACTTTTAGCAAAATGACAATGAGATCGTTTTATTATTATTATTCCCTTTATTTAACTTATATAAACATATTCGTTACATTTTTAAATATTTCAAAAATAAAACATTTAAAAATATAAAAAACAGCATCCCACCGGTATCGGGAACAGGGTCCAAGCTACCGGCGGTCAGGGCTCCAGAGAAAGGAACCTCCTAACAATGCGAGCCGTGTCCAGGAGTACCGCTTTCTGAATCAAGCCCTTGATCCAGCCGCCTAACGCGAGCCTCCTAAGGTGTTGGTCGAGGCTCTTGGCTATTAAGCCATTGCCCGACACGACTATCGGCACAATGATCGCAGAGTCCACATCCCACATGTCGACAACCTCGCGAGCCAAGTCAATATACTTGATTTGTTTATCTTTCTCGGCTTTCACGAGGTTCTCGTCATGCGGGACGGATATGTCAACAATCATTGCACACCTCTCGCTTCGGTCCACCACCACTATGTCAGGCTTATTGGCTACAATAGTCCTGTCAGTGATGATGGACCGATCCCAGTACAAACTGATATGACCATTATCAAGAACTGGGTCGGGCTCATACCTGTAGTACGGCACTTCCGATTCCACAAGAGAGTATTTCAAAGCAAGTTTCTGATGGATAATCCTGGCTATAAGGTTGTGTCTATGCAAGTACTCTCCGTTAGCTAGACGAGAACAACCAGAGATAATGTGACGAATTGATTCTCCCGGACGGTGGCATGCCCGACAGATGTCAACCGTGCCGTCCTTCACAATAAATCTCCGGTAGTTATTCGTCATGATAACTTCGTCCATAATTGCACAGACAAAACCTTCGGTTTCCCCAAAGAGGTCACCGGAACGCAGCCAGGCTACGGACGCCAATTGGTCTACATCGGGCCTGTGAAGGGCCCGGAAAAAGCGTCCGTGAAGTTCCTTGCTCTGCCATACTTCCCTGCGATCGTTAGTGTCAAGCACTACCGGTTTGCGCCAGTTCTCATTAGCCAGGGCGAGCGGAGTGAGTCCTTTGTCCACTGCCACTACATCTCGATGCATGCCCACGTCGGCAGCTAGGAAATATTCCCTGAGACTGCATACCTCGCGGTTGTGTAGGGTCTTAGCATTTAAAAAACCTCGACCCCCGCACTTCCGCGGGATATACAATCTCATCACCGACGATCGTGGGTGATGCATTCGGTATGCAGTCAGCAGTATGCGGACTCTCCTATCCAGGGCGTCAAGTTCCGTTTGAGTCCATTTGAGTACGCCGAAAGAGTACATCAATACCGGCATGACCCAACCGTTGAAGGCGCGCACCTTGTTTCCGCCTGAAAGAAGGCTATTGAATACCTTCTTCAGGCGTCCAAAGAAACGCTCCTTCAACGATTGCTTCATGTCAGTGATATTGATGCCTAGAGCTTCTGACATACCCAAATACTTATAGGTTTCGGTTGGAGAGAGGGATCTCAGGTTTATGGAATCCGTGAGTTGAGTGCCCACGGATTCCACAACCTCCCCTCGCTTTACATGCATGACTGCACATTTGTCCACACCAAACTCCATCCTGATGGCACTACTGAAGGTTTCAGTTACCTTCAGTAGCTCCATCAGTTGCAGACTGTTGGGGGCAAAAAGTTTCAGGTCATCCATGTAAAGTAGGTGAGATATTACCTGACCACCTCTCTTCAACCGATAGCCCAGACCTGAATTCTCCAGCAGTGTGCTTAGAGGATTCAAGGCTAGGCAAAACCAAAGTGGACTCAAACTATCTCCCTGGAATATACCTCGCTCGATCCTTACAGGTTCGCTATTCCTATGGGTATGTCGACATCCTGGATAGCGGAGGACTGTACTCCATTGCCTCATACACGACATCAGGAAGGTGCGTAGTGTTGTATCAATTTTGTACAATTCCAGCACCCTCATGAGCCATGTATGAGGAACAGAGTCATAGGCCTTCTTATAATCTATCCAACATGTCGACAGATCCTTTCGGGAACGTCGAACCTGTTGGCTAATGGTCATATCAATGAGGAGCAGCTCCTTAGTACCGCGGGACCCGTTCCTACATCCATTCTGAGAAGGTGACATGATGAAATTTTTGTCAATATGCTTCTCAGTATGGATGTAAGAACTTTATAGACCGTCGGCAAACACGTGATCGGTCTATAATTTTTAGGCTCCGCAGTACTACCTGACTTATGGAGCAGGTGGGTTATTCCTGTTGTTAGGAACTGGGGTAGCGACCCTGACTCTAAGGCAGACTGGAACTGATAAGCCAAGCGAGCGTGCGATCTTGTAAACCACTTAATCCAGAAATTGTGCAGCCCATCCGGCCCTGGAGATTTCCAGTTTGGCAACGGACGGACTGCACGAGCTACATCTTGGGGGCTGATGTCGATTGCCCCCATTTGTGGTATTGGATCGCACGCACGCTCGACCTCTCGAGTTCAGTCACCCTCGGTGTGACTGACAAGCACCGACCAGATGCTGCGCCAGAATGAACTCATGGCGTCATCATCCGGGAGGCACGCATCAGTCACACCTTGGTCCGGTCTCTCCCAAGCCCTATAAACCCACCTTTCATTACTCCGGAATGTGCGATTCTGGGTGTATCGCTCCACCCGCCGCTTATACCTGCGGATCCGGTTTGCCCATGCATATACCTTCTGCTTCAGGAAGTCGATGCGCTCTGTGACACGGGACATATAGTCTCGGGGGCTGATGTCAGTCCCCGAGAACGCCCGCCTCACAAAGCGCATCACTCTTGGGCGAGTGTTGCCCTCCCCGAAGCAGATTAGTTTGCCGATGAGTGCTCTGGCCCCACCAATACGACGCTCGATCCTGCACTGCCAGGCCGGCACGACTGGTTTCGGTCGTGTAGCTACGTCACAGTTTGGAAACTTGACGTGAGCTACACGACATGCCGCAACAGCCGCGCAGTACATTATCGAGTGTTAGGATGCAATAATTAATTAATATTATTATTAATTATTATTATTATTATTATTTGGTAAGACACACTAGCAGCTATCTAGCTGATGCGTGTGTTTCATATAGTTTGGAGATGTTTAGAATAATAAAATTGGAATTGGATTGGATTTTTTTGGAATGACAAATTTATAAAAATAGCAGACTTGGGCCCAGGACTTGGTCTACCAGTGTACCAAGTTTCATCGAAATCCGTTCAGCTGTTAAAGCGTGAAAAAGTAACACACATTACACTCATTCACAAACTTTCGCCTTTATAATATTTTTTTTTATTCCACACCTATCACACAACGCCGTCTAGTCCCAAGCTAAGCAGAGCTTGTGTTATGAGTACTAGACAACTGATAAACGTACTTCCATATTTCTAAGTACATACATACCTATCATAGATAAATTACAGCCATACACAGAACAAATGATCGTGCTCATCACACAAACATTTGTCCTGGGTGGGAATCGAACCCACGACTTCCGGCATAGCAGTCAGGGTCACTAACCACTAGACCAACAGGCCAGTCAAATATTAGTGAGATTATTACAAACTAGTGTTAATAAATTTATCGTCTTCTCTCTACTCTAATGTACATGTAAAACTTCCTGTCCAGTCTATCTATTAGTAAAACATGAGACTTAGAATTATTTTAAAAACAATGAAAAATTGTCATGTGCTGCAAAAAGTACCAAAAATACCTTCTCTTTTATAACTCTGTACTCTTTATTTCCGGCCTTTGAAATGAGATATACTCTATTTACCACGTACCGGAAGACGCAGCGTTGGAAGGCCTCCCACAAGGTGGACCGATGACCTGGTGAGGGTCGCGGGAATCCGATGGATGCGAGACGTTCAGGACCGGTCATTATGGCGACATTTAAAGAAATAAAGAAAAAACGTTTATTCGTACTTCACACATACAGTAGATTTACTTAAGTATGAAAAAAAAAACTTTAAAATCTGTGCAATGCCAAAAAGGCGCCTACTCAGCATATGCTGCGATAATTAAAACGATGAATAACGCAGCGCCGGTATTCTGCTAGGGCCCTCGGTGATGCCACGTTCACACTCACGGAGGTTAAATAAAACTATGAAGGTATCGAAACAAAACAATAAATACAAACATTGGAAAAATAATAAATAATACATAAAATTGGTAAAAAGCGTGAATTTATATTAATACGTGTCATCTGGGGGAGGCCTATGTCCAAAAGTGGACTTCTTTCGGCTGAAATGATGATGATGATACTCTATTTCTCCTAATAAATGTTTACAACCCTAACAGTAACTCTTTCGAATAACCCCGCAGCCTAGCTTCCACAAACCCAGATTTTCAACTTTTAGTGGTTTCGGAAAGTTATGAGGGTCCACTAACAGATCGTACCGTTTTGTATTTTACGGCAATTAGTATTCCATTTTCGTTCATTGCCTAATCCGTCTCTGAAGCTTTATGAGCATAATAAACGCAATTTGGGACACCCGAACTGAATTAAGGAAAAATGCCGCCATTTATACGGCATTTTTTCTCCTTTAACGCTAAATTAGATTAATTTGGACCTAGCTTTTGGACAAATATTAACGGAAAAACTCAGCGTATTTTCGCTGAAAAAGTTATTATCATCTGGTGGGTATAGGCAGATGATACTGTTGCCAAGTTGCCGAAAATGATGAGCTCAAGATTGAATAGGTTAGTTTCAGGCAAGCGAACAAGGAGGCGCTCGCCTGCCAATCCTCTTCGCTTCGGACCATGGCCGTGTGCTCCACCGTGTCCCGAGCGGTCCACACAGTTGTGGCACCCGGGTGATAATACCCGGGTGCCACCACTGTGTGTTCTGTGCGGAAATAATTCCGCACAAATCCGGAGCAGGAACTTCCCGAACTGACCATATTCGGTGAGAACCTGCGTCATGCGGAAGGTGAAGATGCGGTGAGGTCTTTCCAGCCACCCTTTAAAGAGGGGACTAACCGCCATAATTATGGCGTGCCCATTGCTGATGATGCTACTTTTTAATTTTATTGCACGAACAAACTAACATTTTACAGGTTTATTTATTTACTAGTGTTCGCCCTATGGCTTTGCCCACAAGAAACTAATACACTGTACAAAATCATGATCAGGTCATTATATATTTTAAAAATATCTCCTTTGTTGGAATCCACTATATCGATCCTAAGCGAATTCATAGTCCGACTCGCACTTGGCTGTCAGCTGTCACCACAACTCTTTTTAAGGGCTGTATGCTGTCCGCGCTTGTGTGTGTGCCAATGTAAATACAATTGATTGATGCTATGTTTATATTGTTGTTCGCCTCTGTATGTTTCTCTAACTGAGATGTAAATGTGCTCGACTTTCAGACAAAAGATTAGCAAACAATCTTAAGTGGGTTTCTAAAAGCTGTGTGGGAGACCATTTGTTTTGTTTAAGGAGTTTTGTTACTTTCAATGTTTTATATATACTTTATTTAGTATATCAAATTGTATAAAATAACTGAGATGGGGGTAAGTAGACAACAATTAGAGACCGACCAAAGATTTGGTTTCGGTGTCGGCCAGTTTCGATGAAAAACACTGGTTTTGGCTTTTCTTAAGGTAGAAAACCATCTAATGTTTTCTCCTGCTCTAGGACGGGGCGCGAAAGCGTGTCAAGCTTTTACTGAATAAAACCACAGCTGGTTCTTTCAGTTGCTCTTTGCGTTCTAGGACCACGGGTTTCTCTTTCAGATGTCAACCCATGGCCTCAGTAGGCTTCAGCCCTGCTGGGCCCCTACGGTTTTGCAGACACGTGGAACACTACGCGCCGTCGACGACTCGGGGTCAGGCCAGACAGTTACCGGACGGCTGGACTGGGAATTGGTTTCGGCAGGAGTTTCGGTTTCGACCAAAAAGTGTCCGAATATTCAAAATAACCGTCTTTGGACTGACGGTTGTGATAGATACCTAAAAACTGACCGACTCGTTCGTATAAGTGTGTTATAATTTTTATGTTATCCTTGATTTATTCGATTATTTAATATTTTATGAAAGTTATAACTATATAAATTAACATATCCATATCGAATTGGATGCGAGACGTACAGGACCGGTCATTATGGCGAAATTTGGGGTCCTATGTCTAACAGTGAACGTCTTTTGGCTGAAATGATGATGATCCATATCGAAGTAGTATATATAGTAAGGAATAATTGTATCATCACCTGGTTCAATCAAAATACCAGCGTAAAAACGAAAATAATGCATAGGTATTATTATTTACTTTTTTTGTTTTAAATATAGCAGTTATGCTGATAAATGAGCCTTTTTGACCTGACACAGTTCTTTTTTCTTCTTTTTAATGCTGTATTTTTATTTTACGTTATTTGTAGATTAATTACTTTTTATCTTATTGTGGTTTGTCCTGTAAGAGTAAAAAATAAATGAGTTCTGCATCTTCTTCTATCAAATTATTATTTTTAATTTTGTCACTTTTTCTGTTCATCATCATCATCTTCCTGCCCTTGTCCCGTGTTATTTGGGGTCGGTGAAACACGTTTTTTTCTTCCATTCTGCCCTGTCACTCGTCATGCTATCACTAACTTCCTTTTCCTTCATATCACTCTTTACACAATCCATCCATCTTTTCTTTGGTCTCCCTCTCCCTCTCCATCCATCCACATGTAAACTCATAACTCTTTTAGTAACATGCGTTTCATCCCTCCTCTACCAAAACAAACGATTCCCTTTCAACTCTTCAGTCACTGGCGCGACTTTCAAACTTCCCCTAACATACTCATTTCTCACTTTATCCATTCTCTTCACACCACACATCCATCTTAACATTTTCATCTCCGTTACGTGCAATCTTTTTTCATCCGTCTTTTTCACAGCCCAACATTCTGATCCATACAGTATGACCGGTGTATTTTCTGTTACCATATCAACTTCGGTTTCGGTTACTACTGAAACTGGAAGAGGAGCCAAACATTGTTACGGATTCTGTTTTAGCTACAAATAGTGTTTCAGTCGGTTACTAACAGCAACACTAATCACTAAGATATGAATCATCAATGTAACAGTGGCTATAATACACTAAAATGTGTCTTACTAAAATTTTACTGTAAAAATGGTTATTAGAATAGAATATACTTAATTGTACACCAAAACAGTAACAAAACTTTTACACTAGGTAACTTTAATCTATGGGTACAAAGGCTGTCTTATCGCTGACAGCGATGTCAACCAGACAACCTTAGGATGGACTGTAAGAACTTGAAATATAAAAAGGGGTTACTGCTAATCTTTTATCAATATAGACTCAAGTTTTAACCCCAGAACGTCTTGAAAAACAAACTTAACTATGTAAACAGTACCCAAATCGAGTCTCGAAGAGTTTTTCGAATCACAAAAAAGTAATTATTTTGTGATCTAACTAGAAAATTAAAGGTTTTCATACTTTTTCCTTTTCTTGTGCTATGTATGAGACCTTGCTTTTTACCATATTTTAGGATTCCAGGTCAACGGGAATTTGACCTAAAGGTTACGTTTGATTTATCTAGCGAGTGTTTCTTTTTGGTGGGAAAATCATCTAATGACAAATCGCGCCCTTGAGGGGAGCGGGAGATAGTATCAGAATTTTACTGACTAAAAATCCACTCCTATTCCTTCTTTGCCTTCGTCCCAGGGCCCTGGGTTTCACTTTCACACTACTCGTGGCCCCAGTAGGCTTCGACCCTGCTGGGCCCCGACGATTTGCTGACATCTCCTTGAGGCGCGCGTGGAACAGTACGAGCCGTCGACGACTTGGGCTCGATCCGGACGGTTACCGGACGTTCGGACGACCAGCCCATTTTCCTAGCGAGTGTCAAAGTATGCGCTTAAACAGAGCATAAGCGGCCTTATTGATTGCGTTCGTTACTTAGAATATTAATGTACATTTGATGAATTACTTTGTTTTTTTCTTGACTCTAAGGGGTCGCAGACTTGTGTATTTGATAATAATTTCAGCTTAATACTCTAATCTACAAATTATCTAAAAAAAATAAAAAAAGAACACAGATATATAACTAAATCTTTCACTCAATTTTCTCGCAAATCACCAGACATTCAGTCAGTATCTCCTTGTATCCATCAGCGGACAGATCTAGTCCAGGACTGGATTCAAGGAGAGCGTTGACATATAAATATGTTGCACAACCGTACGGTAACGTAGCACCATAAAAAATGTGTGCCGTCTTGCCCGGCAATAATTATCAAGAACAAATATTTTAAACTTACAAACACATAGCTTGGTGTTATAGAAAATGACTTACGTTCAAGAGCCACGTTCGGTAAAAAAATACATACATCTTCAAGGATGACAAAAGTCGTCAGTTCCCTTCTCCTGGAATGGGTCTACGCAGACCAGGACGGCATAGCAAAGGATTTTGCCATCAGTCAGCGCACACTAGCAGCTTAGATATCGCGGCAATCCAGCGTCTTGTCACAGCATGCCGCGTCATGTCGAATTATGCCTCGGCAGCTTCTGTTGCCCGAAGATGTACAGGCTTAGAATAAAAAGGTTAGAAGAAGATTTTGCGTTTATAATAATCTATGGAAAGAAAGAGAAACAATGAATGAATCCAATCACTTGTTCGATGAATTAAAATATGATAAATGCTTATATTAAGAAAACTTGATTTTTCTTCGTCGATGCCATGGGATCATTTTAAAGCATAGGAATTTATGTCGTATTTCTATTTAGATATGTTTGAATATCTATTGGCAAAAGTTTAATTCCTTTTACATGCAGTCCCGGTCTGCATAACCCCTAAAACTTCTAAGACAGAAACAAATGAATATCTAAAAAGGTCTTAACTCTTCCCATTTCTTTCCAGTATTTACTTAAGAATACGAGGCTGAGTGACGTGAACAAGCGGCTAAAGGCGCAGATATGGAGCTCAGTGGTGACCATCGTGCTGGTGGAGGCGAAGAATCTTCCTGCTATGGACCTGGACACCAGGTCTAGTGATCCTTATTGTAAGTTTAGGTGAGTACTAATGGTAGGAGCAGAAGTTAAGAGGCTTAGACTGCCTCTACCAAAATGTGGCTCAGAATTGAGATAATATAAGACTGGTCTGTTGGTCTAGTGGTTAGTGGTCCTGACTGCTATGCTGGAGGTCGTGGGTTCGATTCCCACCCAGGACAAATGTTTGTGTGATGAGCAACGATCATTTGTTCTGTTTCTGGGTGTAATTTATAATATGTATATATTTAGAAATATATAACTGTGTTTATCAGTTGTCTATTATTCATAACACAAGCTCTGCTTATCTCGGGACTAGACGGCGTTGTGTGATAGTTTTGGAATATTATTATTATTTCCTTTATTCATTATAAACACATATTAATTACATTTTTAAATATTTTTTTAAACAAAATAATACAAAAAAATAATATTTAAAAATATAAAAACAGTACCCCACTGCTATCGGGAACAGGGCCCAAACTACAGGTCAGGGCTGCAGAGAAAAGAACCTCCTATCAATACAAGCCGCGTCCAGGAGTACCGCTTTCTGAATCAAGCCCTTGATCCAGTCGCCTAACGCGAGTCTCCTAAGGTGTTGGTCGAGGCTGTCCATTATTATTATATTATTATTATAATATACGCTTGTGGACAGTGAGCTACTCATAGCTCGCCGTCTTCATACCCGTGCCTACGATGGCTAGGAATCGCTCTACGACTCTCGACGCCCAGGGGCCTTACTATGACTTATTAAAGTGTCAGTCGTGCAAGCGAGAGAGAGGGATAGATCTATACACCCTATACAGCTTCACACCATTTTAAATTCAGTTTAGGTCGTAAAAAGAATCGCGTTAAATGCTTGTGGTAGGGCCTCCAGGCATGACGCAATCTCTTTTCACTCCATATGACGCAATCGCCATGATAAACACTCTTGTACCGTGAACATTAGCATCAATCAATATCGAGCTATAACTGACAAACTGATTGAAGAAGACTGTGGCTGTGTCCGAGGTCATGCCCAATATAAATTCGAATTGTATAAAAGCACAAGCAGAAATTGCTCAGTTCAGTCAGCCTTGAAAATATTCCAGGGGCCCAAGTGTGATATTTTTATAAATTCGACATTCCAACACGATCCTATTGTCATTTTGCTAAAAGTTCGTAATCTGCTAATTCATAATGATCGGTCAGTGGTCTCGTAATAGAGTGGTAGTAGAGTGACAATATCGAGCTTATTAAAAGCAATGACTGCACAATGACGTTCTAATCAAACTGATTGATCAAAGGAACTGTCAAAATTTATGCAAATTACCGCATACGTCGAACATTCATTTATCAATATTTACGAGATTACCATTCTAAGCCATTGCTTTCAATGGAGTGTTGACCATTGGAAAGTCATAATGACGCCATTATATTAGTAGATTACGAAAATTGTCAAAATCAACAATTATGAAATCAATGATAGACCATTCTGACACTATTGTAATAGCAGACTTGAGGCCCTGTCTGGATGTAATTTATCTATAATATCTTTTATTTTATTTCTATCTAGCTTCTGCCAGCGGCTTCGCTCGCCTGCTCCATACAAACTGGACCCCCGTTTCATGCCCTTAGGGGGTGAATTTTGGAAAATCCTCTCTTAGTGCTTGCCTACGTCGTAAAAGGAAACCTTATGTAAAATTTCACGCTCCTAGTCCCAGTAGTTTCGGCTGTGCGTTGATATGTCAGTTTCTCCTTTTATATATATAGATTAGTATCTACATTTATTACAAAGAAACAAAAACATAAAAATGCATTTTTTTCCTTTTTAAAATATTGGCCTTTTTAATATTTATTTATTTTTACTTATATTTATGTTAAATATATATATTAAATCCTAATGTCCTTTTCATACGAGTATTTATTGTAATGCGTGGAATACGCACGCGGGATGCGGGGAGTAATATCGGACAGCAGCCCCGCATGCGGAGCAATTCCGCATGCGTGATGAAATCCGCACGATATTAAAAACACCCTAAAGCCCACCTAACTGGTGGCTACCATTTTTTTTTGGTAGAAAATCATCTAATAACTTCTCCCGCACAGGATAGAACGAGAGAGTGTCAAAATTTTACTGTCTAAAACCCACCTGTGTTCCTTCAGTTACCCTTTGTGTCCCAGTGCCATAACCCCGCAGCCCATCTTTTTATAGTCACGTTACTATTCTATTCCTATGCATTTCTTATCACAGAGAGTCTGAAAGGTAATGCATCTATAATGCTGAATGTATTACATTCTGTGTACATACATACATACCTCATGCAAAATACTGACAGCATCAGAATACTAACTTCTGACAGCGACTTTGCCAGTATATGTAAAGGTGAAAAATTATCCCAGGGGGAAATAAGTATTCCCGAGTTATGTGCTATTCCAGGTCTACCCGAGTAAGATTACAAATCCGATCAGTGGATTGAGCGTGAAAGAGTAATAAACATACACACGAAATACAAACTTTGCCACTTAATAATATATCTGTATTGCAACTGCCAGCGGGTTTGCCCATTCATAAGGGTCGCCACACATGGGCCACCGACCACAACCACAAAACGCCACCAACGGCATATTTCCTGTAGGTTTCATACAGTTTATATGGATTCGCCGCTCACGGGTGACGCCGGTGGCCGCCACACACTACAAATCGGCGCTGTTTGCTTCTTGTGGCTCGCACTGGCCACTAAACGCCGATACAAAACGCGGTCACACGCCACTCGCGCATTTAAATCTTCTTCGTTAGAGTCCATTATGATACTGCGCGTATGGGTTAAAAAAAAGTAGCAGCCACTAGCCACATATGACTGTCGCGCGCTTCAGCTTCCTTTGTGGCCGCTTCTAGCTTCTCGTGGCGGCGTTTGCAGCTGTGGCATGTGGCCCATGTGCGGCGACACTAAGGCGATACTAAAAGCCAGCGACCTTGAGTGAACAAAAGAGGAGCTAGCGTCACTGCCCGCGCATCAAGATTATTCGAATAATAATATATGTCCTTTATTTATTAAACACAATATGGATAAAAACCGTATAACGAAAGATAAAGAAGATTTAAAATTATCTTTTAGTTTTTAAAAGTCCAGGCGTACGGCAATGCGCTACCGGTACATGGTGGACATCCCACCTATACGCATAAAACGTTTTGGGAACACATTCATTGTGCGTACAGCTAAGGAGTGGAATTCCTTACCGGAATCTGTGTTTCCTGATGGCTACAACCCGGGAATCTTTAAGTCAAGAGTGAATAGGTTACTTCTAGGTAAGCGCGCTCCATCGTCGACCGCATCGTCGCTTTCCATCAGGTGAGATATGGGTCAAGCGCGAACCTATCAAGAATTTAAAAAAACTTTCATAAAAATACAACCTATGGTTTTTGCCTGATCTTTGCTTTTTTGTCTGTGTTCGACATAACTTTGAAAATAAATCACACCAAGACCTATGAAAAAAAAATTAAAATATTCATATATCACATATTATATCAAATTATTAGGCAAATAGTCTAGTTTAACATATATTTTTTTTAAAACATACAGACTAACCGTTTAGACGTGATGTTGGATTTAAAATCATCAAAAATCATATATCTGCCCCTTAAGTCACTCAGTGATAAAATAGCATACTATTGGTGAAAAAAAAATTAAAATCGGTCGAATAGTTTTTCAGTTTTATATTTATAAAAACAAAAAAAAACAAGCCAGTAACAAAATTACAAATTTTTCTTCTTTATAAAATTAGTGTGATTGAGTTCGACCTACATGATCATATTCCAAGGGCAGCCAGTAAATATTACTTTTTTAAAAAGTAAATTTTACTAATTGTATAAAAAAGGAGATTGTTTTTTCGTAAAAGTAGGTCTTTTAAGGCTTGATTTTATAAACTGATTTTTAAAAAAACTTTCACCCAAATGTCACACATAAAAATCTTAGTAGTGCGTTCAGGAATAATCGTCGGTTGGTATCACGTTCCATTAAAATTATGTAAAGGGCCTCTGCATATAGTTCGATGACCTCTGCGAGTTGGCTTCGGCCGTTGTACGCCATCCAAAGGTCCAGGACCTCAGGGTCCTGAGATAATATAAATGCAGAATAATAATAATATTCCACAACTATCACATAACGCCATCTAGTCTCAAACTAAGCAGAGCTTGTGATATGAGTACTAGACAACAGATAAATATAGTTATATATTTCTAAATACATACTTATATATTATAGATAAATTACATCCAAACACAGAGCAAAATGATCATGCTCATCACACAATATTTGTCCTGGGTGGGAATCGAACCCACGACCTCCAGCATAGCAGTCAGGGCCACTGACCATTAAACCAACAGACCTGTCAAAATGTATTAAATAATAGGTACTGTTAAAACCGCTTTTTCCAAAGTTATTTCAAATTAACAAACATATTTTAATTTCAATATTACAAAAAGTATTACCGAGAAACTTTGGATACGCACAGTTTATTTGTACAAATTGGAAATTTCGCAGACACCTAACCGATTTCCAGTAAGCATGAATTTGAATGTTCGCTCTCAAGGTAATTAATGTTTCCAAATTACTTTGAAGCATATTTCACGTTGTAATATTTGCTGTTAGTTCGGACTGAAATTAGTTGATTTCAACCATGGGCAGGTAGTCGGTCTAATTTGAAGGAGAGTAAACGGGGTGAATAGAAACACAAGGGGCAAATAGAAACAAAATTTTGTTTACAGTACTTAAATAGTACTCATTATTGCAATGTTGTATAAATAGACTAGCTTTTGCCAGCGGCTTCGCCCGCGTGAAAGTAGGTTTCTCCATACAAAATTTGGACCTCCATACGAACTTTTGGAAAATCCTCTCTTAGTGCTCACCTACGTCGTGAAAGGAAACCATGTGCAAAATTTCACGGTGCTATTCCCAGTGGTTTCGGCTGTGCGTTGATATGTCAGTCAGTCAGTTTCTCCTTTTATATATATATATACACTGTTTATTTTACACCATAAATAAAATTTTAAAATAAGAGCTTTAAATTAATAGGTCGTCCCAAAAGCGAAAAACGTCAATGCTTTATTGAAACTAATAAACATCAATACTTTAGTTTGAAGATGGAACAGAGTGTAAAGTCCCGCAAACCTCCGTGGAAAAGGAAGGATCCTCCGACCTCCGACATACGGGTGTTATATCTAGTGGGCAACTGTCCGATAGATGATTTCGGGCTATTTTACATGCTCAAATCACGTGGAGAACTTTAAATGCGTGATGCAGGATTTTATATTTCTTTTATTTCTTATGTGACGCCATAGATGTCGCTACAATTGAAACTAAATATATGGCATCAAAGTCTCTAATCAAAATGTGGTTCCTATTTACCCCCTGCGTGTCTATTCACCCTGTTTTACTATACTCTACCCGCTACGGTTGTCAAAAGTATCTGCGCATAGGAATAAGATGAGTAGAAATATATATACATCTCCATCTGCTAAATTGTGATCAGTGGTGATTTTGGTACTTATTTTTAACAACCTAACCTAATAGTAGCAGTAACTGCTAGGCCTCTCCCAAGTTGCCTCACAACATTCAGTTGTCCGACTTCTTAAACTTTACCTAATGGATAGTCACCCATTTACGGACTGACGTCGGAAGCATGCGGTTTTTATTACTTTGCCATGAGCTCGTCTGATTATAAGTATATTTAAAACTACATCTTAACTATTAAATATTATAACTTAATAAGTATATAAACAAACTGAAAATAATAATATGTACAAGCGGGTAGAAATAAAACTCATAGGGCATCAAATAATTCGTCCACATCGATGTCAATGGGAAAAGTGCCCAGAACGCTGGCAGCATTACCACGCTGGATGGCAATGCTGATTCGTTGACCGAAGAAAAGTCCAGCCCTCTGGTCACGCGAAGAGTCCACCAGCTGTTTGCTGATATCCCGGACAACTCGATGAGCGCTCGGACCCCAAGGCCCTAGTGTTTCGTCACGTGCCAAGCCATTGGGTTCTAAAACAGCTGGCACCCCGGCGGTGACAAGAGCTTGGCGGATGATGTCATTAATACTGGCATGTCGTGCTATCCGACCAGCGCTTCTACTGCATGATAGGCCATGGTGTCCGAGGCGGTTGACTGCTTCGCCGCACTGACACTGATGTGGACCTTCACTAGGAGCACCCCACATTTTAAAACTACCTTTTAAAATGTAGCCTATGTCACTTAGAAGCTTTCTATCGGTAAAATAATTTTAGCAATCGGACCAGAACTTTCAGAGATTACTTCCAACAAATAAAAAAAAAACATAAAAACAAACTTTACCTCTTTATAATATTAGTGTGGTCGTCCAGCTTTAATATTTAGTCTCTCTAGGACACTTTAGGTGGTGTTTTGTTGTTGAAATTATCAGAATAAAATAGAATAGACTTTATTTTACACAAAAATATTAACATAGTACATAGATCCATTTGCCGAATGTTGGGCTGTGAAAAAGACAGATGAAAAAAAATTGCACGTAGCGGAGATGACAATGTTAAGATGGATGTGTGGTGTGACGAGAATGGATAAAGTGAGAAATGAGTATATTAGGGGAAGTTTGAAAGTGGTGCCAGTGACAGAAAAGTTGAAAGGGAATCGTTTGTCTTGGTATGGTCATGTGAAGAGGAGGGATGAAACGCATGTTACTAAAAGAGTTATGAGTTTACATGTGGATGGATGGAGAGGGGGAGGGAGACCAATGAAAAGATGGATGGATTGTGTGAAGAGTGATATGAAAGAAAAGGAAGTTAGTGATAGTATGACGAGTGACAGGGCAGAATGGAAGAAGAAAACGTGTTGCGCCGACCCCAAATAACACGGGACAAGGGCAGGAAGATGATGAGATCCATTTGCCGAGCCTTTTGTCAATTATATTGGGGTTGGGTAACAGCCAAACCGAATGTGGCTAAGTAGCAGTATTTTATATAGAGTGACTGTCTATCTGATCTCCACAACCCAGTAACTGTGTAACATTATATCCCGTGGCAAGACTGGTATCAGATTTTTGGCTTCTGACTATCATTAACGACTGTCAAAGATCTTCAAATGACAGCTGGGACTGAGTCTCAGTGTTTACCTAATGGATAATCACTCATCTACGAATCTACGAACTGACGTCGTCAAGAGTGCAGCTTTTATTACTTTTCCATGAGCTCGTCTTATTATACAGGGTGTAAAAAGACCGATCACATACCCGTTAACTACACATTCTGTACATATAACTAAGTCATTTTGAACAAAAAATATTGCTGGGAAACAAACTTTTTTTTTCCATCTTTAAAAAAAATATGCTTTTTATTACGAGCAATGTAAAGCGCGCAACTGATTGTGCCGGTGTGTGTGTAATAGGTACCGTGTATACGATAGGCGAGGCGCGGCGCGGCGGCGCCTCGGCGTCGCGCGCGTTTTGCATGGTGTAGGTATTAAATAGGCTCTTGGTAATTAAAAAAATCTGTCATGTACAATTCTTATCTTATCTTATCTTGTGTGGGGCTGGCCTTAACAACCAGAGCACTTCGACCCCTCTGGGTCTTTTGTGCTAGTCCCCCTCCCTTCTACTCAAACCCCAGCCTTCCGTGCACCTTCATCATGAGTCCCAGTATGGCCTTGATGGGGCTGAGCCTATAGTCCTCTGGCCTAGGAAATGGTTGGCCCAGATACTCTAGTCTTTTGGAGCCTAGTGCTGCACAGTCGCACAGTAAGTGTAGCATATTCTCCTCTGCCTCTCCACAGATCCTGCAAGTCGGGTCGCTTGCTAGTCCCATGTTGTAGAGCTGTTTGTTGGTGGCATAATGCCCCGTGAAGGCTCCTGTGATTATTCGGAGCTGTGTTCTGCTGTACCTCCATAATTTTTGGGTCCAGGCCTTATCTATGTCATTAAGAAATAGCTTTGCATGCTTCTGGCCTGTTGTGTTGCGCCAGTGTGTGCTGTGTATTTCTAACGCAGCCCTTTCCAATGCTTGGTTGATGACCCTTGGTGAGAGTCCTATGAAAGGTTCCGGTCCTTCTAGGGGTGTCTCGGATCCTTTTCTCGCTAGAGTGTCGGCTCTTTCATTGCCTTCTACTCCTGTGTGACCTGGCACCCAGATCAATCTGACCTCGTTGCGCCTTCCTAGCCGATTAAGTATTTTAATACAGTTTAGTACGAGCCCAGAGTCCACTCTATTGCACGTGAGTGCCTTAAGTGTTGCTTGGCTGTCGCTTAAAATGTAGACAGTGTCCCCTTCGGTGCCTCTGTCTAGTATTTCCTGCGCACATGCGATTATAGCATAGGTTTCTGCTTGGAATACCGTCGCCAGTTTGCCCAAACTTAGGCTGAGATTGCAGTTGTCACTATGTACCCCCGCTCCTGTACCGGTGTTCATTTTAGAACCATCCGTGTACCATACCTGGTTCTTCCCTTTGTGGGGTTTCATCCCACCTTTCCATTCCTCCCTACTCGGAATGTATATCTTAAACTACTTTTTGAGATTTTGAATGGTATGTATTTTGTCACATCCCATGTCCATCATCCAGTCAAGTTCCCTGTTTGGTCTTGTGTTTGTATGGTTGGTTTTGCATCCGGAGTTCGTCCAGTGCCCCATACTTTTAAGCCTATGAATGGCCCTCCTCGCCTCTAGTTCCACTTCAATGTGTTAAGGGGGTGAGATTGAGCATCGTTTCCATCGCCGCAGTTAGCGTGGTTCTAAATGCTCCTGTAATGGCCATGCAGGCAGTCCGCTGTACTTTGCTTAGGGCCTGTCTGCAAGTTGCCAGCTTGGTTCTGGTCCACCATACGATGCTTCCGTATGTGATCAGCGGTTTCACCATCATGGTGTATATCCATTTGATAACCTGGGGTCTAAGGCCCCATGTCTTCCCATAAGCAGAGCGACACATGCCAAATACTCTTAGAGCCTTGTTTGCTGTCGCTTCGGCATGGCTTTTCCACGTGAGTTTGCTGTCTAGAATTACTCCTAGATATTTTACTTCTGTGGACAACTCTAGTACGGTGTCGTAGAGCTTTATGGCACCCATTGTTGTTAGGTCCCTCCTTCTGGTAAACGGGATGATCACCGTTTTGCTTGGGTTGATGGATAGGTGGTTGAGTTTACACCACCTTTCAACCATGTTTAATCTCTCCTGTATGATCCCCGACACAGTGTTGGGAAATTTTCCATTTACAAGTATCACGAGATCATCTGCATATCCAACCGTGTACGTTGGTCCTTTGTTCAATTCTATTAGCAGCTCGTCTATCACCAAACACCAGAGCGTTGGCGAGAGTACGCCTCCTTGCGGGCATCCTCTTGTGACATGCGCCCTTTTGGTCTCACCTAGCAGTGTTGATTCTATAACTCTGCCCTTCAGCATATTGTCCATCCAGTCACAAATGGTAGGGTCTATGCCATGTTTCTCTGCAGCTGTTCGTATCGTTCTAAAAGTAGTGCGATCGAACGCGCCTTCTACGTCGAGAAAGGCTGCTAGGCATATCTCTTTGCATTCTAGCGCCTTTTCGGCACGGCTTACGACCTAGTGTAACGCAGTATCTGTTGACTTACCAGGCTGATATGCGTTTTGCATCCTGTGAAGCGGTTGTTTTTTCAGCGCTCCCTCCCTGACATGCTTATCTACAAGCTTTTCCAGAGTTTTTAGGAAGAATGATGTCAGGCTTATAGGTCTGTATGACTTAGCGTCCTCATAGTCCGCTCTTCCTGGATTGGGAAGAAAGATTACTTTCGCCTGTCTCCACGCCTTTGGTATGTAGCTAAAGGCGATGCATGCTCTGTATAGTCTACCCAGATGCGGTTCTAGTATGTTCCCCGCTCTTTGTAATAGGGCTGGGTATACTCCGTCTGGTCCCGGGGCCTTGTATGGCTTGAAGCTTTCCAGGGCCCACTTTATGCCATTCTGCCCTACTACCTTTTTCGCGGCGTCCCAGTCAGCTTTCGTTGTTTTTGACTTAATGTCATCTAAGCTTAACGAGTCCGCCGTGTCGGTAGCTGCGAATGAGCCGGGAAAGTGCGTTCTGAACATTATCTCAAGGGTATCACCTCCAGACTCTGTCGGTTTGCCATTCCCATCCTTGATGGATGTCAGTGGATTCACCTTTGCAGTGGCCATAGCCTTCGACAGCCTCATGCTATCTGGAATGCTGCCAATGCTGTCGCAGTGGTCCCTCCATGCCTTCCTTTTGGCCCTGCGTACAGCCTTATTGTATTCCGTTAGCTTTATAGCATACATCTCAAAATTTTTGAGAGCCTTAGCACGATTGAAGGCGGCCCTAGTTTCCCTCCGTAGCCTAGCTAGGTCAGAGTTCCACCATGGTTCCTTTCTTGTTTGTACTACCTTTTCGGGGCAATTGTTTGTCCAAGCGCTCAGAACGGCTTCGGATATTCGCCCCGCCTCAAATTCTACGTCAATTGCTGAATTCAGCTTTCCCTTGGGATCCCCAAGTTCCACTTTCAGGTCTTTCGCGTACGAGTTCCAATTGGTGTGTCTTGGGTTCCTCCTTGTTACCAGTTCCCTTTTCCATCGGGTACTGTACTTGAAGCAAATATACCTATGGTCTGAGAGTGAGATCTCGTTTGGTACGTGCCATTCGCTTATGCGGTTACTAGCCCTATTAGTAGCTACTGTTAGGTCAATCACCTCCGCTCGTCTAGCATTGACGAACGTGGGCCTGTTGCCATTATTTATAATTTGTAAAGGTGAGCTTACCAGGAAGTCCAGCAGTCTTTCACCTCTCCTGTTATTGCCGGTGCTCCCCCAAGTGACGTGGTGTGCGTTGGCGTCGCAGCCTATGATCAGGTCTAGGCCCTCCCGGCTGCAGTGTTCCACGAGTTCCCTCAGGTTCGTTGAGATGGGGTCCTCGGCTTCATACGGCATGTATGCGGAGGCTAGTATCAGCGCTCCGCCTCCCTCCTCCTCTCTTAGAGGGACCTTGATGGTTGTCAGGTCCCTGTAACAGAAATTGTGCAGGGGAATCGCATCTAGGCCATTTCTGACATAGATGCAAGCCCTTGCATTTAGGTCATGACGTTGGTAGTGTACAATACCCCCAGTCCTGCCCAGGCCTCTAATCTCCCCTTTGTAAATGTAAGGTTCTTGTATTAGAGCTATGTCATATTTTAACATGTTTAGCTCGCGCGCCAGAAGGGCAGTCGCAGCCTTATTGTGTTGTAGATTGATTTGTACAAACCTTATAGCAGCCATCTTATTCCTGTTACTGCCTGTCCACCCCCGCCTCCCCGTCCTCGTCTGAGTCCGGGCAGTTGGGGTCCAGTTTGAGGACTGCCAGTCCCGCTAGGTCCCCCGCGCACGTCGATGGCGACGACGCGCGGTCCAGTTCCATCGCTGGATGGTAGTCCTCGTATTGTTCTGCGCCGTCGCTGGCCCGCTCTTCAGCGAGGAAGGCATCCTCCTCCGAGCCTAGGACCACTTCGTCGACGCAGGCCTCCTTCACCTCCCCACTAGGGGCGTCCGGTGCAGCCGTGGTCGCTGGGGGTTCCTTGGCCTGTTCCTTGGCCTGGTCCTCCCTCCTTCTATCCGCGTCCTCCAGCAGCTTGAACTGGCTAGGCCCCAGTCCTGAGTGGAGTGTGTAGCCAGCCTCCCTGATGGCGTCCGCGGATATCTTGTCCATAAGGACAATCCGGCGTGTCGTGGTTGGCTCCACGTCAACCTTCAGCACCTTCCACCCATCTGTGTGCAGTGCCGGGTCATGTACAATTACTTAAGTATACGAAATACGTACAGTTTTTAAATAGCCTGAGTACTTACCTACACTGTCCATCACTTTAGCTTTCATCACTGCACAGGTGGCCTCTCAACACTGACGAGCTTCGGTTCAAACTGCCGACATTCCACGCGGAGACAGATGCGCGCCCTAGCCCGTGTGTTTTCATGAACTCGCTCCAGGGACCAGGATCCCTTCTTGCGCTGACCACTGCTTAAGTTCATCACATCAATAATTTTCTTTCGCATTGCCGCAGCGGTCTCGCAGGGGCGGTCAAACACCCTATCTTTGACGTAAACCCACAATAAGGCGAGCGTGCTGGCCATGCGTTAGGCCCAAACCGTCCGATCCAGTTGTTTTCGAAAATCGTCGTCAGTTGCTCACGAACTGGTCTCACAATATGAAGCGGCGCACCGTCGTGCTGGTACCACAACCCAAGCTTCTGAACTATTGGCATCTCTTCCAAAGTGTCGGTTAGGTAGCCAGTAACAAAATTGAGGTAGGCAGGCCCGTCCATTCTCGGTGGCAAGAAAACCGGGCCTAGGATCTGGTTTCCCACAATGCCAGCCGTGTCTGGAAGCCCGTTTCTTGGGTTTGATTTGGATTGACGGAACACCAATAATGGGTATTTCGGCGGTTCCACATTCCATTATTTGTGAAAGTGCTCTCGTCGGTGAAAATTATTTTTTGGATGAAGTCTCGTTCCAGGCTCAACAGCCACCTGCAGTAATCCATGCGACGCATCGCGTCACGTAACGAGCGCTCGAGCACTAGCACACGATGGATTTTGTAAGGCCGTTGCCTATCCCGCCTCAACACTTGTGTGCACATTAGAATGGGAAACCATGTGCCGAACGTGATGAACATGCCGCCTTCGCAATATTTTGGCTGCTGTTCGTACGCCCAATCGTGGGTTTTCCTGCATCACAGCGAGAATGGCCTCATCGAACGCTGGTCGTATTTGTCGGCCGCCTCCCAGAGAAATTGGTACTATCGGTTGGTTGTCCAGCAATTGCTGAACAGCTCTGGTGAAGATCCGCGAATCCGTGGGTTGATACGCGGTAGGATGCTTAATCCTGTACAGTCACAGAGCCGCAGTAGCGTTTCCATGAGCCATGCCGTAACAATAAATAATATTCACGTACTCGCGCACCGAATAAACATGAAAAGGCATCTTAACTCGCGATAGGTGCCTACAACTAAATGAATCCTGAAAAGAACACACTACACACACGAACATACAACGCACTCACAATACACCTACACTAAGCCTATCACTCCAACGCTTTCACTACTATCAGTCTATCACACAATACTACACAAACACAACTAATAACAGTAATTCGCAAAAAAAAAATATCCACAAGTGCATTCGATGACGTAAGAAACCGAACTAATAACAAACACGTAGGTAAGTAAATTCGCAATAAATAAAATTCCTTTAAATTTATTTGCGGAGGGGGGTCGGACCGCTGGCGGCCTTTTTGATGCTTTGAGCACAGCCGCGCACCGCCGGTGGGCGGCTTTTCCCTTTCATAGAGCACGAGCCGCTCGCGTGCTACTGGCGCTAGCGCCAGCCTGGTGTAATAACAAAATGTGATCTCATAGATTTACGTGTCGCTCTAGTTATAAATAATTTCCTAAATTGAGTTTGAGTTCTAACGAGCATTTAGAGGCTTCATCAGTTTACGTACTTAATATATTCTGTAGGTTGTCTCGTGATTACATTAAAAAAAATGTTATCAATGAACACAGATAAATGAAATTCTGACCGAATTCTGGTTAGTATTTGTGAAATAGCTAGCAAGTAGTTTTGAAGGCCGCTCTAAACACTAAAGACAAATTGTATCTCAGTTCAGACTGCTGCAGTTGTGTACGGAAGCGTGAGTAGCTTTGTTTTTTTTTTAACGTTGTGAAATCATCAAAATCATCTCGCGCTCTGGTGGGAGAGGGAGTTTTAGACTTTTACTGACTAAAACCCAATGTTGATCCTTCGGTTGCCTTTGCGTTTCAGGGTCGCGGTACCTAAATCTTTGGAACATTCCCGCGACCGTGCCTGGCATCGCTCCTATCAGGCCCCATCAGTTTAGCTGACAGCTTCTTAAGGCGCACGTGGAACACAACGCGCTGTCCACCAGGGCTTGGTTGTTATCGGACGGAGAGCTACCCATTGCTCTCCGTCCGCAAGCCCGCGTCTACGGTGGCCGGGAATCGATCTGTGACTCCCGACAAACTAACGACTTCACGCAGGTAAAACGCGCCGCGTGCTCGTTTATGTTTTAAAATGTAATTTATTAGGTGGGTACCTACTAAACATTTTTATAAAATGAGGTACCTATCTGCGACATTTATTTCCAATCATGCTTAACAGGATAGCTTTTAGTGCATAAGCCTTACAGCCTTATGCACTAGAAGCCATCCTCACTAGAAGTCATCCTCAAAAATGCCTACAATACTTACGGATTGTAGGCATTTTTGAGGGGCTTTATCGTTATCGTATTATCCGATAACTAGGTTGTGCAGGCCAAATAGGCAGTCCGGTTAGATTTAAAGGAGACCCTAATAGTTGGGAGAAACCTAAGCAGGTGATGATTAAGTGTATGGAACTTTGTGTGATTTTTCCGATAGCTTTAGGTAGGTACCTAATTCAAACATAATAAATGAAATTACGAAATTTACTTTTCCTTTATCATTGTGATCGTAAATGCAGCAATCACGTCGTTTTACCTGTTCGTATCACATCTTATTTACCTACTTAGTGAGGTTTATGTTATGCTTATGAACCTAGTGAGGTTTATCAAGTTGTTATTTAAGAAGTTTAAATTGTAGGTAGGTACCTACCTAGGATTTAAGTTTAGTTTTTAGATAAGTAGAAAGTAACTTTTTTGCGATAGGAAATCATCAAATGTCCCCTCGCGCTCTGGGTGAAGAGAAAGGGAGTGTCAGACTTTTACCGATTTTTAGTCAGTTAAAAGTTTGAAACTGCATCTCTCTCTCTCTCTTTGTTCCTTCAGTTGCCGTTTGTATACCAGGGCCGCGTTACACCCGGGTGTTTCTTCCCGCTAAATCCGACACGGGAACCTTTCGAAACAACCGTGTCCGGCGAGGACCTTCGTCAGGCGGAAAGTGAGGACGCCGTGGTGCCTCACTAGCTACTCCTCAGAGAGGGAACTTACTATCCTACCTAGGATTTAAGTTTAGTTTTTAGATAAGTAGAAAGTAACTTTTTTTGCGATAGGAAATCATCAAATGTCCCCTCGCGCTCTGGGTGAAGAGAAAGGGAGTGTCAGACTTTTACCGATTTTTAGTCAGTTAAAAGTTTGAAACTCCATCTCTCTCTCTCTCTTTGTTCCTTCAGTTGCCGTTTGTATACCAGGGCCGCGTTACACCCGGGCGTTTCTTCCCGCTGAATCCGACACGGGAACCTTTCGAAACAACCGTGTCCGGCGAGGACCTTCGTCAGGCGGAAAGTGAAGACGCCGTGGTGCCTCACTAGCTACTCCTCAGAGAGGGAACTTACTATCCTACCTAGGATTTAAGTTTAGTTTTTAGATAAGTAGAAAGTAACTTTTTTGCGATAGGAAATCATTAAATGTCCCCTCGCGCTCTGGGTGAAGAGAAAGGGAGTGTCAGACTTTTACCGATTTTTAGTCAGTTAAAAGTTTGAAACTCCATCTCTCTCTCTCTCTTTGTTCCTTCAGTTGCCGTTTGTATACCAGGGCCGCGTTACACCCGGGCGTTTCTTTCCGCTGAATCCGACACAGGAACCTTTCGAAACAATCGTGTCCGGCGAGGACCTTCGTCAGGCGGAAAGTGAGGACGCCGTGGTGCCTCACTAGCTACTCCTCAGAGAGGGAACTTACTACTGCTATCATGGCGCGCCCAGCGCAAGGTTGCGACAGTCGCTGTCTTCAAGTTCATACCATACCACCACAAGATCTCGCTGGAGCTCTGTCTGCCGCGCCGTGCCGCGATTGGACGCGGCAGCGGAGTTTCCCTTCGACGGCGTTGCATCATCACGTACTAGGATTGTTGCCTGCAAAATCCCACAGTGGCAGGCCAGCATGCCGGCTCGCCTCGCAGGAGACCGCGCGGTATCCCTGTATCATTAGGATGGCCATGACCCTTTTCTCACCTTCAGTCCGAGTGACCGAGTCTAAACCGGGGCCCCGTAAACGTCCATGGACTGCACAAACCACGGGGTCTACGCGGAGCGTAGACCCTCTGGCAGGAGGCGTCAGGACCTGCCAGATTGGGGAAGACCTGCGTCAGCGCAGCCGCGCTTAGTTAAGTAGGTACGGTAGGTAGGTACCTACTTTTAATTTCTACCATTTAATACCTAATTTCAAAATTAAATCAATAAACAAATAATAATCAACGTTTTTATTGAAAACGTAAAATCGTAAACTGTTCAATTCATAAAATAAATAAATTGTCCATACTGTCATCAGCTGGGCGCGTTTCGCATTTGTTCGTTGAACTCGGAACCTCGCACGCTAGTGTGCGCGCCACAGCCGCACAGCTGCGTCGAAGCGTGCGTAGTATTTTGTATTCATTGCATTTTTGTAACTTCAAATGCGTAATTTGCTATGAAAAATTAATAATTTTGATAATGTTTGTTCGGAAGAAAGTTTTCTAATGACACTTGGAATACGATTTTGAAAAAAAGTCAACTTTTTTTTTCTTACTTTGACCTTGAATATCTCTGGAACCAGTGATTTCCCAGGTATGTTCTAGAAGAAAAAAACTATCCCAGTGATGGGTACAATACGTAGTTTTCGTTTACGTTAAGGGTCTTTTTACACCCGATATATATTTAAAATTAATAATAATATTCGACAACTTTCACACAATGCCATTTAGTCTAAGCAAAGCTTGTGCCGTAAGTGCTAAACAATTGATATACTTACTTATATATTTCTAAATATCAATATCTTATATTATAGATAAATTACACCCAGACATAAAATAAATGATCGTGCTCATCACACAAACGTCTGTCTTAGGTGGGAATTGAACTCACGACCTCCGGCATAACATTCAGGGCCACTAACCACTAGACCAACAGGCCAGTCAAACCAGCATGGTTCAACAAAATTAACTTATGATTTTGTTTTTTTTTTCAATACAGGTTAGGTAATGAAAAATTTAAGAGTAAAGTAGTATGGAAGACTTTACACCCGTCGTGGCTGGAGCAGTTCGACTTGCACCTCTACGACGACCAGGAACAGATACTAGAAGTCACCGTGTGGGACAAGGACAAGCAGAGCAAAGATGATTTTATAGGAAGGTGAGTTTAAAGCGACACTTGGGGGAGGCCTATGTCCAGCAGTGGACGTCTTTCGGCTGAAATGATGATGATGATGATGATGAGTTTAAAGCGAGAACTACACTAGACCGACGCACACGTGGACCACGCCAGATTTATTGTACGTAGCGGCGCGTTCGCGTGGCGTGGATCTAATGTAGCTCTGCAAGTTTAGTTGCCATATAAAATGTATGGAGACCGACGCGCCCTGATCGGCGTACGTGGCCCACGTGTGCGCAATATAGTTCTTCCTTTACCCATTCGTATTATTCATGTTATGTCCCCGATTACGACCCATTCGTATTGTCCATGTTATGTCAATATGAACAATGGTCTTATAACCAGAGTCTCGACAGTGAAATACCTCGGTGTACAATTGGACACCAAATTAACTTTCCATACGCACATAATAAGTCTGGCTAAAGAATCATTTAGACGTTTAGGATTTATTTAACGCAACGGTCAAGGTTTTAAAAACCAAGCAGTTATAAAGCTTCTGTATAATGCTCTAATTCGGTGCAAACTTGAAACTAGCACTTGTGTATGGAATCCTCATGAAGTTACATATACACTCATGCTGGAGAAAGTACAAAAAGCTTATCTCAGGTACTTAGATAAACGATTATTTGGATACTATCCATATATGTGTCCTACTATGTTTATTTTAGGATGCTTATATTGCAATTCATTAAATTTTAGGCTGGCTGTTGACCAAATTACAACAGCCTATAAAATAATTAATGGTGTAACCATTAATTATTTTAATCTAATGCGTCCGACTTACATGTAGAGTTGTGTCAATTATTTGTTCCGAATAATTACAATCGATCTAGAAAGCATAAATTATTTAATGTCCCATTTTGTCGCACTGTAGCAATATCCACCTCCCCTATACCGCTTATGCTAACGATGCTCAACGCACTCGTGGAGACCAACCCTGGATTGGATTTGTTTGCTGATGAATGGAAGACAATATTATTAGAAAGTTTGCGATTCTGTGAGAAGACAGAGTGAAAGGATTAAACTAGTTTAGTATTAATGGCTATTTTGCTTTACTAAATAAAATAAATAAATGTCCCTGAGTCACATAAATTAGAGGATAAATCCTCCAAATTATGTGACTCAATAGTAAATATACGGGAAGACGCAGCGTTGGAAGGCTTCCTATCAGGTAGACGGATGACCTGGTAAGAGTTGCGCGAATCCGATGGATGCGAGACGTACAGGATCGTTCATTGTGGTGACACTTGGGGGAGGCCAGTGTCTGTGTCTATGTGTCTTTGTGGACGTCTTTTGACTCAAATGATGATGATAGTGGATACAAATTTGAAAATTTTATTTATTTTTTATATACTCGTACTTTAATGTACACCACATAATGTGGACAGGATAAACATTTACAAAAATGAAGTGTACAATGGGCGGTCATATCGCACAGAGCAATCTCTTACAGACAACCTTGAAGATGGACTGAACGAAAGGACTATCTCCTTTCGGTCAGCGTTTGGAGCGGTCAGTGTACCAGAGATTTTTTTCTCATCTTATCTATTCTACTTGTACAAATGTCTGGAGAAGGTCCTGTCCAAAAATAGTAGCCAACCATCACCAAAATATGACGGCCAATTAAAACTTGGCTAAGACCTTGGCTCTCCGAGGCAAAAAAATCTGTTGAACTATTAATGTGATATGAACGTTCACTCATTTACGATTTGACGCTATACACAGCTGCTATATAACTGTGAGGCCCTTTTAGCTGTATCAAAAGTAGTAACCTAAATTGGGATACTTAATATTTTATCACGCTTGGCAATTAGGGATATATAACCGTAATGGCATTTAGGAGAAAGCCTAATGGGTGTAACATAATAAGCAACGCCCTGTTCCATAAATGTTTATATTGCTAAAACAGTAGGACCTGGTAAAATAATTCGTCAATGTAATGCTTGAAATGTCTGTCTAATATTAGGTCTGTTATGTCAAAATGTTGTAATGGCTCATTGATTAAGACACCCGCCTGCCATCCATGTGAGTTTTTCTATTCATATGTATTTTTCTAAGTTTATCTAGGATATTACTGACCCCCCGTGCCTTAGATAGCACGTAAAGCCGCAGGTCCTGGCTGTAATTCTTAGATCTTTAATAGTCTTTACAGGTAGTCAGATGCCAAAACGTCTGACCATCAGTCTTTCCAAGGAGTATCGTGTTGGCCAGTAACTGGGTTGTGGAGGTCTGAAAGACAGTCGCTCCATGTAAAACACAAGTATTCAGCCGCTTCTGGTTAGACTCTAAGTTGACCCCAAGCAAGTTGGGAAAAGGCTAGGGAGATACTCGTAATAATGGCATGAAAAGCAACGAAGGAACAGGAGTTCGTTTTTAGTTAGTAAAAGTCTGACACACCCTTTTGTTCCGCCCAAGAGCGGGAGATGTCATTGGATGATTTTCCCACCTAAAAAAAAAACTGGGCAAGTGCGAGTCGGTGCACCTTGCTTTATGCAAAATTTCAGGATTCTGGGTCAACGGGAAGTACCCTATGAGTTTTGATTTCCTCGAGAGTATCAAAATATACGTTTTTTGAGACATTATCGGCTGTATCTTTTTTTACCGTGGCCGTAACTTAAAAATTTGATTTTTTCGCACCTTCAAGGGTCCACCGACCTAAGTATATGGTTTGACAGACAGACACACAGAGAGACGGACGGATAACAAAGTTATCCTATAAGTTAGGATAAGCGCATTTATCGCATTGGGATAAAAAAAAACTGTAGATAAAGATAGATGTAAGATGAAGAAAATAAATAAATAAGGGTTCAGTTTTTTGAGGTACTGAACCCTAAAAAAAGAGATAATAAAACAAAATCAGAAACTAAAACGGAAACCACATTATGGAGTTTATGACAGCAGTAAAACACAACAGTATAAATGATAGAAATAATACTAAAAAATACAAAACCAAAATATATCTTAAATATTGTTTACCACAATAAAAGCTAAATTTTATATTAGATTTTGCAAACACCACGATAATCATGCCCAAAATATGCTAAATAATGAGGTGCGAGTAGTAACAGCTAAAAATTAATTTATTCTACGACCAATTTATTTACATTGGTTCAATTTTGCGTAGAGAGGTCAATGTGACTATGTTCTAAATAATGATGATGATAATACTAGCGATAGCCATTTTCGCCTTTATGACAACAATCAAGGTAATTTTCGCCATAACAACACCTTTATAATATTTCAGGTGTGCAATAGACTTATCGAGGTTAGAGAGAGAGAAGACACATAACATTTGGAAAGACTTAGAAGATGGGAATGGACAAATATTTTTACTTTTGACCATCAGTGGGACAACACAGTCGGAAACCATAACGGACCTCAGCAGTTATAAGGAGAATCCTAGAGACAGAGAGATTGTTGAAAGGCGATATGTGAGTATTTAAATTATCAATTTAACGCCAAACGAAAGGGGACCACTGGGAAACCAGAATAATAAGAAAGGTCAATTAAACTATTCAATCTTATTTTTGATTTTAAAGACTACCTACATATTAAATCTAAATCAGGTTTTCTAACAATCCAATGATATTTAAGCAAATATTAATTCATGTGAGAAAGTACTACACTTTCTATTAATATGCTAACATTAAAAATTTAAACATTACTTTTTTTCCAGACATGGTATAACGTAAATGAGCAGTCAAGTGGGGTTGGGTGGCTCTGTGTAAAAGTATACGGTGCTAAGGGTCTTGCAGCAGCCGATTTAGGAGGCAAATCAGACCCATTCTGTGTCCTTGAACTTGGAAACGCAAGATTGCAAACTCATACTGAATACAAAACGCTAACGCCGAACTGGATGAAGATATTCACTTTGTAAGTAAAGTTTTAAATGAGGATAAATCTATTTCAGAGTGAAGTTTATAAACTGCTGCTTGAGACAGTTCTGGGGAAGTTAATCTGGACTTTAGAAATGCGATGCATATTGTATTGTATAGTCAGATTACATTAGAACTTGTAACTTCAGTTGAGTATGAAATTGCGAACATTGTGCATTTCAATGAAAATTTTGATGTGGGATAAATCCTGTAGACAAATAATAAAAAAATACAGACTTTATAATATTGTTGGTGTTGGGATGGATATAAAATAGTTTTCATTTTAAATATATATGCAGTCATTCAGTTCAAAATCTCTTTGCAAATTAATAACAAACGCTTCATAAGAAGGTTATTCTTGATTTAAAATTACTATATGTATCTTACAGCACAGTAAAGGATATCACTTCAATACTAGAACTAACTGTATACGATGAAGATCACGACCACAAAGTGGAATTCCTTGGAAAACTGGCTATTCCACTGCTTAGTGTAAGAAATGGTGAGAAAAGATGGTACGCTCTTAAGGATAAAAAGATGCGGGCGCGAGCAAAAGGGAACTATCCTCAGATACTTTTGGAGATACTGGTCATATGGAATCCGGTAAGTAAGAATACCGAATTTCTCGATATGTCTTAAAACTTACGCACAGTACCGTTTTCAACTACAACTAGGTAATGAAACCTGAGACTATTAAGCAAAACATTTTTTTTTTTCAATTTATATCTATAACAGCTGGCAAGAAACATGAGTGGGTGCGTTTAGGCACATGGAGGTCAAAGAATACGGAGAGAAATAAACACATATGTTGATCTCTTTCTCTCCTTATTCTTTATAAGAGGAACAAGGAAGCAAGAGAAAGAGAGGGAAATTCATTACTTAACTTTCTACACTATTTTATCAATAAGACCAACAATTAAGACAAAATACAACAATCGATAATGATTTTAATGAATCAAGGAATATTGTTACAGCTAAAAGCAGCCATCAGAGCAGTGAATCCAAAGGAACCGAAGTACATGCATCAAGAGGCCAAGTTTAAGAGACAATTGTTCATACGAAACGTGATGAGGCTAAAAGCAATCATCATGTGGTTTATTGAAATCGGGAAGATTTTACAGTAAGTAAATAAAAAAAAAATGTTTTGACTAATCAAGATACGGAAGTGAATCAACCAATACAATAAACACATCAAAAGAAACAGAAAAATATCAACCAATTCAATTCATTAATCGAAACAATATCCCTACTAACGTACTCGAAGACGACTCCATCAATGCTACTCTGAAATAAATCATGAAGCTGATTGTATTATTGGAAGCACTAACCGTTCCAATAATATATTACCGGAAGAAAGGATAGTAGTAGGTGACTAACAAATAAATATTGTTATCCTCGATAAAACAAAACAAGTAACGAAATACACAGATATTAACAGTAGATAGTCTAAATAACATGGGACAACACTAGTGAGATGGTAATGAATGTTAGGTAGAAAAAGAAGAGGATAGAGTAAGAATTCAAACTGCATAATCATAAAATACGGGTATTTTTGTCGATACAAAAATGGTTCTCGTTAATCGCCATAATCATTGTTACTTTCAGAGATTGTTTCGAATGGGAATCAAGGATACGTTCATTTCTTGGTCTGTTGGTGTGGCTTGCGTTCTGCTACTACTACGAAATGTGGATGATGCCATTCCTTATTCTAATGTTCTTCGGTAGAGCCTGGCTTATTTATAGGCTAACTGGTGAGTTGAATACTATTGAATTTTTTTGACATTAGCTCAGACAATTGTTTGGAAAGAGAGTTGATAATACTTTAATGATGATACCTACCTACACATCACTGTGAATAAATTAATGACTTTGATACTGTCGTCATTAGCAAGCTTTAGATTCCTTTTATATCTCATTATATTTATTGTTACGCCTTGAGCCTTTCCCTTCCGATTATAATTTAAGGGATGACCTTGCTAGTTTAAATCCGTGTAGACAGCAGTTGTAATCCATGACCTTCAACGCCCAACCTCCGAACTTGCAGGCGTGTGGTTTACATCCATGTAGCCGCAACACAAACCAAACTCATAAACCAAGTTTACCCCTTATGTGTCTTCAAGGCTAGAGTGAATAGGTTCTTAATAAACTAGTGCGCCTCACCATCAACGATTCCATCAGTGTTTACCATCAAGCGGGATTAAGGTCAAACACTAATTTATATTAAGTATTTTTAAAAAAACCAGTAATTATCTAAACTACCTACATGATCTACTACTTGTGATTCGTCGACTCCAATTTATTATTTCAGTCTTCACCATTTGTCCATCCTTTTATTTTATTTTTAGTTAATATCAAAACTTTCGTGAGATCTATCCGAAGTGACCCGCAGGCTTACTTTTCATATTTATTTCTTAGTAAGTCTATGAATGTTGTCATTGCATGTTTTTCGTTACATGTCGTCTTGTGTTATGTGTTACACTATATGTGAGGTGTTAACATGGGATGGGATTGGTTAGATGTGTTTTATAATAATCTATCAACTTGTATACACGTGTAAAGCTAAGAGAATATAATATTTAATAGGTAGTCTAAGTAGAGTTGAGATTAATAACAGCAAAAGTCAATCAATCTCAGTGAATCTAAACGATAGAATAAATATCCAGACATAACCAACTCTAAATTTCTTAATTTTATTACAAAAGAGTAGGCATAGACACATATAAAATTGCTCTTTCTGAACATGGATAGTTACTAACATGGTTTTGTCCATATATGACTATGACGTCAAAGCCTACGGAAATATTGATAAAGTGCGCTCCTAATATGTCCCATAAGAAGGAAAGCGGTTTAAACAGTTAAGTCATCAGGAGAAATTCTAGGCACTAAGGCCAAGTATTTAAAACTTTCTGATGCAATATTGTTATAAACAGTAGACTTATTCACATTAGTTCGATTTCCCATGTTTTACATGCATTCTGGTTCCAGTATATAAGAGTGACGCTTTTAGTTGTTTGTCTAATCTGGTCCTGGTTTCGTGAAATTTAATGACATGCTTGTTTTTCTTTTCATTACAGGAGGTAACCCTCTACTGGTGCCTGTTGATGACGAAGAACTATTAGCAGAAGAGGATGACGAGGATGAAGGCGAAAAGGTAAACAACTTTGTTAGTAATTATGTAATTTTAGCATAATAGCATAATCAGCCTTTTAATGTTCCCACTGCAGGGACTCAGGCCTCCTCTCTAGGAGAGGGAATGGACCGTAATCCACCACGCGGGCCCAGTGCGGGTGGGTGAATGTCGCATGTCTTCGAATTTTGGGTTCTAGGACATATCGATTTCCTCACGATGTTTTCCTTCACCGTTTTGAGAGCAGTGGTGATGAAATAAATTACACAAAGTAGCATTACTTCGCCTGGCTGGCAATGTCATTTTAAATAGTGTTAATACACAGCTGCAAACATTTACTTACCTTGGCAAAGAAATATGGCCATGGAACTATTTAAGTTCATTCTGATTTAAAATTGTTGAAACTTTATAAAGTAATCTGTCAATTTAGAAAATGTATATTCCAACCTATATAACAGGCAAGTACAGCACACGAGAGGCCTATACACAGTGGTGCAGTGGGTAGAACAAAGCTGCTAATTATGATGATAATGGTGATGATGAAGATATACCTCCTACCCATGATGCTGATAATAATATCTTTGCTATTATTACAGGAGGAGAAAAAATCTTTGAAAGAGAGGTTGCAGGCGATACAAGAAGTAACACAAACTGTACAGAATGCGATTGGTTATGTCGCCACTTTAGGAGAGTCGGTTAAAAAGTAAGTAGTATGATAATACTAACGTAAGCACAAAATGTACTTAAGAAGAACCATAAATATCAACTATTATTACTAAACCTTACAACATAAATATAGGTACCTACAAATACAAAATACATTCAGGCCTTGATGTACTCTTTAAGTGAAGAATAAGCCAACCCTCAGCTCATTTGAGGTTGAAACGATCATTGGGCCCGAGTGCAACTTTTCATAGACCTTTTCACCGACTGTTTGGAGTTTGCATAACCAGTTGGCTGACTCGTTCTCTGCCCAAAAAATTAGCATTACTATTCAATGCGGTACTGCCGCTAGTCTTGTGATCATATTTCCACCGTGCCAAGATAACAGCGATCTTTTTTTGCAGTATACGTTAATTTGGTAATAAATATCCGTAGTTAGTAAATTTTTAAGTTAATCATGTACCTACATATTTTGTTAAAAAAAAAAACTTTACTCAGTATCTGCAGTTGTAACTACTAAACCACACTATTACTCAGTACCAGCTTCTGAACATTGATCTATTGATTGAATTTGTCTTTAGGTACCAACTTTACTAATAAAGATATTTTTTCGTTTCAGCCTGACGAACTTCACAGTGCCATATCTAAGTTATTTAGCAATTATAATGTTATTTGGAGCCATGATGGTGTTATACGTCATACCTTTAAGGTATCTGCTGATGGCGTGGGGTAAGTCAAACTAAATGAATGGTTTTTTTTTTCATCTGTATTTTTATTTCCTTTTCCTATTCAAATCTTTTTGTACACTGCACCATCTTTATGTCGACACCGCCACCGGCCCACGCTGAAAACCAGCGCTGCCACTGTAGTTCATCGCATTTTGCGTGAGGTCGCAGCTTTATGCTAAGCATTCGGCCGTTCCGCGCGGATGTGACGCATATCTTCCCTATCTATTTTTGTTAGTTAGTTTTAAGATTGCTTCATTTCGCGTAAATAAACTGTTTTTCTTTCTTTCTTTCTTTTTTCTTTTGGAATGTTGTTCGCCAAGGGGCCGTAGCCAACTCCCAGAGGCCCCTTAGACACTTGTCATGGTACGTGCTACCAACCGACGATTATCCCTATACGCGCTATGCTAGTGCACCCCAAGGGAACCCCCGGTTAGTGAGAAGCTGTTAAGGCCATATGGAAAACAAAGACATAATAAGGCTATGGTTTTTGAACGCATAAGTGGACTGGTTACCAAGAACTATGTTATTAATTATTATTATTATTTTAGGTTGCCCCTTAATAGGTTTTACTCGTTTCTTGTGGGTGTGTATACGAACATGTAAACTCAAATTGTAGGCCATATAAATATTTATTTTGTGCTGTGTTGGGATCGAACCCGCGACACGCAGTGGAGCAGCGTTGACTCTAGAGACCACGCAGTGTAGACTCATGTACACATTTTTATCTGTCAGCATAACTATACAATCCGCCTTGTTACCATGAGGTTCAAAGTAAGATTGTTTCATACTTATTTCAGTGTGGGTAAGAGACAGAGCTATACAGGTTGTCTAGCGCCATCTCTTACCCACAATGGAAATAAGAATGAAACAATATTACTTTAAACATCATGGTACAGGTCTTGGTTAGATAGAACAACTACTTATATCTACCTAATATAAAAAAAACTAAGTCACGATTCTAAGCTTAGAAACTGTCTTCAAGGGACTTACCATGATGTGTTAAAATTTAATGTCAATCGTTCGAGCGACAAAGAGGGATGGAGCTATACACCGTATATACATATAAGGTGACTGGTAATTAGTGACCGATACTTAAACACATGATTGTACTCATGATTACAAACAACTTTCCCTAAGAAACTTTTTTTATATTCTAATTAGTTTTATCACAATAATAAAACAGCTGTTTAAATAAGTGCGCGCGCCTCCGACCGGCGACCGCTCACCTGTTAGCCGCGTGACGCCTTCGTACCTACAATAGTGATAAAACACCCGCGCAGCTTGCAATCCCATAGGCGTACGTACCTAATCAGTGAATGTACCTACAAACTAGTGAGTATATAAAAAAAGTTTCTTTGGAAAAGTTCTTTGTAATCATGAGTACAATCACGTGTTTAAGTATCGGTCACTAATTACCAGTCACCCTATAGCTCCTTTAATACTTTAGTTTAGGTCATAAAATGGATCTCGTTATGAGCTCGTAATAGCACTCCTGTTTTTATGAACTTCTGACAATTTTCTTTATTCCAGGTATAAATAAGTTCACGAGAAAAATTCTGCGGCCGCACACGATACCTAATAATGAAGTTCTAGACTTATTATCAAGGGTACCGGATGATGAAACTTTGGTAAGTCTCATTTATAATTTTTTTCTCCAAATTTCGCACAACGCCATCTAGTCACAAACTAAGCAAAGCTTGTGGTATGAGCAGTAGACAACAGCTAATAAACATACCTATATATTTCTCGGTAAGTCCCCTCTTTGAGGCGTGGTTGAAAAGACCTCACGGCGTCCTCACTTTCCGCACGACGCAGGTTCTCACCGAACACAGTAAGTTCGGGAAGTTCCTGCACCGGATTCGTGCGGAAGCGACGCCCGGGTGTCGCCACTGTGTGGACCGCCCGAGGAGGACACGGTGGAGCACACGGTGGAGGCGTGCCCCGCTTGGGCAGAGCAACGCTGTGTCCTCGTGGGGGCGATCGGCGGTGGCGAACTCTCGCGCCGGGCCTTGGTACAGGCCATGGTCCGGAGCGAGGAGGAGTGGCGGGCGGTCGCCTCCTTCTGCGAAGCAGTAATGCTAGCAAAGGAGGCGGCCGATCGCGTGAGGCAACGATCCTCACGCCCCAACCGCCGCCAGGATTCCAATCCCGATTTCCGGCCACCATAGGCGCGGGCTTGCGGACGGCGAGCAATGGGTCGTCCGGTAACCGTCCGGACCAAGCCCAAGTCGTTGACGCGCATACTGTTCCACGCGCGCCTCAAGGACATGTCAGCAAATCGTAGGGGCCCAACAGGGTCGAAGCCTACTGGGGCCACGGGTAGTGTGAAAGTGAAACCCGGGGCCCTGGGACGAAGGCAAAGAAGGAACGGGAGTGGGTTTTTAGTCAGTAAAAGTCTGACACTATTTCCCGCTCCGCCCAAGAGCGGGATTTGTCATAAGATGATTTTCCCGCCTAAAAAAAAACCTATAATCGAACCCACGATCTGGCATAGCAGTCAGGGTCACTAACCACTAGACCAACAGACCTGTCATTCACATTCTTAGTCAGTTAAAAGTATTATCTACACTATATTATTATTTCGTTTATTCATTAACTTATCATATAAATTACATTTTTAAATATTTCAATAAAAAAATAAAAAAACATTTAAAAATATAAAAAATAGGTAGTGTCCCACCGGTATCGGGAACAGGGTCCAAGCTACCGGCGGTCAGGGCTCCAGAGAAAGGAAACTCCTAACAATACGAGCCGTGTCCAGGAGTACCACTTTCTGAATCAAGCCCTTGATCCAGCCGCCTAACGCGAGCCTCCTAAGGTGTTGGTGGATGCTCTTGGCTATTAAGCCATTGGCTGACACGACTATCGGTACAATGATCGCCGAGTCCACATCCCACATGTCGACAACCTCGCGAGCCAAGTCAATATACTTGATTGGGTTATCTTTCTCGGCTTTCACGAGGTTCTCGTCATGCGGAACGGATATATCAACAATCATTGCACGCCTCTCGCTTCGGTCCACCACCACTATATCAGGCTTATTGACTACAATAGTCCTGTCAGTGATGATGGACCGATCCCAGTACAAAGTGATATGACCATTATCAAGAACTGGGTCGGGCTCATACCTGTAGTACGGCACTTCCGATTCCACAAGAGAGTATTTCAAAGCAAGTTGCTGATGGATAATCCTGGCTACAAGGTTGTGTCTATGCAAGTACTCTCCGTTAGCTAGACGAGAACAACCAGAGATAATGTGACGAATTGATTCTCCCGGACGGTGACATGCCCGACAGATGTCAACCGTGCCGTCCTTCACAATAAATCTCCGGTAGTTATTCGTCATGATAACTTCGTCCATAATTGCACAGACAAAACCTTCGGTTTCCCCAAAGAGGTCGCCGAATCGCAGCCAGGCTACGGACGCCAATTGGTCTACATCGGGCCCGTGAAGGGCCCGGAAAAAGCGTCCGTGAAGTTTCTTGCTCTGCCATACTTCCCTGCGATCGTTAGTGTCAAGCACTACCGGTTTGCGCCAGTTCTCGTTAGCCAGGGAGAGCGGGGTGAGTCCCTTGTCCACTGACACTACATCTCGATGCATACCCACGTCGGTAGTTAAGAAATATTCCCTGAGACTGCATACCTCGCGGTTGTGTAGGGTCTTAGCATTTAAAAATCCTCGACCTCCACACTTCCGCGGGATACACAGTCTCATCACCGACGATCGTGGGTGATGCATTCGATATGCAGTCAGCAGTGTGCGGACTCTCCTATCCAGGGCGTCAAGTTCCGTTTGAGTCCATTTCCAACATATTATTATTATTATTATGTTATGGGTTAATATATCTCAGAACCCTGGGGTCCTGGACCTTTGGAAAGTGTACGAGGAGTCGAAACCAACTCGCAGAGGCCCCTTAGACGCATTCAGTGTAACGTGGTACCAACCGGCGATTATCCCTGTACGCGCTATATTAGTGCATCCATTGACAAATTGAAACTATTGCAACATATGGAAAACTAAGATATAGGGCTATGGTTTATGGAGTTTATGGAGATGTTTTAGATTCTTGATACTTGTAAACCATCAAACTATCTTTCACTTAGAAATTACCAACTAAATGCGCACCGCATGTTGTACGAGACAACACTAAAGCTGCATCCATTCATATTCTATCATTTTAAATACGTAATTTTATTTTCCAGTTGGACTGCAGAGAACTAAAACCCCATCCACAGAACGAACACCGAAGGGACGCGAGAAAGAAGCACAAACCTTCGTAACATTCTCCAATCGCGATCCGGAAAAGGGTCCGACACTACGTAAAAAATTTCAGCAATAAGGACATATAGGATAGCAGCATAAATCGCGAACTTGGCAGGCCGCACTACCGGGCACCCAGAGTTTATGGTTCGCAAGAAAGGTAAAGGTGCTCTTACACGGTCGAATAAGATGGCAACACTGACGTACTAACGACAAAATTTCTGGGAGGTTTGCCTCTGGGTCTGGCAACATTTCTGAGTGTTTGGCTTTAAAACACTGGTATTTTGTTACCTTGTAACACTTTATTAACGGATTATGGCATAACGTTAACTTTGTAAGCATGCCGTAAGAGCACCTTTAATGACTCTATTAGACAGAGATAAATATATCGTAGTTATTTGCTTTATAAAAGTATTATATCGCTTATCCTTTAGGGATAAGCAATGATACTTTGTTGAAAGATTTTCGTGGTATCGAAACAAATGTGTAGAAGGTTTTATTGATTGTTGTTGAAGCTATACAGCTTGGCAAATGAGTATTGAAACGGCGTTATGTCTTTTTTCTTAACTGGCAACATTCTATTGATTGTCAAGCTGTACGTCTTAATTACTTAGGTTGCCTGTATAATAATTTCAATATGTTTTAGTAATATTTCAGATAGGCTTTTTAAAATAGTATTAGTAAGTATATTATTTGTTTAAGTTTTACCTCCCCAGTAATTTGTAAATATTACTTTATTCTCTGAACAAGTTCTTATTTTAGGAACAGTCTGTGATTTTGAAAGATCTGTTAACGGAAATATTAATGTTGTTTTCTATGAAATAATAATAAATGATGACACCAAATAATGTGAGTTAATAAGCAATGCTCATTATACAATGAGTACTGCAATAATAATATCGATTTAGGTAAATATTTCTTCCATTATTTTCCAGAATACTTATTCTTAGCTAGAACGTGCTAGTTGAATTTCTATATCGATGTATGTTGTGTACGAAACTGCAAAGTTAAGTGATTTTGCATTGTAAAACGCACGTCCTCGCCCCTTGAAAAAAGGTAGCATACAGTTTGGCAAAAAAAAGTTAGAAACAGTACGTACTCAGTTATTTTTCCTGGCAACACTAATTTATATGTTATGACTAATAATGGCGCCATTGACGCAGCGATCGTAGCGCTAGGTACTCACAATTTCTACACTTTTTTGCCATTCTACTCCAGTGGTAACCGTTAATGTTATTAGTTCCAAAACTGCCAATCTGCCATACACAAATATTTAGCAAAGTATGATTATGTAACTGGCAGTATAAGAACATAATTTGCGAAATTATAAAATCTGTAAATAACTGGAATTACCGGGAAAAAGTTAAGAATTTTTAATAAAACAGAGCTCCAAATTCCTCGTTAGATGTTGCATTTAAGTCCCAAATTGTATATAATCCAATAGATATTATTATAATAACACGTAGATAGGATTTTTTAATAATGCCATTTTTGTAAGAAATGTTATTAATATGTTGATGTTAATATTTTAAAAACATGAGTATTTACCAAAAAAAATAGAGTTTCTGACGATTTGAATACAATGTATTCGGATATAGTGTCCGAATCGACACATTTAATTTTTAATGTATTTTCGCTGATGATTTGGACACCATTATATTGTAGCTGTTTAGTACAGTCAGATAAACAAAGTTTTAAAATATATGAAGAAATATGAAAATCCTGAAGGAGCCGTCTTAAATTCAGCCTAAAATAGTTATGGTAACGTTTTTTTTTTTTAATATTATATTTTAACATTTTTATCAAAATGTAATAAACAGTGTGTGTCCGAATCGTCAGTGAGAAAAATATTAAAATAAAAATTTGTCCATTCGGACACTGTGTCCGATTATACTGTGCCCGAATCGCCAGCAATTTAAAAAAAAACCATCATAGCATAGCTCATTCCTCTACACTACACCATATATTTATAGCATAAGACTGAGACCAATCTCATTAATTACTTGAAGAGGATAGATAGAAATTCGTGTTTGTACTTTTATCTAGTAGAGTACCTATTTAACTATTCAAAAATAAATCTATATTTCAGCTGCAGCTTACTTTAGCTGATTTCTCATTCCAATTTATAAACTAAATCTAGTTTAGTGTTAAGCCCGGTTGAAACGTGTCTAGTCTGTTGTAGGGTGCGTGTGTAAATCAGTAAAACTATGTAATTCGACTTGTGTGTGTCAGTTTTACGTAGTGTGTTTACAGTTGGTCGTGTTGACGATATAATAAAAGCTAGTTGAGCGGTTCACACACACCGGTTGAGTTACAATTTTTTAGTGACCATAGAAAACACACTTTACTGAAGATTAGAGACGTATGGAGAAGCCGTTAGATGATCACTAATAACTGTTGTTTCTATATTCAATCTCTACTTTAATCCGCGGAAAAAAATCGATGTTACAATCTCTTTGTCTCAAAATTGTCGCACAATATCATGCACAAAAAATATATCTTTCAAATAAAAATCTGTGATGTCTTCACTACTAAGTTTTCAAAACTTGCCAAGATTATTTAGAAAACTTTTGTTACAAATCTTGAGTAAAGTTATGTGCTAAATGTGCGAAATAATGAACTGAAAACTGGAGAGGATTGGCCAAAATTGAATTCTGAAGGTAAAGTCACACTATTCTTCCCTCATGGGATTCGCAGCAACCAGTTGGAACAATAAGTTTAAAGAGAGCATGTTGCCGAACGCCTCGTCGATTCCACAGCATGCAGTCGCACTCCCAATATCTGTCTCCGTAAATAATGAATCTACGTGACTAAAAAGATTCTATTCTTTATGCAAAGGAAAATGCGATTCGATACGGATAGATATAGCTCAAACCTAATGCTTCAAAATTTTGTAAGCTATCTTATAAAAAAATATTTTTAGTATACATAGTTTGTTTAGAATCAGAAACTGAATCGATTCCAATAATTTTTACACCATGTTATATTTTTTCCCAAAAATATTTAAAAAAGGTCACAAGTTGGACAACAGCGACACTAACTAGTAATGTACCTACCATAATTTTAATCAAGTGAGCAAACTCGAGCCATGACATTATTTTGAATCTGCATAAGTCTGTTAATTATTACTTTCAAAAGAAAATTCACGGATGTGTTACGTATAAATTTAAATACTTGGATTTATGCCAACTGCTAATTATTATTAGATATTGTTTCAAACTAGTCAATCGCTTTTTCAATACTATGTTCCTGCATGTGCTTTTTGAATACGAGGATAATAAGTACCTCAGTAAGCTATTGCATTGAGTCACGTAGTTACATACGATTAAGGCCGGATGTTCACAGACGCATAGCTTCATAGACGCGTATTCGTCATTACACGCCTGCGTGAATCTTACATACAAAACTATGAAACTCTGTCGACGAAGCGGCAACATCGTGCCGTCGTTTCGCGGCAGCTTGAAATTTCTCGCAGGCGTACACCAAGCGTATAGTGACGAATACGCGTTTATGAAGCTACGTGGCTGTGAACGATAGGCCTTACGCTTTAACTGCGTTCGGGATACAAATTTTGAAGGTGGAGATAGAAGACGACAACAGATAGTTCCTACATCGCAACCCTGCTGGTCGGTTTACATTATTATCTGTATTACTCGAGCGATGTTGTAATCAGTGACGTCATCAGTTGAAGTGAATCCATCTATCACTTTAAATTCGCTAGCTGTCTGTGTGCTGTGTAGCTGTGTGAACCATATGAGAACTATACAGACAGCTGGCGAATACTGCTGTTGGAGCGACATCTACATGTTGCTTGCTGTTGGAGCGACATCTACATGTTGCTCCAACAGCAGTATTTTTGCTATTAACCTTGTGTACAAAAGACTTTAGTTGTTAAGATTTTTTTTATTTCTAATTTTATGCACGGCCTGCACAGATCTCTAAGGTACAACGCACCTAGCACATCTCATTACTACCTAAATATATTTTGTATACCAGTGTATTTGTGATATAAACAATAATTATTCTTGTTATGAATATAATACCTAATTATATTATTATTATTGTGTTGTTGCTTGTCTGCCGCAGTTACTAGTGGCTACGCTATCAAAACTGGTGTAGATACGATCGTAGAAGATCAAATTTGTTTTCATTGGTTTTGTACAATCAACAAGAGAATATTCATCTTTACCCTGAGGTCACAATTCTATGTACGAGTATAATGATTGCAGTCATGTTTAGGATGAGTATGAGGGTTGTGGCAGAAACTTGTATCCTACCTACGTAGGATTAAGACCAATCTCATAAATTGTATGAAGATATTTCTCTTATGTGGACTGTACCTGAGAAATATTGTCGAAAACCCATATGTAAAACACCAAAATAAGTACATACTTCAGGTTATCTATTTTATTTTAAAGCAAAATATCATTGGTCATTCACCAAGTCTTGTGTGTTATACTAGTATGACAGAAAAGTCATAAAAATGCTTAATATATTAGCTTAACAAATTATTACCTCCAGTCCATTTCAAAGTATCGAACAAATATTATTTTTATGCAGCACAAAGATAATAATGTTAACGCTTTCATATTTTAAAGAATTAAAAAATAATGAGAATATTTGTGTACTTTTATTTCCCTAATTTCCATGCGTTTCCTTTATATCCATTATATCTACTGCCCCTCTAGCCAAGTTACAACTGTTTCGTTTCGATTCTCTTTTCGTCGATCGCCTCGAGTAGCCAACTAGAGGCGATCAACGAAAAGAGAATCGAAACGGTTGTAACTTGGCTAGGAGGGCTGATGTTAAGCCAAGTGTATATATACCACATATCAGCATGATTTTGCGAAAGCCTAGTAACTTGATACTATGCCACAATCACAAAGTCCAAATGTTGGATTGCTATACAGACGGACATGTACAAAACCTTTGACAAGTTAAATTACGCACTTCTGATCGAGAAACTATCCAATATTGACTTTTCTTCCTATCTGACAGGTCGTATTGATATTGTCGAGACACGACCTGACTACTTGGCAGTCTATAAAGCCCATGCAAGCGAATCCGGAGTCCCCATAGAAATATAATCTATACCTATCTATAGGAGTCCCACAGGGCTTCCATTTAGCTCCTATTTTCTTCAATATTATTTTTTATTTTATTTATTTTGTCTCGGACGTAATGTTATTTTTGAATACATTTAAGACATTAGAACCTGTTTCAAATATTTGAGTTTTTATATAATGACGATGACCTCAAATTAGCCAGAGCAATCAAATCTCTACTGGACTACTGTTTGTACTGTGTCTGTGTGAGAAATGTTTTCATATATAACCTCCTCCTTATTGAAGTCAGTTAGCATTTTGACCACTATCTCACCTGATAGTAAGCGATGATGCGGTCGACTAAGGAGTACGCTGCCCTAGAAGTAACTTATTCACTCTTGACTCAAAAACTCTTAGGTTGTAGTTGTGAATTTTCACAGAAGTACATAAAATAAGATATCTAGTTGTTTTGAATACCATCGGTCCATCCTGCTATAATCGGATAAGGTTCTGTTTTTAACCCCCGATGGAAAAGAGTGTGTGATAAGTTTGACGTGCCTATGTGTCTGTCTGTGTCATCGTAGTTCTTAAACGAATGAATCGATTTTGATGCGGTTTTTTTCAGTTTGAAAGGTGACGTAAGCGAGATGTTATATAGGTAAAATTTATAAAGATCGATCCAGGTGTTCAAGGTTATTTTTAGGTTATCATTAGCTCGTTTGTTAGCTGCGGTGGATTTTGAACACATGGGTATTTAATTTACTTTCAAACATATGTGTAACTTAATATTTAAATTAAAATACTCATTAATATTGAGCCATTGAGCAATATTTTTTTGTTATTGTACTAATTTGTTTCATTTTAAACATTTTAAGACTCCCGATAGGTAACTTTTCCTTCCCATACATTTTCATACACTACTAGCACTTTGCCAGCGGCTTCGCTCGCGTGAAAGTAAGTTTCTCCATACAAACTTTGGACCCACGTTTCATCCCCTTAGAGGGTGAATTTTGAAAAATCCTCTCTTAGTGCTCACCTACGTCACAAAATGGAACCTTGTGCAAAATTTCACGCTCCTAGTCCCCGTAGTTTCGGCTGTGCGTTGATATGTCAGTCAGTCAATTTCTCCTTTTATATATATAGATAACTCAAGCAGCGTTAGTAATGACACTCCTTTTTAAAGTCCTTTTTTAAGTAAGTTATTCGTGTAAAAAGAGTATCAAGTAAATCAATTTTCATATGGCCAATTAAAGCTGAAGTTTTAGGCTGTCCACAAAAAAAAAATATTGGTACATAAATTGCTTTTCTTTTAATAACAGTTCAGTATTATTAAAGGAAACATGTGCGAGTGCCATTGAGCCGATTTACTAGTGTAGAATCACTATTCTACCAGTGAGGTTTAAAATACATTTTTAAATATTTACCAACTAATAAGGTTTTTGAGTAAATAATTGTTAGAGTAGATAGTTTTAACTGGGCAAAATTTCGTCCGACCAATTCTTCAACTTCAACTCTTCATTAAGAGCATGCAATTCGACATAAATGATGACGTTATTCTAAAGACCTCTGAAAATCTGCTATTTTGCATTAACTTTGACACTTCATAATATACTCAAAAATTTAAAAAAATATAACATAAAAGCCTTGAGAATTTAATCAAGATTCTGAATGACAACAATTTTTTTCAAAAACTCTTAAGGGGTTTAAAAAAAACACGTAAGTATTCCCTGGAACAAGTTTTGTGAAATATTCGAGTAAATCACGGAATTACAGAATGGAAATGAATCGCATTGGATAGCGTTAGAGGAAGTAAGAAGCTTTGAAACCATGCTCGATGTTGACGATAGGCGAGTAAAAGAGGAGCCTGGCATTAGTGGAAGAGACACCACAATTTTGTCTATAATACGTGCGAACTAATAGACCATCAAACGCTGGAGAACATTTAGCGAGTAATGACAGTAAATAGAAATAAAAAAATATTTAAGTTTATTTTTTTTTAATGGAAAGATTTCTTTGCAGACGCAAATCGGAATTCTTTATCTGTTACTTAGAAGTAGTGACGAACTTATTTTTCAATATCAATGATAAGTTAATAAATATCTCGTCGTATCCTATAAATAGGGGCGTAACTGCATAATAGCAACTTTTCAGGAGACACTTTTTTGTGTTTAATTTAATAAAATATTATCAAATATGTATTAGTGATTTCATACAATGTATATTGATATCTTAAGATTCGGCTAGGATTATTTTAAATAAATTATCTTTATATTTTAAACGCATTTTGTCCCTTAAATCCTTATTCTCTGTTGTGTTAATGCGAAGTAGTGCTGGACTTGAGCAATAAGTTACATTATGCCTTTTATCTGCGGAAGAATACAAGACAAAAACATTAGTAGTAGAAGAAAGACGCAAACGTAATTAGGCCTTCTTCTCGCAATATAGCATCGTCATTCCATAGAACACGGCCACCAAAACCATGGGGTTTTTTTTCTATATACTCAATATTGAAAATTGAATAAGTAATTAGAATGACTTAAGTACAAACTAGTTGATGTTATGCTATTTGAACTTATTCAGTACTACAATTTAACAAAACGCGTTCCGCCGAATAGTGGCCGAGCGGCGCTAGCACGCTCTCCCCGCTCCCGCGCACCTCCACTACTCGCGAAGAAAGAGGGCGCGACGGCGATTGTGGTTTTTTTCTTCGTTGAAAACGTAGTTTGCTTTTTAGAAAACCTAATTAATTGATAACCTGTACCGTTTTTAAATGTTTTGTTGAACTGGTTATATGTGGGATGCCGAGCAGAATTTAATTAAGCAATACAAAAAGAAAGTATTACAGTGCCCTAACGTAAATAGAGATGTTCGTTAGGGCACTGTTCATAGAATACGACGATCTATTCTGACAATGGTCCAATATGATAGGCGTAGTTAAAGTGTGACGCGTTCAGTGAGAGCAAAGACATTTTTCCTTTGTTGGTGTAGGTATACAATTTACACTTGGTAAAAATCTTAAAAAAGAAAATTATATTGTGGATTTTTTATTTTGCAACTATTAAAATCAACACAGTCACTCTATAGAAATGACTTACCGCTTTTAAGGGTAACGGAACGTTGTAAACTTCAAATATGGTTTTCATGAAAAAATTAATTAGGTGATTGCACTGTAATTTTCCTTGGTTGATAGGCACTGGAACGAAGTAAAATTACTTATTAGCAATTTTACTAATTTTTCAAAATTCAATTTAGTTTTTATTTAAACTCAAGAGGTCATTAGATTATTAGTTTTGAAATTTAAATAAAGTAATCGTATTCTATTTAATTTCATAATCCGCTCTACTTTAATTGTTCTCCAGTTTTATATTTTGATTGAGACCATCAACTAGCTAAACTAGGGGAATTGAAAATTTTACTCTGGTAACATTAAAAAAAAATTAAGATCCGCCATTATTTTTCTGTCAGTATCTTGTCAACGAGCCGTGGTTGTAGATTGCCACAGTGCCAATTTATAATTCCAGTAAAATATAAGTTCCACAATCCACAACCACAATGCAAGTTTATAGAGAAAGTTTGGAACACGCTCTCAACGACAGGAGCAAGCCATGGGCGAAATTCCTCGACAACATTGAACAGAGAACCGGCGTCCCTAGGCTCTATGTCTTCTTTGGTACGTTAGTTTTTTTATTTCACGTTTATTTATATCTTTAGCAGTAGTTTTGACGTTTTATTTTGTGTTGTGCAGGTTTGGTTGCCTTCACTGGTTTATATTTAGTGTTCGGGTTTGGAGGCGAATTGATTTGCAATACGATTGGTTTCGTCTACCCGGCTTATATGTCTATGAAGGCGCTGGAAACTCCAATGAAGGACGATGATACTAAATGGCTGACCTACTGGGTGGTGTACGGATGTTTCTCCGTGATCGAGTATTTCTCAGACCTCATCGTCGGCTGGTTCCCAATGTATTGGCTAATAAAGGTTAGTTTCTTCCATATGTTCCTATTACGAAGCACGCTTGAACTCGAGTGCTGTAGTTATGAAATCGTAAGTAACAGTGACTGTCATGAATAATTCGCTCATTTACGAAAATGTTAATAAAAATATTCCACTGATCTAAGTACTGCCAAGAAAACGCGTATTACTTTCGTAATGGTAACAAAATGCCTTTCACAATGTAGAGTACTTAGATATGACTCAACAAGCAGACAGTTGAGATAAATTATCTTATTTTTTTTTTTCTCTTATCTACTTGTATTGCTTTACAAGTACTTGCTTTAAAGACTGATTAAAAAAAAAACAATGTTGTCATTACCACTTCACTTTCAGAGAAAGAGATACACATTTTTTATCTTAACATAGCAACAAACTGAAATGCATCTGAGCTTCATTTTCAGACATTATTATCTAATCACATACTGATAAGTAGGTGTCATAATTATATCTTTAGATAACAGTGAAAAGGATTTCATAGTTCAAAGTCAAAACCAGTCTATAGAGCAACTTATTTTTTTTTTAAATATTATCTATGATCAGTAACCAGCATTATCAACAACTGGCCTAATTATTTTTTAATGGAAACTCGTTAGGTTTAATTAAGTTGAATGTTGAACCAGTTTTTACCTATAAGTAGACTAAAATGTTGGTTAAATGAGGTTTGAACACAACATACTTCCATTAATTGAAAGCTATTGTGGGTTAAGTGACCCTTATGACATTCAATTTAGGATTTATTATATTTAAGATTTTTTGTTGTGTGTGTTCAAGTTATAGTATTTTTTAACTAGCTTCTGCCAGCGGCTTCACCCGTGGGAAAGTGAGTTTCTCCATACATAATTTGGACCAGGACCCCATTAGGACGCAAATTTTGGAAAATCCTCTCTTAGTACACTTACATCATAAAAGGAAAACTTCTTACTCAGTAGTCCCAATTGTTTCAACTGTGCCTTGATATGTGAGTAAGTCAGTTTCTCCTCATATATAATTATATTGATGATAATTATGGTCTGTGATACTTTGTCCAACTGATTTCCTTTTCAAATATTCTTATATTTATGTTTGTCTTCTAAAAAATATATTATTCAAGTTACACCTCACTTCTTGAGATTATAGGTGATCTATCTGTCTGATATCTCTCTAATATGCAAGTCATGCTATGTAAGTCACGTCAATTACAAGCTGTCACCTACGGTTTCACCTGTTTTTGGTTACTCCTTTCGTATTGGCCATAGTGATGCTTTATAGCCTTATAGTCTTCCTCAATAAATGGGCTATATTGGATAGCCCAAATTTCAAAATTTACTAATTTAATGTTCTTTTTTATTATTATTATTTATTATATGGCCTTTTACACAACAATGTTTCCTGATTGCTACAAACTAGGGGCCTTTAAGTTAAAAAATAAATAGGTTTCATACAGGCAAGCTTCATCGTCTACCATCAGGTGAAATAGAGGTCAAATGCGTCTCAATCAATAATAGTATTTTTTTTAAATGGCCACGTTGGATGGCCTCTCACAAGGAGGATGGGTCATTATGGCGACTCTTGGCGGAGGTCTATGACCAACTTTGGATGTCTTTAAAATTAATTTAAAATACAAAACACTAAAGTCAATATTCGAGTTGTTAACGATGGATTAAAATTATCAATTATATTTTAAGTATATTTCATTCTATTTATAAAGTTAATAAACAATTATACAGACTGATAAATAATAACCGTTTTGTTGTCATAATGTACTTTTAATGCTTAGTACACATGATTGTGCAATGTTAAATAAAAAACTTTGAATGAGGTAGATAATTCTGAATCATCACTCAGTCTCAGTACAAAGTCCAAATTATTATTACTAGCAACAGCTACTTCATAAAATTGTTAGTCACTAGTCAGGTATTGTTAAACTAGTTTTTTCTCGTGCCTCCACGTGAAAAAAACATGGAACTTTTGTACAAGAGTATCTTTACACCGATTTGGTTATATAAATTGCAACTATGCTACACTGCATGTGATTGTAAATGCATCTTGGTACGTTTTAAAAATAATGAGTGTAAACCAATAGTTCCAGGAATAACTTAAAATATACAAAAAGAGACTATCCAAACATCCCAACACCCTGACATAAGGACTTATGGAAACCAGCCCCATCTTCCAAAGATTAAATAGAAAAGCACTAGTGTTGCAACAGAACTCTGCTTCCGCGTCCGCAGAAGTTCCGCAAGATTTTTCACGCCGTTTCCGCTTCTGCTTCTGCAAAATTTATGACAGAACGAGCGGGGTGGGGGGCGCGTGGACGACTGGACACATCGGAAGAGGCACGGAGTTTAGCGATTGCGGTACATAAACGTGTCGCAACCTTTCTTTATTATTATATTTTTTTGGTTTATTATGCACATCACCGCGCCTCGTGCCGTGATTACGACGTAAACCTTGTTGTTTTAAAAAAATATAATTGTGCTTTTTCTTCTTAGTATACACCTGCGCTTCCGTTAAGACACCTAAAAGCACCCCAAGATTTCTTGTGGATAATAGAAATTTGGGTGTATCACTAGATAATACCTAACTATGCCTAAGCATGGGCAAATTGGCGACGGTCTTCCAAGCAGAGACCTATGCTATAATTGCATGCGCGCAGGAAATACTAGACAGTGGCACCGAAGCTTATTTTAAGCGACAGCCAAGCAACACGTAAGGCACTCAATGTCAGGAACAGACAGATCACAGGAAAATAAAGAAGAAAAAATATCCAATCATTTTTTAAACCCACATATTTTAAGATAAAGTTTCTCATTTTGCCTATCTGTTCATGATAAACTCAAAATCTGCTGACAGTATTTTCATGCAGTTTTGAGTAATAGACACATGCATATTATATGTATTAGAGTACACCGGTACATGGTGGACGTCTCACTTCGAAAGCATTTTGGGAATATATTCATTTTGCCTACAACTAAGGAGTGGAACTCCCTACCAGTGTCTTTTTATAGTTACAAGTTTTTAAGTCAAGAGTGAATAGGTTACTTCTAGGCAAGCATGCTCTATCGTCGGCCACATCATAACTTACCATCAGGTGAGATAGTGGTTAAATGCGAGTCTATCCATAATATTTTCTTTTTTTTTTAAATATTGTAGAGATTTGTAACACTCATGCGAACCTAGGGCAGGTCACTATATTTTTATTTTTATAATTATTATATTGTATGAAAAACCATGATTATTGATAGCTTTTCCTGTTATTTCAAGGTGACTCGGTCAATCTATTGTTAAATAGAAATAACTTATTTTATTAAAGGCATACACCCCTTGATACTATTATAATTTACAGTACAACCGTATTGGCAGTGTTTCAGTGTTTTGTTTTCAGCACTAAATATCAGATTCAATGTCTTAACTAAATTCAATATTTGGCTTAAAGATAGATTTACAGATCTGGCATAGACCTTATCATACTAATAATATGGACTGCAAGATCGTTCGAAAAAGTTACCGTGGCCCTGGAACGCATAGGACAACTATAGAGTTATCCACCTGTACCACCAGCCCTGCGTTCAAAAATAACCAGAGTAGGGTAGTTGCTACTCCAACCGTTCAAAAATGCTTCGAGTCACAACCCAGGATCGTTCTATTATAACTCGAGTAGCTGCCCTAGAGTTAACCCAACTAACTCCGAGCAGGGTAGTTTGGTGTAAGCGGCCATAAATGACACTTGCTTGACACTGACAGTTGAACTCTACGATCGCGTTCAAAAATGCGAGTTTAGAGTATAGATCTACTCTGATAACGTCATTAGAGTTAACTCCAACCTCAAATTTGAACATAGGGCAGGGCCACCACCAGCCCAACAATAAACAACAACCTGTGTTCCTATGAATATATTTGGGTTTTAGTTGGTAAAAGTCTGACAGGGTGTTTTTGCTTTTCTTTACAGTATTATATGTAGGTACGTATTATATGTATCTATTATACGCAAGTATTGTACTGTACATCTAAACCTTCCTCATTAATCACTTTGTCTATTGGTGAAAACAGCATGAAAATCCTTTAATTAATTTTAGAGTTTAATGTTTTTTTTTATTTTTTTATTATTAATACATAAGAATACAGGATAGTCTAAGTTTATAAGGTTTAAACTTGTGCTATCATGAATCCATCTCAACATCGAAACTATACAAAATGAGTTTTTTATATTTGTATGTTATTGTCGATAACAATTTTTTTTTTTTTTTAGTCTTAATCACTCAATTTTTTTTAAATCTCAATATTGTAAAAGTGGCTTATGAATCCTGGTACACACAAGATCTTTTCTTGGGTACTGAATTCATTAGAAAAAAGAATAATGTTTATTGTTCATTGTTACAATAAAAAATAATACCATAAAACTATTCACTAATAGGCATTGTCTGTAACAATTTTAGGAATTTGTTACTTAATAATAATATAATATTCCACAACTATCATACAAGTCCAACACCATCTTGTTTCAAACTAAGCAGAGCTTGTGGATGAGTACTAGACAACTGATAAATATACTTTATATTTGTAAATACAAACATAAATTAAACCCAGACATAATAAATGCTCGTGCGCATCACGCAAACATTTGTCTTGGGTAGGAATCGAACCCACGATCTCAGGCACAGCAGTCAGGGCCACTAACCACTAGACCAATAGCCCAGTAAAAAATTTTTGGATGGTGGTCCCCAAACTAGGTAGAACCTGTATCTTGGGGACCTGAGTTGTGATAGGTATATGAAATACTTAACGTCATCAAATATTAGTACCAACGTCTCTTTTACTCATACCGTGTGCCGTCTCTTTCTAGAGTTTCAAGTGTGTTGTAGCGCGGGTCATGCCAATCATCTCATCAAAAAGAATTTGTTCAAATTCATATCACGAATTTCGTGGACAGACAACCGCGTCAGATATCGACTCAACACAACAAAATAATGTGAACTCACAGGGGCGCCGACTTCGTGGGTGCTGGGGGGCTCGAGCACCCATGAGAAATAAACAGTGGGTGCTGAGCACCCCTGAGAATCAGTAATCGCCTTTTAGGGATGAGCATTTTTTCATTACCCGCGTACGGGTTCGATTCCCGCACCAACACAAATGTTTGTTGATGAGAAAGATAAATTGTATTGGCTCTGGGTGTTTGTGGTACCTTCGTTGTTTCTGGTTTCTATAGTACAAGGAAAAACCTGAGTTTAGGACCAGGAATATATGCGATGTTGTCTCAATATATTATTTATTATGATTACGCATTATAAGTACGCAGTATGTAAGTAGGACATTTATTTATTTGTCGGTCGATCAGTGTGCTCTTCTTACACTTCGCCACTTTTTCGAGTCATCAAATGAGCATGAGCACCCATGAGGTTTTCTAAAAGCCGGCGCCCCTGTGAACTCGTATTTACAAGCGTCCTTGATTGTAGTAGGTACATGAATTCACTCGCATACAAATACAATATTCTAAAATTGGCTCCTGCTAGCGGCTTCGCCCGCGTAAGAGATTTCTCCATACAAACTTTGAACCCTCGTCTCATCCACTTAGGGAGTGAATTTTGGAAAATCCTTATTCTTTGTATACATTTTTTTTATGTGGGAAAATCATCTAATGACAAATCCCGCTCTTGGGCGGAGCGAGAGATAGTGTCAGACTTTTACTGACTAAAAACCACTCACTCACTCCTGTTCCTTCTTTGCCTTCGTCCCAGGGCCCCGGGTTTCGCTTTCACATTACCCGTGGCCCCAGTAGGCTTCGACCCTAATGGGCTCCTACGATTTGCTGACCCAAGACATGGCCTGTACCAAGGCCCGGCGCGAGAGATTGCCGCCGCCGATTTTGTATACTTACTTCATAAAAGGAACCTCAGTGCAAAATTTCAGCGTTCTAGGTCCAAGGGCTTAGGTTGGGCGCGTAGATGAGTCAGAGTGTGAAACAGGACTTTGCCCTTTATTTACACAGATTATCATGAAATTTGTGAAATGTCCCTAAGTAACAGTTTGATAACAATATAAGCTTAAACTTTATCTGGATTCTAGATAGCGACTAGGGTTCCCAACCATACTTTATAATAACGTATCTTACTTTAGTTTTTAGTAAATATACTTTATACTTTTGCATAAAAATAAAGTGTATGAAAATACTCTATTTTCAATCGTTTCTGGTGCCGATACTTCTACATTGAAACTCGAATTAAGTTATGTTTCAAATCAAAACAAATAAAGCGGAGTTGAGAATGAGTTGCGGAGTTATCGTAAAATTTTAAATATTAATTTATTTATTTATTTTCTAATTTTGTACTCACATATTGGAAGAAGATATTTACAGTAATAAAAAAAATGTACAAAGGTACTGCTTATTTCTAAAAGTATTAATATTTTAAATAAGTATAAAAATAGCGTTCAAAGAAATTAAGGATAATGAAAAACTATCAGTGTGTGCCTAAAATGTGTCTTCAAGACAAGAAATAAATAAAATTTTGAATTTCCTTTTTTTTTTCTTTCAAATACTTTTTTTCCCTACTAAAAAAAAGGGATATATAATTTTCTTAAAAAAAAAAAAAAACAGTTTGCAACCCTAATGGTGACTGAACCTAATCTCCAGACAGCGATTTTAAGAAAAGATAAATAAAATATCCTGACATGGCCAACTTTCAAAGTGATAATAAAACTACAAAAATAATTGCATCATCTTCTGATAACCATTGTTGTTATTAGTCATTGCGAAAGATTAATGAACTTTTTACGTCTAGCTATAAATATTGAAATAATAGCTTTGGCATGTGAATTATAAAAGACAGTCGTTTTGTTTATGTACCTATCTGTGTTTGTTTATTAATGTAATATAGACATTAATTATATTTATTATTGCTTCGAAAATATGCTTAGAACTAGTAGGTATGAAAAATGTTCAAAAAAACATCAAGAGATAAGAGTAAAAGTAAAAGCAGCAGTAGGTTTAGTATAAACTCCAGTGACCTCAGTGTTACAAGCGGACACAGGGTGGCCTTCAGAAGCCAATGGAGTCTGAAAGGAAACCGGTGTGGCCTTCATAGGTCTACAGAGACAAAACTAAGCCCAGCATGGCCTTTAGAAGACCGAGGAGTATGGAGCTAGTCCAAAAAAACCTCTAAGACTCCCATGGAGCCAGGAGCAGGTTCAGGGTTGTAGAAGCAGTCTCGGTGTGGTTTAAATGCCTGGAGAACCCAGAAATCTCTTCAGTACAAATCCAATTGATAGAATTACACACCAATAATATAACACAACTCATTTTCTGTATAGTACGAATACAAGCAAAGTCCTGACTCACTAACTAAACGCTTAGCCCAAACTCCTTGACCTTAAATGGTGAAATTTTGCACAGCAGTTCTTTTGATGATGTATATGTCGTGGCCAGATCTTAGAATTGGTCACTTCATGGCCAACTAAAACTGGTCAGATCGCTTAAACGTTAACATTTCATGATATGACAATCCTCGTTTGACCATATCATTGATGTTGGATTTCTATGATAGTAAAAGGTCTGAAGAAAGTAGGCTAAACGAGGATTGACATATCATCAAACTTTAAACGTTCAAAACGATCTGGCCAGTTTTACTTAGCCATATCATGAAGTGATAAATTTCTAAGATACGACGTGTAAAATTTGTATGGAGAAACCTTTATTCACAGCTATGAGATTTACAATTTCCCTATTATTTCCCGCAAAATAGTGATGTTTAAGTTGATGTATTTGTAACCAAAATATGAAAATAGACATAATTAATGACTGAAGAAACAAAAAACTCATAACAAATTCACAGCACACCTACTATGCATTCATAATGTGTCATTGTCCTCATACCTGTAAGATTAAACTCAATTGACATGACAGTAGAAGTAATGTTCGTGGGTGCTGTGCCAAGTAAACGCAAACATTTGGCTAGAATTGTGTTGTAATAGTTTGATGACCTACTAAAGTTTTGTAGACTGATACTGGACACCTATTTCTGTCGACATGCATCGTTTGTTTTGTTCCGGTCGGTACGTGTTTTCGGATAAATTACAGGCATGATACCTCAAGTATGAGGTCGAATCCTAACTAGTAGTATACCAACTGGTGCCCGTGACTTCGTTCGCGTCAGACTTTTTAAAAAATAGCACAATGCCATTTTGGTCGCTTTGTTTTTTCTCGGAATTGTAACATCAGCTAAGTACCAGTGAAAACCCCGCTAAAATCGGTCCAGCAGTTTTGAAGATTAGCCGGAACAAACAGATAATAGAAAAAAAAAAAACATCAGAGTGCTTAGTGCGAGTTTGTTTTACGATACCATTATCGGCACGTTTATGACGTTCGGCGCTCGGATTGGCCCACTCCGAGCTCTTAACCAATCAGAGGGCCAAAAGCGGTAAACGTTTCGATCGCGTTAACGTAAAAACAACTAGCACTCAGCGCACAGGTAGGCGAAGCCGCTGGCAGAAACTAGTTAATTAAATAAAAATGACAGCGACGTGAAGGAGTACTTTGACGCCTGAGTGTATTTTGTGTCTTTATATTATATATACATAGTTATGTTTATAAAAGTATTTAATAAAAAAGAAAATTTTAATTTATGATTGTCATTAGGTAAGCTAATAAGATTGTAACAGGAAACCCAATGAGAAGTAAAGTTTCCTGTTTGTAAAGAATTTTGTATTTTCCTGTTTATTTTTTGTACAATATTTTTTTACTAACAAAGAAATATATAGCTTTAAAAAGAAATATGTTTCTTAGAACAGCATTAAAATTGGTTATAAAATGAAACAGCAATTAGCATTTCAAATATTGGAAAGAGAAAGAGTGGGGGCGTAGTTGGAACATCTCGCTATCTCGTTTGCACGCGGGTAAACTAATGGCAGTGACGTCACATGTCGGTGTGAGCGTCCTTTTTCTGTTACTTGACAGTTTCCCCTTCCACCATTAGATATAAAGAGTTTCTAAGTTACTTAATTTTAAAATTACTTCTGTTTGCGATTTTTGATGAAGTTCATTTTTAAAACAAATCAGTGAAAACACCCAATAGGAAATTATCATGAAAAAAATATTTATTATCTAACCAGTTTCGCGATAAATATATATTAATAGAATATTAACAGTGCATACAATATCAAAATAGGTAGAAACGCAAATGAGATATAACAAATTTAAATAAATATATTTGTCTCTATTGTCAAAACGCCTTTTTTATGGCGGTTGCATGGGCGTAATAAACTTTAACGTCAAAGTCCACGTCGGACTTCTCTTTCTTATTAGCAGCTTAGAAGCTTGAAAAAAGAAATCATATTAGTTAATTTAAAGTTACAATTATTGGATATAGTTAAAAAAAATTGCGTGCATATTCCTTGTCAAATTTTTGCACATTTGAATTCAATAGGAATACTCTTTATTTGTCTTGAAGTAGTTTGTACGTTAGGGCCAACGCAGCGGGAGCCCGCGCGTGCTCCAGTCCGAAAACCTGCGCAGTGTCGCTAGTTCAACTTGTGCATGTAGTCGTGTCGACTTTAATGTTTTATTTCGTAGTGGCCCGGGGCTCCTCACGATGGTTGCCTGCGCGGCGAATCGCGACGAAGCACTTTTGTATAAGGACCGCGCGGGCGCCCGCGTAAAGCAGCGTTGCCGTGTCGGCCCTTAGTTACAACCTTTAAAGTCAGGAGTGAATAGGTTACTTTTAGGTCCGCGTGCTCCATCGTCATCAGGTGTGATAGTGGTTAAAAGCGAGCCTATCCATTAGAAAAACTGGGCAAGTGCGAGTCGGGCTCACAAACTGAGGGTTCCGTACAAACTTACCTATGAATATTTCAATTTCCGAATGGAGTCTCGAAGATTTTATCGACTCGCCAAAAAGATTTTTTTTTTGTGACAACAAATTACTGTTTTCAGATTTATTTCTATATCTCTGCTGTAAGACTTCTTCTTTATGCCAAATTTTAGGATCTTGGGTCAACGGTAGGTACTCTATGAATTTTGATTCCCTTGAGAGTGTCCAAATATAGTTTTTTTGCGACATAAACGGCCAATCTTTTTTTTTTCGGTAACTTAGAAGCTTGATTTTTTACAGCTTTAAGGGACCGCAGACTTGAGTATATATATGGTTGTAATTTCAACTCGATACCTTCACGCGTTCCTGATATAGAGGGTCTTGACAGACAGACAGACGGACAACAAAGTGATCCTATAAGGTTACCGTTTTTTCCTTTTGAGGTACAAAACCCTAAAAAGAGAAAAACTATGTACTTGTATAATCCGTCCGTTCTAGGCTTAGTTTACCTCATCTTCATATCTCGGCACACATTGCGTAGCGTGTGCACAAAGCAAGAGTACAATAATTAACAAAACGTAATAACAAAGAAGACTGTATGGTACGCCTCTCATTGTTTGCAGTCATTCTAGTTCACGGTCGTAAAGCGCATGTACTTAGTGTCGCATTATCGCTATCAACGTTTGTATTAACACCTGTCTTAGAATAATTAGCGTGGCATGTGGAGCGAATCAAATTTTTTTTTTGGAGAGGGTAGTCAGCAAACATCTCCTTCCGCTCTGGATGTAGCGAAAGAGACAGACTTTTACTGAGTAAAACCCACCCGTGTTGCTTCATTTGAAGAAATTGGGGTTTTTTTATAGTTGCGTACCTCGAAAGAAAAATACAGAACCCTTATAGGATCACTTTGTTGTCCATCTGTCTGTCAAGACCCTTTATCTCGGGAACGCGTAGAGGTATGGAGTTGAAATTAAAACCATATACGCAGGTCTGCGGCCCCTTGAAGAATAATAATATATGAAAAAAAAAGATACGGTCGTTTATGTCGCAAAAAACGTATATTTCGACAATCTCAAGGTAATCAAAATTCACAGGGTACTTCCCGTTGACCTAGAATCCTGAAATTTGGCATGAAGCGAGGTCTTATAGCACAAGTATAGGAAAAAATCTGAAAAATGTAAATTTGTAGTTACGTCAAAAAAAAATTTTTTTGCGATTCGGAAAAATCTTCGTAGCTCTATTCGCGAATTGAACTGTTTTCATAGGTAAGTTCGTTGGGAACCCTCAGGGCGCGAATCCGACTCGCACTTGCCCAGTTTTTTTTGTATCAGAAGTATAGCTGGGCATGCAGTATGTTCTCGAACCTCTTGCGCAAACGAAGCGGCAACGACATGACGCTGCTATTTCACGCAGGCGTACACCAAGCGTATAATGACGAATATGCGTCTATGAAGCTACGCGTCCGTGGACAGTACCTAGTCCTTTCCGTTACAAAGGGCGTAAAGACCATTTTGTAGAAAGAGTATTTGTTTACGCATGTCAGTTCTGTGACGATAAATATTATTTATTTCTTCTTTCTAACACATTATTTGTTAATCCACAGTGTATCTTCATCATATGGTGCTTCTTGCCATACGACTACAACGGCTCGCTGATCATCTACAACCGCATCATCCGCCCATACTACCAGAAGCACCATGACCGCATCGATGATATGGCCCACACAGGTATTTACTACGATCAAATTTGCACAAGAAACTCTGATATGTTCAGGAAAGAAGATCCGCTTATACTATGACGCAGCCACAAATGCACTATTAAGCCAGTTTGGAGCCAGTTCTTTCAATCAAGTACCATTGTTTTGCACTCGAGATGCAAATATTATGTGTCCTTTGTTATGTGACATAGGGTGATGGGTAGGTTACTAAAAACGCGGGTAGCGCTCTTCACAGCTGTCATAAAGTTTGACAGCTACTATACAAGGGTTATCGTTACCCAGTTTCCGCAAGTAGGGTTTGGGTCCCGGGACGTCTCGTGATTCAGAAGTACCTGGTTTTTTTTCTTCTAAATTCAACATTCTTTGACCCGGGATTTTTGGGGGGAGACTTTCTCTTTACGCCATCAATGCTGATGCTTTATAAGCTGGTTTCCGCTGACGTGACGCCAATGTGAGGGACTATATTACAGTGTATACTCTAAATAGTATAATAAAAAAGACATTTGTTTACGTTTGTTTGGAACTAATAGGAAACGATACAATTTCACTAACAAGTAGTTGATGTAGATTCGTAAACACGTGCTAGGCAATTACGACAGAAAAATGAATCCATTTCTTAGAATCTGATTGTAAGTGCTAAATATTAACGACCTTGTCTACTTATTACTCCGTTTGAATTAAGCGGAATCAATGTTTATTGGGGAGATACGTAGTATAGCTTTTGAGTGTTTCTATCCATAAAATATTAAATCCTAAAAAATCTCAGTCATTTCAACATTTAGAGTTTGCACTGTGTTATTTATGTTATTATTAGGTATGTTTAATTAAAAGACTGATGATATAATTATAAGATTTCGTCACCATAGAAATAAATCTGTGATTATGAGATTTATTAGTGTTGTGTCCAATATATACTCGATGAGAATTTTTAAAAGCTAATATTTTTACTAAGTTTGTCTTGTGATCATAAGATTTGCCTATCACACACATAAAAATTGGTTTTTCTAGATTTAGGTCAATGTTATTGTTACAATTTAATTTTATGTTAAATGTTAATTTTTTTACTTAAATTTCGAAATTGATTTTGTCTGGTCCCGGGATTTTGATCGTAGGTTGTCCCGTGTCCCGGGACTGAAAATGTTACCAAACCCTACGTGCAAGTCAGACAGTCAGTCGCTCGAAATAACATAATGGAATTAAACTGCGTCAGGTAAGACTGAAAGGAGACTCCAAAATAGTTTAACAGAGACTACTATTGAAATTATGAACACTTAAAAACAATTAATAAAAAAGTAAAAATTGTAACACCGAAAAGAAAATAAAAAAAAAGTTAGTCTTAATAAAAAGTAAAAAAGTGATACCGAATAAAAAAAAATTAATATCAATTTAAAAAATGAATAAACGGTTATAAACCCATAGGAAAATGAAGACAGAGCGGACTAGGATTGGACAAACTTAAAAATATCTAAAACATTGCACGTACATTCAGGCTCAAGTACTAAAAACCTCTAGATTTACTAAAAAAAAGATTAAAAATGCTCTGCAAGTGTAGCTTTGTATCAGAAAATAAATCTTCATAATCGGGCCAGTATTTCCACAGATTATTTTTTATAAACTATCAAATATACAATTTTAACTCTTTGTAATATTCGTTTATTTATTTATATTTTTTATATACTTCTATATAATAATTATTAAAATATATAAAAAAAATTGTAAACATTTGCTTTATAAAAATATAAATAAAAAGTGGTATACCATCTTTAAGTGGAAGATGGTCCTAGCTAGTGGCGGACAGGGCTCCAGAAGGCGAAGTGGTTAAGCACCATTTATATTAGCTATAAATTATTTTTTTACCAAAAGATAATTAACGTGGGAATTATTAAAAACCACTTAAGTTCGTTCAATTGTAGAAGTTTGACTGGGGAGCTATCTGAAATATTCAAATCGTTCTAATTTTTAGTAAAGCACTGGGAAAACAATTTGGTAATTAACGTTTTTAATGGCTAGAGTCAGAATGTTTTAATTAGCGAATAAAATGAAGACATGGTATTTGTGTAAGGGTTCTGTTCTGTTCATAGCACGGAATTGAACGAATATTTATTAATTACGAAGCTAAAAAGTCAAGTCTAATAAAATCTCATTTAAATTGAGGATAAGCTGACGTTAATTTCTTATTTTTAGCACAGTTAAAAATCTTTTTTTTTTTTTTGAGCGTTTCATTTTATCTGAGCTATTAAAAACCATTTATTTCGCGGGTAAAAACAATTTGTTAAAATAAATTAAATTGTTAAATAACTATACCGTGAATCGCACTTAGTTTGAAGAGGGAGGGTGGCCCACTAAATATTGCAAAATCTTTCAAAAAAACAGACAAGTAATTAAAAGATGCTTCCTTAGTATTCGTGGTCGGCCAATGTGTACTGTTTCGATTGACTACATTAGTTTAGACTGCCGAAGTATCTCGTTGCTCTGTGATTTCTACAAAGCGGTAAAACTAGCAAACATAGGAAATACAACATAGTACGGTTAATAATAATAAACCAGGAAAATATTCTGGGTTTTGGTCATGTAGGTACAGCACAATAATCAAGATTATATATTATTTATACCCTTAGATAAATCTAGTATTAATACCGATCACATCTGTCTGCCATATTAATGACAATTATTAAGGGAAATAAACTTGAAAAACTAACATAAGAAATGGCCATATATGAAAGGAAACTTGAAAAATTTCCATGAGAAATGGTTATTTAGGAATGTAAATTTGAAAAATTGCCATGAGAAATGGTTATTTAGGAATGTAAATTTGAAAAATTGCCATGAGAAATGGTTATTTAGGAATGTAAATTTGATAAACTGCCAAGAGAATTGGTGATTTAGGGATGTAAATTTGAAAAATAGCCATGACAATTGGTGATTTAGGGATGTAAATTTGAAAAATAGCCTTGAGAATTGGTGATTTAGGGATGTAACTTGAAAAAACTGCTATGAGAAATGGTGATTTAGGGAAGCATAAGTCATCGTTGATATTTAATTTTAAAAGAAATTCCCATATTTTAGGTCTGGGGATAATTCTGAAGTCAGCCGACAAACAAATTGATAAAACCCTTAAGGCAGTTAACAAAGTACTGAAGGATCTTTAATAAAGGTACACTAAGTAAATTATCGCTAAGCAAGCTTTGCATGGCGGAGGGTACACATATTATGTAGGTATATTATAAATGCTATATTATATGTTGCTCTGTGACGTATCATGGTTTTTGTTTTTTGTTTGAATTGGGTTCCACTAAATATAGTCTTTCACACACCTTGTATTAGATAATGTTATTCAATTAACTACAGCCTCTACTGTGCTATCTATTGTATTGGTTCGTAGCTACAATAAGATTATTACTGAATAAACAGATGATTCTTAGATCGTGACTAAATAAAAAGATATCCTAAAATTATTAGTAAATATAAAGACGGTCCTAAGATTATTATTATTAAATGAAAAGACTGTCATAAAATTATAAATAAATAAAAACGATCCTAAGATTATTGCTTAATTCATTAAACCCCAAGCGAACGCCGACGCTCGCTCTCTCATTGTCTCTCTAATGTGTCTTTAATTACGTTATTCGAAAGGTTTTTTTATTAACCTTTCGAATACCGTAACCGACCGATCTAAATTTATTGATAAATAAAAAGACTTTCCTAAGATTATTACTTAATAAAAGACTCCTAAAATTATTAATAAACTAAAATACTGTCCTAAAATTAGTAGTCAATAAAAAGACTGTCCTTTCTGTCTTTCTTGTAGTTGGGTGAAAACGGCACTAAGATTATTACTTAATAAAAGACTGTCCTAAAATTAATAATAAACAAAAATACTGTCCTAAGATATGTAGTAAATAAAAAGACTGTCTTTTCTGCCTTTTTTGTAAATTGGTGAGAGTTCTAAAAACGGTCCTAAAATTATTACTTATTAAAAGACTCCTAAAATTATTAATAAACAAAAATATTGTCTTAAGATTAGTAGTCAATAAAAAGACTGTCCTTTCTGGCTTCCTTGTAGCTGAGTGAAAGAGTTCTGAAAACGGTCCTAAGATTATTACTTAATAAAAAACACCGACCTAAAATTATTGATAAATAAAAAGACTTTCCTAAGATTATTACTTAATAAAAGACTGTCATAAAAGTATTATTAAAGAAAAATACTGTCCTAAGATTAGTAGTAAATAATAACACTGTCCTTTCTGGCTTCCTTGTAGTTGGGCGAAAGAGTTCTCTTAGATATTTTTACAAGTTTTAATCTTTGAAGGATTGCACAACATCTATACAAATATATAGAATTTACTTTATTGTTAACCAAAATTGTAGACTATAAAGGGGTATCCACGTAATAATGGGTCATTTTTTACAGCTTAAAATGACTGCTCAAAATACTTTACTAAGCGCGCACTACGAAATTTAATTGTTGCTATTTTTGAGATACGATAAATTAGATGAAAAAATCGCAAACGATTTCCTTTCGCAGTGCGTGGACTTTAGTATATTGCTGTTGTTCACAGATTGGCGATTATTATCTGCAATAGTTGCCGTTCGCGCACTGAAACATGATAGTTTGCCGTTTCATTTCACGTTTTAAAAATCACAGCGTTTAAATTTCGTAGTACGAACTTCGTGTTACCTTTAAAAGTTCTGTTATGAGACTGTCTTGTGAAATAAATAAATATTCGATACTCACCAATAAGATTGTCTGTTTGTAGTTATATCTATGAATAGAAATGTTCTAACAATTTTGTTTCAAGAAAAGTTAATGATTGTACTGTAAACTATACAAGCATCAATTGAAGTGCATCGTCAATAAATAAATACATTCAGGGGTCTAATAGCATCGAATCGAAAGTATATATTAATAAACTGTACTCCATTCGCAATAAGATAAGACATTTAAACAAACCTTGTTTTACTGTCCGTTCAACCGATTTTGACTTCTATTCCGTAGGCATAAGGATAGCATTAAAAGCAAACAAGTTGTTACAATATTTACTGCCACCAACGCAATAAAAATCAAAATCGGTAGAATGGACAGTAAAAAGTAATTGTTTAAATGGCTAATCTTATAGCAAATGAAGTCTAGTAGTGGTCAATTTATCCTCATCTACGAATAAATTTTAGATAATTTAACTTTGAGAGAATGCTACTGTACTTTTGACCCCTGACTATGCATAAATACTTTTCTTTAAAAAAAAATTGTTTGTATCTTTTTCTTTTTTAAAGACTTAATTTATTTAAAATAGGTGGTACCCCTACTACCCCAAGATCTCCATCACGTAATGACTCGTATGTGTCGTACATAAATTAATGAATAAGATTAGCGGGATATATTCCTATGCCTATACCATTGTAATAAGGTAAGGCAATTTCATAGGTTAGCTAGTAATTTTATTAAAAAAAAAAAAAACTTAAAAGTTGTGTCTTATATACTCAGCCAATGTGGCGCAAATGGTTCAGGGTGCAACTAACAAGATAGATTCTTCATTGAAAAGAATGAACAAACCCTAAGAAGGTTGAAGGCAAGATTTTATTTTGCTTTTTTGTATTTTTTTTTCACGTAGTTTGGTTTCCATTGTGTATTTTGTACAGTAGGACAAATTAGTAGTTAATTATTATTTTTTTAGTATGTTTTATTTTTGTTAGTTTTTTGTAGAATAGTTAGTTACGCAGAAAAATAGGTACACTGCACTGACAAAAAAATGACAGGCTAAGATTGCTGCTACAACACATTGGACTTAAATATTGCTGCCTTTTACTGTACAGTAAAATTAGGAAGAGATGCACGAAAATAAGAGAACGGAAGACGTGACTTTCTCAGAATTTTAGCTAAAAAATAATGATGCAAACATATATTTGATTACACAATCTATTTCATACATTACAGAGTTCAAATTCAATTGCAAAACTATACTTTTGGTAGAATCTATTAAAATCAAAATGGTCACTTAGAAATCAATTTAAAATACACACTTTTTAAGTTGGCAAATCATCAAATATCTCCTACCGTTCTTCGTGGACCGCAAAGGAGTGTTCGACTTTTACTGACTAAAACCCACACGGGTTTCTTTGGTTGCCCTTGGCGTTGCCAAGGCCACGGTAACTCTGGAAGAATCCCGGAGCTGTGGTAAACACACACCTAAAATCGATACTTGAGCTGCTACGGCAATGGTTTGATATTGTCTCGAATTATTAATTCTAATAAAGTTCTCCATTTATTTCTGGTTTTACTATGTGTTCATCGACTTACCTTCAAAAATAGGTGCAAAGAACAGCACTCTATACTCCTAATACAAATAATGACCAATTCTGCACACACCATCATAAACTCTATTGTAGAAATAAGTTCCACTTTTTTAGTTTTTTTTTCTTTATCCTTTCTTAACTCTTAGTCACTCATTTATAGGTAAACAAGAGTAGAGCTGAAATTACAATCGAAATTCAAGTTTGGTAAGTGGAAAATAAAAAAGACGCTTTTTGTAAGTTCATGAACATTATATCTGGCAGGAAATATTCTAGTTCATTTTTTTTTTTTATGAATGGGAATTTTAATTTGAATCGCTTTTTCTAGAGGACGATATACCTACTTGAAAATGTATTATGCAATGCGTTGTTTTAGTGTCAAAATTGTAACATTTCTTTAACTTTATCCCTTGCTTGATATTACCAGTCAGGCCAGTACCGAATTCCTTGACAGTACAGGAAGTCATGCTATGTCTAAATAACTGGGCAATGGGTCTACATTCTGCTTAGCAAAGATTGCTTAAACTTATGAAAATCTTGGGACATGAATTAGCTATATTTTTTGCCAGATAAAAAACCGCGAAATGTTATGAATATATAACAAAATTATTTTCCTTTTTCTTCGGGATACCTAGTCTTTTAAGCCGCTGTTAACACTGCAACCGTGCTTTTTCCTGCAACTGCTTATCCCTGCAACTCAATAACCAATGTTAGCAGCACTAACATGCAAATAACATCATAGACTTGTAACAGTACTATCATTTAGTTGATTTTATTATTTTGATTAGGACTCATACAGTATACAAGTGTACATTCATTAAAAGTGTAACTAAAGGGCATTATGTAATAAGTAAATAATTAATACGAAATTAAGTATCTAATGTACCTATATCAAAAACGTGTACCACAAATTGCGACTCCAATATATTTAGTCCTATAAAATATCGCACCTTTTCTGTGAACTGTTTGAAGTTGAGAGACAGAATGATTTTTTAACTATTGTCAAACGGGGTGAATAGGAACTCAGGGTTAATTTAAGATTTTCACTTTAGTATATATTTATATTATTGTTTTTTTTTTAAAGCATCGATTTTTATTACAATTAGTGAATAAATAGGAGTACTGAGATGCTAGAAAAAAACTTAAATAACAATTCCCCTTCAATTTTTTTTCCCAATTCGCCTCGTTTGACTGTACGTGTGCAAATGATTTGTGGTGCAAGTGACTTCAGCATAATCGTTTATTGTTTCATTTTATTAATGTTTTCTTTTTTCTCTTTTACAGCCGGTCGCTTGGTAGCAGACGTAATTGGAAGTAAGACCAAGTAAACCTATACTTTTGAAATAAAATTCAGTGAGGAGCGAAAGTACAAATTTATTTCTGCACCCGCTACTTCTCACGAGCTTCGCAGCACATTCACCGGCCAAAATGAAATAAATATTTATATTGCGAAAAAACTGTAACAGCAAAGAAAACCTATTGACAGTCCCCTGTTGATTTTTATGTCAATTAATCATTTGTGATCAACATTCCATGCATTTTCTGGTAATGGAATAAACATGTGAGATTATCACACTAATTGGGTGTTGATTATAAATTAATTACTATTAGTCTAAGAATCATACTACAGACTGTTTTCTCTTGCCACTGAGGCAGTGTGTGGACCTTAAAACTGACCACAAGGCTTTTTATCCATCATAGACAAAATTGATAATGACTTGATTATTATGTAAAATTCCTACTGACCCGGTAAAGGGCATGTTGGTATTAATGTTATTTTGTAAAGACCTTGTATTACTAGCTAAGTTGTTTATAATCGTGACACATTTTTATACTTCTAGTTATAAAATTATTAGTTGAATCTATCTTTTCTTGGCTTGTATGTTCTTGAAGGGATTCGAATCCTTAGAAGCGTAAGTAAAGCCCTAATAGCCTTCTTAGTTTCTCTACATTAAGATCTCTTTTGTGGAACAATGAATTTCTTAACATTTTTTTCTACACTAATGCAGTTTTAGATTTGCTCAAGGATTGTTAGTAATTGTCATTTTTAAGTTTGTCGTTTTAAGGTTATGTTTTTAGTGTTGCCAGTTTCAAAATACAGAATCGTGTTGCCATAATTATCAAGAAAATTAAATGTATACCTCTTCCGAAACCAAGTATAAGTATTTAGATGTATTTTTGTACAATTTTAAGAATACAATAGCTAGCTTATACACGCAGCTGTCTGCGCGTTAAACCAGCAAATAAAACCCCAAAGTTTTCATAGTGTAATCATGTTTTTAAGTGTTTGGTGTTTATGCTTGAGATGTTAAAATCCATGTTGTGTGCCTTTGATGTTTGGCTGCCATCATTATTGTATTCACTCAAGGAATTGTTATACTTGTCATATTTCACATAAATAAAAAGGAATTCATTGTAAGTTTTTTTTTTCATCTTCAACCACAGACTTACTTTGCTCAATGCTGAGCATTGTGTCCTTTTTCAATCGTGCCAATCTTCACGCCAATAACATCCAGGTTTTAACCACAATGGCAATAATTTTTATTTTACGATGAGACGATTCCAAGATTGTACTCAACATTTATACTGGTTGACTAAGTGACAAAAGTATAAAATTGTGAAATTGTAGTGTGGGTTTTTTTTTTTTGTTTTCGGTGGGAAAATCATCTTATGACATCCCCCGCCCTTGGGCGGGGCGGGAGATAGTGTCAGACTTTTACTGACTAAAAACCCACTACTGTTCCTTCGTTGCCTTTCGTACCAGGGCCGAGTCTTCCTTTCAGAATCAGACCCTTGGCCCCAGTAGGCTTCGACCCTGCTAGGCCCCTACAGTTGCTGACATCTCCTTGAGGCGCGCGTGGAACAGCACGCGCCGTCAACGACTTGGGCTCGGTCTGGACGGTTACCGGACGGTCGGACAGTCGGACAAATTGTAGTGTGGGGTGTGATACCTTCATGGATTTCAAGATCCAATATAATTATCTGGCTTTTTTTTTGGGGTGGGAAATAGTCTTAGACTTCTCTCGCTCTAGGGTGGACGAGAGTTCGTATCAGAATTTTACGGACTAAAACCACACCTGTGTCCTTCAGTTGGCCTTTGTGTTCTCGGATCACAGGTTTCCTTTTCGAAATTTCCCGTGGCTCTAACGGGCCCCGGCTCTGTTGGGGCCCTACACTTAATTAATTATGTGACTGTTTTGTTTATTATGATATTATTATTATTTCTTGTCAGGCAACTAAGGCCCATAGATAATGTCATGGGAATAGAAATGTAACATGTTGCATAATATAGGTGAACAGTGAGATTTGGGGCCAATTAGAATTTCATTTTCTAATTGAACTTTATAGACTTAAAAGTTAAGAACAATGGCATTTTGTCAAATGGTAGTCAAACATGATTTTTTCAATTTTACATATTCGCCTTTTTAGAAAAGCAGAAAAACCCATTTGGACTTGTGAAAAACTATCATTTGGTAAAATGGAGCTGATGAAGACAACAGGTGACCTAAGGAACTCATTTTTAGAGGCCCAAGATATTTCCATTAAATAATTTATAACTATGAGGAAGAAAAATAAATGGTGGATAGGTTACCACCTACCATCGAACTGGCCTATGATAAACCTGAAAGTTAAGAATCAGAACTGAGTAATAAAATAATGTATTCTTGGAATTATCATGAGATGCACTGTAGCTATAAAAAATGATTTTAATAATGGTAAAATCCTATACCTATGTACTTTACTATAGAACTTACACACTATTTAGGGTTTGGGGTACCACAACAAAAAATTGAAAAATATAAAATACAACCGACATCTAAGTAGGTAAATAAGAAATAAAGTAACTAATTTCTGAAGTTGCTGTTTTTTATGTTCAACACCGACTTTTGAAATTAAAAAACAAAGGCCGTATTCTAAGTTTCGACAATTCTGTTGGAAATATTTGTCTACATTAGGATTATTTTGTGTCATAAACGCAATAAAAGTCTTATGCGTACTTGCATCATCATCATCGTCATTTCAACCGAAAGACGTCCACGGCTGGATATAGGCCTCCCCTAAGAGTCGCTATAAGACCGGCCTGCCTCACATCTCAAATCCTTCGAATTTCTGCAACCTCGCCGTCGCTGCCGCGTTGGTTCAATTGCATCAGTCTGGTTCTATTGTCAAGTTATTGCTTTATTGTGAACCTAGGTATATGCTATCTAAATAGGACTTTGTGACTGAAGTAATAAGGGCCGAGTCACACCGGAATGGCAGCGATGCGGCGAGCACTTTCAGTGTGAAATAATTTTAAACTTTATCTACATACTTACTTAAAAGAACCGCCCGCGGTCTTGTCGGTAGTTCTAACCTAGCTAGCCGCTGCCATTTCGGTGTGACTCGGCCCTAACCGTCGCACGGATCGATCCTCAAAGTTAAGCAAGTTTTACCGAGGTCGGTAAGTGGAAGGGTGACCATTCATTATGTACATACAGAGACTGCCTCGGAAATAATGTGAAGCCTTTGGTACTGGATACCGTTAGTACATCTTTGACGGTTGTTGTGGATAGGAATAGTCCGTAGCCAGTAAGTACCTAAGATCGGACAGCAGTTATGCTGAGGGGTATTTTTTTAAGGTGGGACATTATCCAGTGACTTCTCTCGCTTTGGTGCGGAGCTCGGGCGTGTCAGATATTTACTGACTAAAACCTCCGGATTTCCCTTTCGGAAACTAATCCATGGCTCCAGTAGGCTTCTTTCCTGCTGAGTGCTGGACCCCTACGCTTTTGCTGACATCTCTGAAGCCCGCGTGGAACACTACGCGCTGTCTGTCGACGACTAGAGCTCAGTCTGGACGGTTGGACAGCGAGCCACCTATCGCCCATGTCTGCAAGCCCACGTCTTCGGTGGCTGGTAATCAGGGTCGGGTGCCAAGGGGTATTGGGTTACCCAATTACTGAGTTGTGAAGGTCAGATAGACATGTAAAATAGGTACCTACTGGTACTCCTCTGGTTTGACTGGAAGCCGACTATAACCCTTCGCACGTATAGGGGTTAGAAGCGACAAGAAATATGTAACCAAGATTTATGTAACTCATAATATGGTTTAAAAGAGTGTCCATGGAGTTTCTTGCACGTTCTTCTCCATAGAGATCAACGCTTTGGAACTTGCAATTTAGCTTCACTTTTTTTTTTGACAGACTGACATTTTGATGTTTACAATCTCCCATATTTTTTTAAAAATAATTTTCGTTTGTAGGAAGTTAAAAAATGACCAACTTTAACATTTTTTTACCTCACAATCGAAGTTAATGCGCACATGAGTTTAACTCTTGCATTTGAAATATGAAACACCATAGACTCATGGTATTAAATTAGTTATGTCCGATTTTGAGCGTTACTAAAACACTGTGCGGCGGGCTTGCGGACGGCGAACAATGGGTAGCTCGCCGTCCGACTGTCCGGACCGAGCCCAAGTCGTCGACGGCGCGTAGTGTTCCACGCGCGCCTCAGGGAGATGTCAGCAAATTGTAGGGGCCCAGCAGGGTCGAAGCCTACTGGGGCCATGGGTGATGCGAAAGAGAACTCCGGGGCTCTGGAACGAGGGCAAAGAAGGAACAGGAGTGGGTTTTAGTCAGTAAAATTCTGACACGCCCTTGGGAAAAGGCTCATCTTTTTAGTCTTAGAGGAAGAGAAAAAGTAAAGCTGGAAGGTGTTGCCAACATTTAAGAGAAAAATTTGAAGGTTAAGGCAAGAATCTTCTAGATAGATCTAAAAATCTTCGAGATAAGACATGATACATAATCTAGAAATAACATAAATATTGACCCACAGCAGAGCACAGCACAGATTTCTGTAAAAATACTAAATTAAAAACATTAGCCTGTCATTGCAGATGCAATCGCATTATGTCATGGAGATAGGGGTCATCAAAATTGGGTGTTAACCTGTATTTATTTTTATAGATAGGTACAGATACCGGCACGGATCTTGAGCGCTGACTTCTACAGTTCTACTTCGGCAGAAGCACGCAGAAGTAAAATATCGGGACTCTTTAGTGGTATGAAAAAAGATGCGGGGACGGGGAGTGCAATCCTTCTACAGTGATTGGCTCGCCGATGTTGTACGATGCGTAAATCGATTTTGCCTGAGCTTTCGCCGAGCGCTCAAGATTCGTGCCGCTATCTGTACAATATTTTATATTATAAACACTGAACAAGAAATCTTTATCTGAAAACACCATCAAAATTGGTAATTAAATGAAGAAGCAATTAGAATTGCAAATTTTGGAGTGAGTAGGGAATATCTTATTATTTCTTTTGTCCACACGAATCTAATGGCGATAACGTCCCATTTCAGTGTGTGTCTCTATTCTGTTATTTGACAATTTCTCTCTCCACCAAATTTGGAATGTTTCTAATTTACCTACTCAATATTGAACAGATTTCAAAAATTCTTTCTATTTGCGATTTTGTATAAAAGTTGCTCTTTGATACAAATTAAAAATTTGTGTCAACATCTAATGGGGTGCATAGAAACAAAACTTCAAAGGGTATTTTCACGATATTTGAATATTTTTTTTTAGCATTTAACTGTATCAATTTATTAATGAATATTGTTATTCTAAAAAGTCGATGCTGTGTTACAAGCCGATAATATGGTATCAAAGTGAAAAGCCAAACCAAAGTTTTGTTTCTATATACCCCTGCGTTTCTATTTACCCCATTTTACGATACTTATTTAACATACAAAATTCTTGATGTTGACAGTATTGTACCTACATAAAAACATGGTTTAAAACAAAAGAAACTACACAAAAAGATAAAGCATTACAATTACGTTTATTCTCCTATAAACTACACAATATAAACTAAAACAGTAACTTAGGTCTATTATGAGGCTGCAGGCTTAGCCTGGGCCTTTTCAGCTTCTAACTTAGCAATGTTCTCTTTCTCTGTTCTTCTGTTTCTCCAAGCTGTCATGTAGGACCGAGGATGGATGGGGAAGAAGCCTGATAAACCTGGAATTGATGAGAAAAGTGGAATTATAATTTAAGTAAGTATTAAATATTGCTCTTAAAATGGTACAGGAAAATAGTCTTAGGGCATGCGCACTGTAAGCATCTCCTGCCAGGGATGTGGATTGTTCAAAAGAGCTACCATGGCATTCTCAAAGCGCAACTGAACAAACTCTGGGTTTTGGTTAGTAAAAGTGTGGCACTCTCTCTCTCCACCCAGTCCGGGAGGAGTAATTTTTGATGACTTTCCAAATAAAAAGGTATGTGACATCTACCAAATACATCTTATAGTCTGGTAGTGCTGTGCTGAGTATTTATTTATACACAGAACTGCATAAAAGAAAAAATAAAACAGTAAAGGACAGAAGAAGGAGACCAAAAGTGGCAAAAACAAAACAATTGCTCCTGGTGGCGGGAGATTGAGATAACAGATCACAGGAACAGGCTGCCCACTACTAAATTACTTTCATGACACGGTTATAGCATGTTTTGGTTATCAATCTGTTAGTGGGTCTCTAACTAGTAATTTTTTTTTTTTAGGCCAGATAATCTGTTGCTACAATCAAAAGACTGATAGATATTTAGATAGATCCAGTTGGCCTGGAAGCCAGTAAAGGCTTTATGACACGACAGATTATAGAGTGTATAAGCTAAAAAAATAAACTCACCAAGTAGTTCAGCAACAGGACCACTAACATGAGCACCTTTGCCCAGCCAGAACTTTATTCTTTCCAAATTCAAGGCCACTAGCTTTTCATTGTTTGTGTTTGGCATAGGGTCATAGGAACCTAGCTGTTCGATTACTGGTTGAATGTTCAGTCTCCTGCGCTGTGAAAAAAAAAAAAATAACCTATAAGAAATCTTGAAAATGTATTGACATACTTAATGTAGAGAATCAATGAAGATTTACAAATGATTATTTTCTCAATTTAATCTTTGTTTCTGTGACTTACAGTCAATAAACGAGAAATTAGGGCCACTTACATGAGTTACAGAAATGTGAAAGAATGGTCTATTTGTGCATCCCTGACGAATTAAACGAATAGATTTGGCTGCTTTAGCAAAGTATCTGCCAGTACCACTAGCTGGAGGTAACGACATCTCTCAGGTTTATGTAATTTAGTATTTTTATTACAATAACGCAAAATAACCTGAAATATTGTAGTCAATTTGACATTCTTATTTTCATGACTTTTGATTTTCGTTCAGAAAATTTGCTGTCGAAAAACTGTACAATAATAAAAATGATTGTTCAATTTGGCGTAATCATAACGTTTTATTTAGTGAAATAAATTAAGGAACTACGGAAATTAGATAATCGTCAAAGTAATTAGTAGTTAATTACCACTTCAAGTTTTTTTTCATGTTGCCACAAACATTTCGGAACGAAAAGAATAACGTCATGTCTAAACCAAAGGCGGTAAAGTTTAAATCAATATATTTTTGAATTTTAAAAGAATTCGTAATTTTTTCTATTCCTTACTGAGTATATTCTATTTTACAGTAGAGACCTATGCTATTTATTGTGTTAATTGATAAAGTATTTAACTATAGTTACTTTTATTCAATTTTTTCGTTAATTTAAGATTTAAACATAGGTATAGAGATGTGGCCGGTGTTTTCTGACTGACTAGCCTGAAAAGAAATACCGAAACACACTCAAATAATTATGAATTTATGAACAAAATCTTATTTGCTATTGCTTTGTTTCTCTGCTATCTCCAAGTTTTGCCAGTGATTAATTTGTCCATACAAAAAAACATATTACAAAAAACAAATAGGTACTTAGGTACCTACTTCAATTTCGGAAGTCATTGTTTTTGATTTTGTTTCTTCATTATATAACACCAACTACCGAAATGAAAGTTATATGAATTTTATTGTTTTTTTTTAAACACTGGCGTTTTTTTAATGATGTGGTTTGTATTTTTTAATAAAGCTGTTAATTTTCACTTTTTAATTGTTGTTTCAGTTCGTAATTGAAATCAGCCTGAACAGGATATATCTGCGCCCGCATGCCCGACAAAATAGGCCAAAGGAGCATAAAATTGTTGTCCTGAAACAGTGCGACAGAATCCCGGCAATCCACGAAGAAGATTTCCGGTGGGATCTTATGGTGGAATGACGACAGCGAGTGTCGCAACCCAGTGCTGGGCACGCCATAATTAGGGCGGTAAGTCCCAGTGGCGAATTTACACATTTTCAAGGCATAGGCTATACAGTTTTTGCCGCCTCCTGTCATCCAATGCCAATTGTCATCTCCTGCGTTATTTCTACAATCCAAAAATTTCAGTTTCATGTCTTATTTTCTTTTGTTTGGTTGTTGTTTTCGTTTTTGGCCTTGATATGTTCGGGTTCCCCATGTAACCAGGGTAACCCAAAACGGTTATTGGATATTGAAATATGGAGACTGGCCCTCGCTACGTGCACGTGCAATATTGACATCATAGATCGTAGCGTTAAAGAAATACTGCATTCGGGGAATTTTATTTTTTTTTTTAACTTAAAACTATCCTGACTACCTCACTATCACTGGTCAAGGTTTTTTAAGTTTTTTTAGAATTCCAATTGAATTTTTCTACTCTCGGAATGCGCAATGACAAGTGAGAGAGGAAAGTCATCAGCAAAATTTTTTGCAGACTTCTATCTGTGAGACATCAGAAAACCGTCATACAAAAATCTTTTAGATTTCCATGATGTAGCAAAAATAAAAATACAATGGCCGCCCCAAAAATCTGCCGCCCTAGGCTCAAGCCTACTCAGCCTGCTGGTAAATCCGCCACTGGTAAGTCCCCTCTTTTACCTTTCGCATGACGCAGGTTCTCATTGGACATGGTCCGTTTGGGCAGAGCACCGCCGTGTCCTCTTGGGGGCGATCGGCGGCAACGATCTCTCGCGCAGGGCCTTGATATAGTCCATGGTCCGAAGCGAGGAGGAGTGGCAGGGGGTCGCCTCCTTCTGCGAAGCAGTAATGCTAGCAAAGGAGGTGGCCGCACGCGCGAGGCAACGGCCCTCACGCCCCAGCCGCTAGGATCCCGATCCCGATTTCCAGCCACCATAGGCGCGGGCTTGCGGACGGCGAGCAATGGGTAGCTCGCCGTCCAACCGTCTGGTAACCGTCCGGTCCGAGCCCAAGTCTTCGACGGGTGCCTCAAGGAGACGTCAGCAAACTGTAGGGGCCCAGCAGGGTCGAAGCCTACTGGGGCCATAGGCACGCCCTCTCGCTCCGCCCAAGGGCGAGTGATATCTTTAGATGATTTCCCACCTAAAAAAAAAAGACCGCAAAAGAGATGGCGGGATGAGTTTGCAATGGGCTTAAAAAAATTGTGGTACCCTACAGCTAAGCCTATGTAAGTACTTAATGTGCAAGTTTTATATTAAGGTACTAACCTATATTCATGGTTATAATACTCGTATAATGATTATAATTAATGGTTTCAATACTTAACTACGGGTAGTGTGAAAGTGAAACCCGGCCCTGGAACGAAGGCAAAGAAGGTACAGATGTGAGTTTTTTTAAAATAGAGGTACTTAGGTACTTAATACCTAACTATTGGTACCGTTTGTAGCCTCAGTGCATCTCATCACAATTGCAATAATCGGAAACACCGCAAGGATGCATTGTTTTGTTACGGATTTCCGTTTCCACCATTCTCTGGTCTCATCTTCAAATCAGTTCGATGGTACCCACCTACTCATTGGCTATCTGTGGCCTTCATCATCAGTTCCACTTCATTATTAAATTAAGTAGGTACCTAGGTACCTAATATTTTCTGAAACCAAATGCTTGCTATATTTTTTTAGTTGTTTCATCAATTTCTCATGGTTGCCAACATTAGAACTGGATTTTGATAAAAATGAGGCACTTTAATAGAATAAGAACACATTTACACTAAATCTTACCAAATAAAATAAATATTTACAAGTTATCAAACAAGTTTATATAAAACGGAGTTCTGAGATAACAGAACATTTTAAAAATACAACTAAATTGAGAACCTTTTCCATTTTTGAAAAGGTAAAAAAGAAATGGCTTTTTCTATTGTTACGATTGTTTTTAGATGATCTATTACTAAATTATTTTCCTCATTTTCCCTTGTCTTTTTATAGTTTCTGGTCGCTAATTCATATAAAGCTATACAGAGGACAATTAATATAAAGTTATCCGGTTTAGTAGTTATCACATAAGTGCTTAATAAAATAAGTACCTACAGGATTCTTTTTTAAATATTATTCATTATGTAAGACGTCATAAAACGCCGCCTAAAAACTACAATGGTTTTCATTTTTACGATTCCTCTATGACAGTTCCACCAAATATTTTTCTTTCACCAAAATCACCATTAAAACATTATTTTTGCCATATTATGAAATCAAACGAGGTACCAGGATTTCATAAAACGCAGAGTGCTCAGCAAACCAATAGAAGAGCAGTATTGCGACAGTGGCGCCACTAACGACCGCGACGGACCGACAGCAACGGTGTAATTTTTTACGAGGCGCGCGCTGTTAGCGATTCTCCGCTTTTCATTCATCCTGCGCTCCGCTCGATGTAGTGTTGGATGTTTTGTCGACTGGATATGAGCTCTGAAAAGTGCTACAACGTGGGAAATGTTGATTTACGGTTGGATTATTAGCAAACTAGTTGCTTTTTAATTATATGCTTATTTTTAAATTTCTTTATTCATGTCGTACCCTCTTGAGTTTTAGGTAGGTACCGAGTAAAGTGGGGTAACTTTGGCCCTGGGGTATAACTTTGTCACAAGCTTATTACCAAATGGAACACGAGAAACTGTGTTTTTATTGGTTAATGAGTTCGGGTCAAAGTTTTACCTCAGGGCTAAAGTAACCCCATTTTACGGTACCTACCTACATAAAAACTTACAAAGGAATCCCCCGAGACTTCAATTAAGCTATTAGGTACTATTTTTTTAACTATTAAACCTACAATTCATTTTCAGATTAAATACTCGTAAATGCCTAATTCAATTTCCCAACACAGTAGGCAGTTATGAACGAACTAAAGTCCAATGAACTTAAACGCCTGTTGACCTACAGGTAGTTAGGTTAGACCTAGATTACTACCTACATTATGAAATCAACAAGCTGTGCCGGCAACTAGGTAGCTCTACGCTTCAATTAGATTACTTCAAGAACGTTGTCGTTCTACTTAGCCACTCAAGTCAAATGAAATTCTCATAGAAAGATCACGTACGTGGTAGAAAACAAATTAAAGGTTCCTTTGGAACATGTTCCATCGACGTTGTCCCCATCACTACCCTCTTCCCGATCGCTACCAGCGCCTCTGACCGATATAAGTCGACCTTACTATAGAAAGAGACGGGAATATACCGAATGCACGGACGCGAGTAAGACAAAAAATGTAAGTGGGTCACGGGATGAGAGCCGTCTCCGTGCTACCGCTTTTATTAAGCGCTGAAACGCTGAAAAACACGGCACCAGGAAAATGGGTGGTTGAAAACAGAGGTTCTAAAAATAGATACCTAGGCTCTTTTGAGGGAAATAAACTATAATTACTTAATTGTTTTAAAAAGTTAGAACATACATTTTTTTTTTAATTTAATTTTAGAAATGTAGGTGAGTAGATAAAATTTATTGTAAGTGACTTCATCAAACATTGATATAGAATCAAGTAGGAAGTAATTACAGGTTTACAGTTAAGTTGTATAACATCGCCTAAGTTTAATAAGACATTCCATTAATTTCTCATAACTGGCTTCTGAAGTCAGTTTCCGGGTTAGTTAATTATCTTACACGATTGATTAAAATAAACATGAAAGTTTTCCCTTTGCCACCATAAGTAACTCAGCGCGTTACAATTTCAATTCCATATGGACTGTTTATCAAAAGCAACAGCGATCAATACAGCAAAGGCCATAATGTAATTGATTATATCTATCAAAACTCGACATACTGATTGGAGATTATCAAATCCAAAAATATCATATCATGTTAATTAAATTAGTTGCGAGTTTCGCGGCCGCACTCGATCCCGTCGCGCGACAAACACCGACCGGGAATCAATCGGTAGCGCTCCAGCCGCTAAGTTGTGCGCGGACCGCGCATGCGCAAGACGAGAGCGATCGATGCGGCGGGCGTTTCGTTCAGTGGTCGCGTACCCGTCGCGCAGTCCAGTGCACAATGCGTCCCCACTGACGCGGGAAACGAGCCAAGCTGTATCTCCGCGAGTACGCCGCGGAGGACGACCGGCCGCCGTGCCGGGAGGAGTGGCGCCGGGGCCAGGATTGGGCCGGCGGCGGTGGTGCGCGGACCCGCCTGCCTCAGGTGGACCGCAGCCCGTCCCGCCGAAGCCCCTACCTGAATCGAGATGACGAGCCCTCGCCGGCGCCCGACGAGCGAGGCCGCTCGGCCTCGGCTGGCGCCCACCACCGCGCGCGTCCTCGTCCACTCCGTTACCAATCCCTCGAGCGCGAATATGACCGCTCGTACGCTCCGCCACCGCCCCCCGAAGAAGACTACTACCGACGCGAACAACCGCCGGGTATGTTCCTTGGAGAGCTGCAATCTCAGAATTCCGATCTGCACAGGGAACTGGGGAACCTTAAGAAAGAACTGGAATTGACTAATCAGAAACTGGGCTCCAGCATGCATAGCATAAAGACCTTCTGGAGCCCTGAGCTGAAGAAGGAGCGGGCTTTAAGGAAAGAGGAGAGCGCCAAGTACAGCCTTATAAACGACCAACTGAAACTGCTCAATCAAGAAAACCAGGTTAGTTTTTAACTTTTAATCGTATCTTTCTACAACTTCTGTATCTACTCTGTAGCAATTTCCCTAGGAAATCGGTTTCTATATCCTGACGTCGTTAAGATGCCTACTTATCTATGTATCATTCGGTGAATCCAGGCTATCTCTCTCTAACGCAATTCGAGGAGCGTGGAAAAGTTTTTTTCCTTTTCTGTTTGTCTTCAATGTTCCTCCTATACTTCTCCTGTAGACTTAGCCAGTAGTTAAAAATGTTTTCAGAATATATCATCAGCTACCGTCAACCGTTAATTTTGCAATAAGCATGCTGTCTATCATAACAGCACCAAAAACCAATTAATCATCAACAAAGCAGGGCTCCTGAGAGGGTTGGAAGTTCTTTCGTTAAAGCGTGTTGGTTAGGGTTGCAAAAGGATTCTTATTCTAAAGGTCACATCCACCGGTGATTTGTAATAGGTACTCATTATAAACGCATTAAGAAGGGTTACACCGCTAACCCAGCAATCAAAATCAAATCCCAGCGTAAGTTACTTTTAAGCTGCCAAAAATCGCAACAGAAAATCCTACTGAATTCAGACCAAATTCGACTCTATGACTCACGCTAACCCGAAGTATCTTCCAATGTTTCTCAGCTCTATTATCTGAGTATTTTAACACACTGGACATAATCAACAAACAGACGTGATGACTCATATCAGAACCATCCGAAACGTTTCTTTTAAATCTGTATTTTGTTGCGTCATACGCATGCTAGGAAAATTCTTACATTTATTGATGTCAGAGTTCAGAACAACTACTTCCAGTAACGCAACGTTCTACTTTTCAATCCTGATTATTTCGATTTACTGGCTAACTAAGAGAATATGTACATTCTGACGATTTGAAGAGTAGGATAAGGCTCTTGCCTGCTTGCCTTCATCCTCTTAGATGAAGTCTAAAAATAGTAGTAAACGAGCTATTGCCCGCGACCTCTTCCGCATACAAATTCAACCCCATTTCACCCGTTACTCTCGTGCGGGGGTTGAGGTTCGAAAAATCCTTTCTTATTGCACTCCTACACCCTCTTAGGAAAACATCTTGGCATGTTTCTCTCTTCAGAGGTATAGGCAGTCAGTCTCAGGACGATTTTATATGAATAAAAGATCGGCTGAATTTGATTCTAGGAGAGTAGACGTACAGATGGCATCCCCCTGCAGGAACAATAGCTAATAGAATGTCTTACCCGTGTTTGTCAGTAGATGCATACGTCTTAAAGAAAAAACAAAACCTCTTCTGCATTTTAACCATTAAGATATTAAAATTATGATTGATTTAATTTTGAAAAAATAAACTTCTTTATAAAATTCCTTCTGTACTGCGGAAAAATTTAAGGCCATACCGATGATTAATCTCTTGAGTGAAAGACGCTTATTTCTTATAATCCGAAAGCTACAGCGTTGTCAAAAGACGAAAGAAAAAATAATTTGTATCAACAATCTAATTCAGTTTCAGCATCCTACGCAAAATGTTATCTTTTATTTTGTCTAGGGTATTTATAATTAGCTTTCTATTATTATATAAAGTGGGCTCGTAGTTACATTTATTGCTTCTCATATTATCATTAGGTAAAAAGATGTGGATGAAAAATGTAGCGTGGATGTTAAATACATTGGGATTGGGGACGCCTTAGCCCAGCAGTTGGACACATTTTTTTTTTATCTGGGCTATTTTGTTTCTTATTACTGGGCAAAAAGCAGCGTTGGAAGGCCTGCCACATGGTGGACCGATGACTAGATGAGGGTCGCGGGAATCCGATGGATGCGAAACGCACAGGACAGCTCATTATGGCGAAACTTGGGAGAGGCCTATGTCCTACAGTGATGATGATGACTGGGGAAAGGCCTTCCCTTCTCCTTCCAAACCTCTGTGTTGCGCGATCTCCTGTCAAATACTTCCTTTTGGGCTCTGGAAACTAATTTTGTTTATAATGGCATATATAATAATAAAAACAGTAATTATATAGAGTATATTAGAGGAAGTTTGAAAGTGGCGCCGGTGACTGAAAAGTTCAAAGGGAATCGTTTGTCTTGGTATGTTCATGTGAAGAGGAGGGTTGAAACGCATGTGACTAAAAGAGTTATGAGTTTACATGACGATGGATGGAGAGGGAGAAGGATACCAAAGAAAAGAAGGATGGACTGTGTGAAGAGTGATATGAAAAAAAGGAAGTTAGTGATAGCATGATGAGTGACAGGGCAGAATGGAAGAAAAAAACGTGTTACGCCGACCCCAAATAACACGGGACGAGGGCAGGAAGATGAGGATGATAATAAAAACAGTAATTCATCGCTAAAGTACCAGATAAAAAGGAATGAGAGCATTAAATCTTATAAAGATTTCCACATCGCAAAGTAGGTCTGAAATAAAACCACTTTGTAAAACTACAAGCAACTTCGCTCACAACTGCAGTAGCGGTGCCCGACCGCCATTTATTTTCAGAGAGTTAATTTTCATTTAACTTATTTAAAAGTCTGTCAGTGCCAGTTCACAAGCGGAGCAAAACTGCTGATTGAAATAGGCAGCTAGTGTTTGTTGGTCCGTAGAGCGGTCGATAAAGGAGTTTCAGGTAAAGATAAAGATTTTCTAAATGGGAAACCCGTGGTTCTAGAATGCAAAGAACAGCTGAAAGATACAGGTGTGCTTGTAGTCAGTAAAAGTCTGACACGCCCTCCTGCCGCACCTTAGAGCAGAAGAAGTCATTGGATGATTTGACAACTCATCAAAAAAAAGGCGTTCGCCGTGACATTTTAGCGACGTTATTAAATATTAGCTTTCATCTGAAAATCACCCAAAGGGCAATGGAGAAGACTATGCTCAGTGTTTCTTTACGTGACCGGTTCAGAAATTATGATATCCGCAGGAAAGGCAAGATGATGGACATAGCCCAAAAAATCCCAAGTCGTAGTACGCACCGAACAGTGTGTGAAACAGTAAGCACCGTCGTGCGTACTGTTCCACGCGCGCATAAAGCGGGAGCACCAGCAGGGTCGAAGCCTACTGGGGCCAAGGGTCTGCTTCTGAAAAGAAGACTCGGCCCTGGTACGAAAGGCAACGAGAGAACAGGGGTGGGTTTTTAGTCAGTAAAAATCTGACACTATCTCTCGCTCCGCCCAAGATCGGGGGATGACATTGGATGATTTTCCCACCGAAATAAAGGCCCAAAAATCACCAAATTTAACTAGTAGTTATTTATTTATTGGCCTATCAACAATTGTTACACATTGCATTCAAAACGTACTTGCCCTTATACAAACCAAGTGTACAATATATTACGATAGACACAGCATGCATAAACAATATTAAAACAGAAAGATTTTACAAGTAATATTAGTACAGATACAACACTTACGAGTTACGTTGTTATAAATGTTGGCTAGTAGTAAGTCGTTTTAGGTGGACTTGGCGCTTGAATTTATGGAAAGATGTGCCAAAAATATCCAAACTTACATCGCAATTATTAAGAAACCTACAAAGTCTTGGGATTGGGGAGTTAGACCCTGAAATAGTTTTTCGGAATGGGGGACGTAGTAATTTGATAGGATGGCGCGGATAATTGTGAGGTTATTAAGTGGCAGTGGGCAGGGCGTATTGCTCGCTGAACAGATGGTCGATGGGACAAAAGGAGTGGCGGCTACGTACCGGAAGATGCAGCTACGCGACCTGGTGAGGGTCGCAGGTATCCGATGTATGTAAGACGCTCTAGACCGGTCATTGTGGGGACACTTGAGTGAGGTCTATGTTCAGCAGCGGACGTCTTTTGGCTGAAATGATTATGATAATGAACTTTCATCTTATTCTGAAAACCTTATCGAACATTATTAAGGATGTTTTTAATATCATGCGGATTTCATCACGCATGCGGGAGTGCTCCGCACACATAGCTCCCGCAAATGTCCTTTTCATACAAGTATATATTGTAATGCGTGGAAAATTCACGCGGAATGCGGGGCATGATATCAGGCAGCAGTCCCGCGTGCGGAACAATTCCGCATGCGTGATGAAATCCACACGGTATTAAAAACACCTTAACGAAAGCTGGGTGAGGAAGAGAGTTAAGTTTGTAATCTAAAACTGTCATATCTTTTCTTGGAAATATAAAGTACCTAGTATACTTCGACATATAGCTCGCAGTTTTTAAAACCAACTACCCTTTTTTTTGGAGTGGGGAGGGGGGGGGGGGGGGGGAATCAAGAACTTCTTTTGCGCGGGGTGGAACTAGAGGTAGTGTCAGATTTTTGCTGACTAACATTCACCCGTGTTTTGAGGTGGTTATGCCGAATAATCCTGCAGCTCTAGCATCAACAATCGTAAAGATAAGAAGACGGGAGTGAAATTTAAATTTCACAAATTAAATCGTCCAGATAGAAACTAAAAATTACTTACCTAAAATATATCTCTGTACAAAAGATAAATGCTTCTGAAATCACTAGATAAGTGATAAACATACTTATATATTTCTAAATAAATAGGTAGGTACACACATATTATAGATAAACTACACTCAGACACAGAACAAATGATCATGCTCATCACACAAACATTTGTCCTGGGTTGGAATCGAACCCACAACCTCCGGTATAGCAGTCAGGGCCACTAACCACTAGACTTACAGGCCAGTCAAAATTATTGTTTTGAAATAAAATTCTTTGAATCTTGAATCTTGTAGAAACAGAATCTTAAATCTTAAGATTAATAAACAAAATACTGAATAAATAAAGCAATACGAAAAATAGGATCGCTAAAAGTTTATTCTCAATTTTACCTTATGATCTGATTTCGAAATTCTAATCATTAATTTAATATTGGTAAGAGTTTTCCGATCTTGAAACTGTAACTTTTCCGCAACTTGAAACTCCGACCGATAAATTAAGGACTTTACTTATTAAGACTTAAACATAAATGTAAGATAACGAAAATTCTGTTTTACTACGTCTAATTTATTCCAAGTTTTCGCAGTCTTCTTGCTACAACCAGGAATAAATTTGACATAAAATATTTATGCGTAAAAATGAAAATATATACAGAGTGGCCAACTAGCATGTATACAAAAAATTTAAAAAAAAAAAGATAAAGATTTCTGAACTGATTCAGCATTCAAATCATGAATTAAAAGAAACAAAAATTAAAATTCTTAAAACAATGTAAAATAAGAAATATCTTATTATAATTAAATAAAAAAAATAATGATATATATTTTCTTCGAATGTAAATCACCTTAAATGTTTTCATCATACAAATATTTTATAGGCGAAAGTTTGTGAGAATTTGTTGTTCAATTCATGTTGGAACTTTAGAATACTGAAATTAATAACTTCAGTTATAATATTATATTCTAGTAGTAACTATATTAATAGATAACAGACAGAATAGGACAGTTGTCAGACCTTAGAGCTCATGCACACGAACGGAATGTCGTCAACGGCAGAGGTAACTGCAGCCGTCGATCTATAGTGACACTTGACACACACGACGGCTGTCTGTGTGCTGATCTTCATTTGTTGGAATGTCGACGGCCGCCGTTGAGCGTCAACAGCTGCCGCTGACATGTCGACGGCTGCCGTCGACGCGTCGATCAGTGTAGACGGCTGCAGTTATCTCTGCCGTTGGTAACATGCCGCTCGTGTGTTTGAACTGTTCTAAAACATATACGACCCATTGGCTATCTACTGGGTTATATTCTCAAAAATTAACCAAAATAGAATAACAACTCTTTGACTAAAAACGTAAACATTTAAATAACCCCCGATCCGAGATTGATTTTTTCTTATTAGATTTTTTTGGATCGGGGTATTCAATTTTTAAAAAATGTAAAGTTCGCACCCCCTGTAACTTTTAAACAATTAGATTTATTATTTTATAAACATGTATCATTTCTCATTTTTACGGCCGGGTTAAAAAATAGATATTTAACAACCGTAAAAAAACTCAAATCGAATTGGTGGCAAAAAAGTACTTAGCATAGATACAGATTTGGGCACGGCTCAAGCATAAAACTGCGATGTGACGTCACATCTTAATAATCTGCGAGCTAACGTACGACGCATCGCAAGAACTTATGAATTGATTCGCATCGCACATTGTATGGTCACCTGAACCGATGCTTTGTCGTACGAATTTCGTCGCAGAAATTCGTATCTTAGGTTCTGCGATGCGGCATCGTATTGCTTCGCATCGTAGTTTTAGGTTGGAGTTGAAAGCTTTCCTAAGAATCTTACTAGAGTTTAATAAATATTTCGTCCTCTAGAAAAAGCTTTCAAGTAAAACGTCCTTAAGTTTTTTGCTAGTTTTCATTAGGTACACACTTTTTCGTAAATTTTTCATTTAGAAGTCATTTTTTCTTCAAAGATGTAAGGTTTTCTTTCGATTAGAACTAACAGTATAATACTTTGATGGTCAAGCGCACTAGTTTATTTCAGAGCCTGTTCACTCGCTTCACCATCAACAATTGCATCACTGCTTACCAGGTGGGATCGCAGTCAACGGGGTTACCATGACGTTCAAAGTAAGATTGTTTAATTCTTATTTCAGTGTGGGTAAGAAACAGAGCTATACAGGTCGTCTAGCGCCATCTCTTACCCACACTGGAAATAAGAATGAAACAATCTTATTTTAAACGTCATGGTTCCGGTCAAGCACTAGTGTACCAATAAAAAAAAACTTTTTTATATTGATGTCTTTTTTTTAGATAGGAAAGTAATAACGTCTCTCGCTCTAGGGAAAGCGAGAGCTAGAGAGGTCGTGTCAGACTTTTACTGATTAAAACCCACCCGTGTTCTTTTAGTTACCCTTTGCATTCAAGGGCCATGGCAACTCTTCCGAACAATACCGAAATATTGGTATGTCAGTGTTAGAGATATTTCCTCCAAATTTCCTTTTTGGAGCCATCAACAAGATTACAATATATGTATATGAAGTATGTGTTATAAGACATCACATTTCATATTCTCGCTTAGTTGGCCATTAAAACCCCTTTTTTATTCCCCAATTTCCATGATCCAATATTTCTGACCTCTACTGGCTTGGCTGGATCGTATATGTCAACCTAGTCTAGACATTTTCGTCTTGTGCCAAATTTCAACCGTTAACTACTGTATCAGAATGGAGCCTTAAATCTGGCTAGATAATATTTTTTTGCTGTCCTACTTCTATGTTTGGCAAGGGTCCTTATGTTCCATGGGGATGTCGACCTCTTAAATCTAGGCCATTCCCTTGCCAAGTCCCTGGCCTAAATCCCAGGACGTCTTATGTAGCCAGCTTATTACATTAACAGTAAATCATGAGCGACATATTTCCAAATATTAGCTCTACAATCTTGAGGTTACTTTTTGTTTTGGACATCAATATTTCATATTATTTTTCTTTTCGAATCTTACGCAAAAAATCGTCTTTCTAATTGAACTTCAAGCTCTTCCATTCTCAGCATTGTATACTTCATTTTAGCTTCGCTCTTAAAGTAAATACTCTATACTCCATTCACAAGAGATAGATTCAAACAATTTTAATAAATAATGGTTTCAATATCAAAATTTTAACATTACTACCTACTTAGATAAATTTGATTATTGTAAGGTAAGTTCTAAACACTTAGATAAGTAAATGAATTGTTTTTTTTTTAATAAACATAATTTTTATTTCAAACAATTCCATTTTTATTAAAAAAGCGTATCAACAAGTTTTCTCCTTACAAAACATATGAATTGTACACAATACAAAATAATGATTCAACATTTATATAAATAGAAATAACTAATATTATATAGTACCTATAATTAAAAACGTTCAAGGTACTGACAACCCCTGCTTCTTTTAGGTTTTTAACATGATTGAAAAGAGCGTCCATAGTTTCTTGCACATTCTTCTCCATAGATCTATAGACCAAGATCCCAGAGCTGTCTGACATAACTTATTTTCACATGGATGAAACCTTAGGTTCTCAGTAGCGTCTCATGTGCTTTGAATATCTGTGTTTGTAGAGCTTCTCCTTGGGTTACCTGAGCAGGTGCCAGGTGAGAAAGGGAACTAAAAATAACGAGTTACTTAATTTAATTTTTTATGGGTGATTTTTATAAATGTTTTGTAGAATATTATTTTAAAGTAGTAATTTAAGTGCCAGACACTTTCCATGGACCAAAACTTCTGCCAGACGCTTTAAAGCTCCACAAGAAGTAAATAAACATTACTTATTTTTATATGTCTGATTTTTAAATATGTTATTAAGGTAACTATTACAAAGTTATATTTCAGTAGTCAGACTAATTGTAATGACCAAACATTAGTGACATTGTGATGCGTCTTACATTGCAATCGGTGGCTGAAGTCTACGAGATAGATCAAAATAATGTACTACAGTATTGTACACCTTTAAAAGGTCTACAATAAAGTTCGCAATGGTATATGTCTATCTCTTAGGGATAACCCACAATAACCATTTTTATCCTTTATTTTTACGAGAAATAATGGCTTAGTTACAAAGCGATTTTTTAAGCAATACAGCATTATTCCATAACTAATTGTGTCTTAAATACATTGTGCATTTAATATAGATTAATATGGCCCTGTACAGCATGTAATTTAAATGAATATTTTTTAAGATATTACACATTTAAAATGCAGGGACGGTTGCAGTGGTATCAGAAAAGCACTCGTGCAAAGCCGGGGCGGGTCGCTAGTTTAAAATAAAACTCAGATTTTTTTCGTCCAGTTTAAAGGGATAATTGTCGCGAAATCTGTGTGCCAGTCGCACTAATTGAACGAGCCGAGGTGTGAAGGCGGGAAACACGTCATTACTGGGCAGTCTACCTGCAATGCAGGAGAACAGATCAGATTAACCTATTGTCTGAATGCCGACTGTATTGTTATTCTGAACCCGTAGTGCAATAGTGCAATTGAATAACCTCTAATTGCGGATTGTATGGACTGCTGATATACAATTTTGTTGCAATTCATGCGAGCGTTTTTTTTTTGTTTTTTAGGTTGGAAAATCATCTTATGACAAATCTCGCTCTTGGGCGGAGCGACAGATAGTGTCAGACTTTTACTGACTAAAAATCCACTCCTGTTCCTTCTTTGCCTTCGTCCCAGGGCCCCGGGTTTCGCTTTCACACTATCCATGGCCCCAGTAGGCTTCGACCCTGCTGGGCCCCGACGATTTGCTGACATCTCCCTGAGGCGCGCGTGGAACAATACGCGCCGTCGACGACTTAGGCTCGGTCCGGATGGTTACCGGACGATTGGACGGCGAGCCACCCATTGCTCGCCGTCCGCATGCCCGCGCCGTTGGATGCGAGCGTTGGATTTTTTTTGGAATAGTTTGAGTGCCCAACCCGAGATACGTGCGTGATTATGACGTTATTACACATCTTTCTATATCGAATTTGGAAACACTTGATTCTTATGGATATTAGAACAGAATAGAATAAACTTTATTGTACACCAAAATAGTAACAAAATTTTTATACTAACTTAAATCTATGGGTACAAAGGCGGTCTTATCGCTGACAGCGTTATCTACCTGACAACCTTAGGTTGGAATGTAAGAACTTGAAATAGAAAAAGGAGGGTAGTCTGCTTCTGGGTGTCTGGATATTATCCAGGTTTCTATTGAAATCAAAGACATAAATTTGTATAAAACTAATCCGCTTAACGCGCCGAACATGACCGATCACAGCGCGAGAACTCTGCAATGCTGTTTCAGTTTCGATCGTAGTTTCTGCAGGTTTGCTGCCGAAACCGCAACTCATGTTTTGGCCGAAACTCGACCGAAACCGAAGCCGAATTTTCAGCCGGACACTAGTTAGAAGTAACTTATTCACCCTTTACTTAAAGGTTATAGAAATCAGGAAATACCAACTCCGTTAGTGAATTTCACTCCTTAGCTGTACACACAATGAAAGTGTTCCCAAAAAGTTTTGTGCGAATGTTTTCTTGACTCTTTGACCCCAGGTTGTAGCTATGAGGAAACATACTTCAGCAGGGAATTCCTCTCCTTAGCTGTACGCACAATGAAAGTGTTCCCAAATAGTTTTGTGCGAATGTTTTCTTGACTCTTTGACCCCAGGTTGTAGCTTCGACGAAACATACTTCGGCAGGGAATTCCACTCCTTAGCTGTACGCATATTGAAAGTGTTCCCAAATAGTTTTGTGCGAATGTTTCCTTGACTCTTTGACCCCAGGTTGTAGCTTTGACGAAACATACTTCGGTAGGGAATTCCACTCCTTAGCTGTACGCACAATGACAGTGTTCCCAAATAGTTTTGTGCGAATGTTTTATTGACTCTTTGACCCCAGGTTGTAGCTATGAGGAAACATACTTCAGCAGGGAATTCCACTCCTTAGCTGTACGCATAATGAAAGTGTTCCCAAATAGTTTTGTGCGAATGTTTCCTTGACTCTTTGACCCCAGGTTGTAGCTTTGACGAAACATACTTCGGTAGGGAATTCCACTCCTTAGCTGTACGCACAATGACAGTGTTCCCAAATAGTTTTGTGCGAATGTTTTATTGACTCTTTGACCCCAGGTTGTAGCTATGAGGAAACATACTTCGGCAGGGAATTTCACTCATTAGCTGTACGCACAATGAAAGTGTTCCCAAATAGTTTTGTGCGAATGTTTTTTTGACTCTTTGACCCCAGGTTGTAGCTATGAGGAAACATACTTCGGCAGGGAATTTCACTCCTTAGCTGTACGCACAATGAAAGTGTTCCCAAAAAGTTTTGTGCGAATGTTTTCTTGACTCTTTGACCCCAGGTTGTAGCTATGAGGAAACATACTTCGGCAGGGAATTCCACTCCTTAGCTGTACGCACAATGAAAGTGTTCCCAAAAAGTTTTGTGCGAATGTTTCCTTGACTCTTTGACCCAGGTTGGCGCTATCAGGAAACTTAATATTAATAAAAATAATATAATTTACGAATTTCACTCCTTAGCTATAACTACGCACAATGAATGCACTGTCTTCAAACATACACATTCTATCTTCCGTCATCTTTATATTTACCTCGTATCTATCCATATAATCGTAGGCGTCGCTTGCGGACGACGAGCAATAGGTAGCTGGCCGTCCGGCCGTCTGGTAATCGTCCGTCGGCCAAGCTCGAGTCGTCGACGGCGCTTAGTGTTCCACGCTCACCTCAGAGATGTCAGCAAAATCGTAGGGGCCCAGCAGGGCCGAAGCCTACGGGCCATAGGTTGAATTCCAAAAGGGAACCCCGGGGTCCTGGAACGCTAGGCAAAGAAGGAACATAGGTGTGGTTTTAGTTAGTAAAAGTCTGACACGCCCTCTCACACCGCCCTAGAGCGTAGCTAATTTATTGTATGATTTCCGACTTTAAAAAAGATCTAGCCACATAAAGTTTCACACAATCCAAGCAATTTTGGTATTCCTCTAACAGAGAAACATTTTGATACGAAAATTGTAAAAATACCACTACACAATTTCAAATTAATAAGTCCCGAATAAAAACCATTCCCGAGGTCACGTCACCTCTAAAGCGACAAAAATGGAAGTCGGTAATCACTTTTATGATTTAAAGTTTGACGCTGTTAGCGCTCTCAGATTGGCGCAAAGCCAGCGTCCAACCCTGACAGGTGCCGTTCAGGAGCGTTCTAGTGATTGTGCTCACCTGTTGACTTTATTATACGAATCTCTAATGAGCCTCGTGTATTATGGTCTTATAGTCATTAAGTCAAGTTTATACCGCGTACATTGAAGGATTGGAAATTTACCTGCCTGAAATTTGTCTCCCCGTCCGATTATAATTTAGGTGTCTTCAAGTGTCGATTGAACTTTTTGAATTATTATATCTCAAAAACGGTGGCTCTTAGGAAGAAAAGTCTTGAGACATTTTTGCAGATAATTATCTGATCTACAATTTTTTCATCGGATTTGAGAGACCGCCGAAATCGCAAAACAAGTATTTCGTTTTGGTTCTACTCAATTTCAGGCCAACACTCTCCAGTCTGTGCCACCACACCTCCAATCTGTTCTGGACCTCTAGACCACTCTCGGCAACCAACACAATGTCATCGGCAAACAGCATACACCAGGGAGCCTCTTTCTGAATGTCCGCCGTCAGAGCATCCATTATCATCAGGAAGGATTGGAAATTTGCCTGCTGCAGTCTTCCCGTCCGATTATAAGGTAGAGTGAGCTAACAACTTTTTGAATCATTATATCGCAAAAACGGTGGCTCTTAGGAAGAAAAGTCTTGAGACATTCTTGCAGATAATTATCTGATTTAAAATTTTTATCTGGGCTAATTTTATGATAAAACTTACCGTTTTGCTGAAAAACTCGTTTTTGTGACCTTTGACCCCGAGTATATTTGGTATCTGATCGATAAAGGCTTCTTAGGTTTCATTTATGATGGTGTTTTAAACAATCCTATACATTTTCAGCTGGGTGCGAATTATTGTAACCTTAGACCATTAATTGACCGCAGTCTACCACACGGGCCCAGTGCGGGATGGTGGATCTCAAATGACTTCGATTTTGATTTGTTCTCAGTTACAATCTGTCATCATCAACAACACTTCAGCCCGAAACCACATACTGCTGGGTATACCTAAATCTGCATATTTTTCTGCCATACTGCCCGGTTCCGTGGGTCCCTTAACCAGGTGTCACTTTAGGACGGCCCTTGTTTCTTGAACCCAAACTTGGTACTATCATTAGTTTTTCTATAGAACCAGTAAGGAACCGTTGTAATTGTTATTCTCCTTAATGTTATCTTTCACAGCTTTAGAAAACTTACCCTCTTTAATGATGATTATCTTATGATCATCAACATGTAAGTTGTAGTTTTATTTACTTACCACTACTCATTCTCATCATCAGCTATTAAATAAAGGCACTGGATTGGAGAGACCGCCGAAACCGCAAAACAAGTATTTCGTTTTGGTTCTACTCAATTTCAGGCCAACACTCTCCAGTCTATGCCATCACACCTCCAATCTGTTCTGGACCTCTAGGCCACTCTCGGAAACCAACACAATGTCATCGGCAAACAGCATACACCAGGGAGCCTCTTCCTGAATGTCCGACTTCAGAGCGTCCATTATCATCAGGAAGAGGTAAGGGCTGAGAGCTGACCCGGTGTAAGCCGACAGCCACATTAAAACTGCCGGTGGTTCCCACTGTAGACCGGACTAGGGTACTGCATCGATTGTACATCGCTCGGATCACACATACTTCCCAGGCACACCTTTCTCCTTAGGGGCCCACCACAGAGCCTCACGAGGCCAACGCGAGGCGAGGTCGTATGCCTTTTTGAGGTCAACGAATACCATGTGCAAGTTTTTATGCGCGCCTCTGTATTTCTCGCACAGCTGGCGTATAGCAAAAATGGCATCCGCTGTACCCCGACCCGAATATGAAACCGAATTGGTTTTGTGAAATTTCACTCTCTTCTCTCAGTCGCCTTTCAATAACTTTCTCCCAGGCTTTCATAGTATGTGACATTAGCTTTATTCCTCTATAATTGTTGCACTCAAGCACATCACCTTTGTTTTTAAAAATCGGCACCAAAGAGCTATTGCACCACTCATCAGGTATGGCTTCTTCCAGCAACAACCTATTGAAGAACAAAGCTAACCACGTCCATCCATCCACTCGCAATAACTTCCACAATTCAACGGGTATTCCATCCAAACCAATGGCTTTACCATTCTTCATTCCATTTATTCTGACTTCATCCATACTAACCATTCTCACTAATCGCACATTCACTGGTTTATTCTCTAACACCCCACTCCAATAAATTTCCTCATTCATCAATCTTTCAAAATATTCCTTCCACCTCGTTTTGACTTTTTCATCATCCGATAGAACCATTCCAGTTTCATCTCTTATACATTTTACCTGACAAACATCCCTCGCCTTTCTCTCTCTTATTCTAGTAAGCCGGTATAGCTCTTTTTGGCCTGCAGGACTGTCCAGTGTCATAGTTTGTTTTGGGCTTTTAATTTTGCTACTACCACGGCTTTCTTGGCTTTCTTCAGAAAAATAAGCACATACTTAAAAAAACTTTAGCAACTATGATTATATATTTTTTTAAACCCGTATGCCACTGAGCGCCGTTCCTATCTGTACCTAATATCTGAGCTTGGTACGGGTAATAAAATTGCATGTTAAGTTGACCTTAGGGATAAAGCTTAAAGTTGAAACGGTGTGGTTGAAATATGCCGCTCCGTTTAGTTTAAAAGTAGTTGCCAACTGAAGTGTTATTTACTTACTAATCTTTAGTATTCATAACTAAACCTTCAGGGGAAATATAGGCAATGACAACGTTATGTCAAACCGAAAATAAACATAATGAAATAGAAAACTTCTGAGAAGTAAAAATTATAAGTTAACAGAAGACATTACATCGATATAACAAAAATAAAGTAAATTAAAATGGAATAAATCTTTTTGCGGTGGGCAAACCCATCAAATAACTTTTCCAGCTATGCGTGGAGCGAAAGGGAGTGTCGGACTTTTACTGACTAAAACCCACCCTTATATTTCTTCTTTACCTTACGTCCCAGGACCCCAGGGTTCCTTATCGGACCACCCATTGATCAATATTTTGGCCCTAAGTGACATAAGCTATATATTTTTTTACTATCATGCGGGTAAACCCACTAGTAGCAGCTAGTACTATCTAAAGTATAGCAGCCTATTGGCACGACGAAAGCATCCATCACTCGTCAGCTAAAACACTTCATATGAGCCTCTTACCCCATAAAGTGTTTATGACGAGAGAACGCGAAAATTTCTCGCAGAAATTTACATCTAATATGGCGTTCCACAAATTCTCTTCGCCGTTTTCATGGATTCTTTCGCTGAAAGCTGCTGGAATGTTGTAGCCTGGGCTGCAGAATTTTAATAAGTAGGTATAGTAGTGGTGTTTTCTACAAAAAAGGCGTGGTATATTGGTCTAGCGGTTAGTGGCTCTGACTACTAAGCTGAATGTCGTGGGTTCAATTCCCATCCAGAACAAATGTTTGTGTGATGAGCACGATCATTTGTTCTGTGTCTGGGTGTAATTTATCTATAATATGTATGTATTTAGAAATATATAAGTATGTTTATCAGTCGTGTAGTACCCATATCACAAGCTCTGCTTACCTTGGGATAAGACGGCGTTGTGTGATAGTTGTGGAATATTATTATTATTCCATTTATTTATTTTTTATACATATCATTTACATTTTTAAATATTTCTTAAAAAAAAAACATTTAAAAATATAAAAAATAGCTGTCCGCCGGTGACGGGAACAGGGTCATAGGTGTGCTTTTATTCAGTAAAAGTCTGACACACCCTCTCAATCCGCCCTAGAGCGGGATCAGTCATTGGATGATTACCCACCGTAAATCTCAATGTACTGAAACACTATGACAAACATCACACACCTCGATATTTTAAGTTCAATGACTCTCCCGGAATGTATTAAATATGCTTACTGCCAATTTACAAACATCGCTTCTATACAGAGGCTCCTTAAACAATCATATCGCTATTAATTAAAAAGCAAGGAAAAACTCGTTACATAAAACGTGTGTAGTGTTTCGAAACGATGAGAGCAATTGAGCAATGCTTGACCTCAGTTGAGCGTTTTTATTCGCGAGCAAACGAGGCATGTAGTACAACCGCGGAGAATAAGTTTTGGAATAAAAATATTATATTTAAGATTTTTTGTCTAATTGAAATTTATTTCGTTACTATGCTGCTACCAGTAGTTACTTAGATAATTTATTTATTCATTGAAACATACACAGTTTTATACAATTTACATAAGAATGTTTGGAAATTACTCTAAGATTGACCTTAACAGGTAAGCAATGGATCCTCACTCACGGGATAAAAGTATTCAAAATGTCGAAATCCGTTTAGCTGTTCGAACGTGAAGGTGCCATTCGAACTTCACTGGGTTGCATCCGCAGCCCGCAGCTGAAGTTCGCAACTGCGGGCTGCGAATGCAGGCTGCAAATGCAGGTAGCACACGCATGACGCGCAGCCGTTGCCTGCATCCGCAGACGGGAGTGATTCCGAGGCTGGCTGCATGTTTCGATCCAATATGAGCGCTATCGGCTCCGAGTAGCGATTATTTCGGACTTATATATACAGATTAGAGTGACGTAACTACGTGCGCATCAACTTGCGGCCGCAGCACTACTGATCTGCGATTGGCTGCGGCTGCAGGTCGCGGCAGTCGCAGCCGAAGCTCGGCAGTACGTGCGGCCGCAGCCGCGTTCGGAATAGTTTTCATAAAAATTCATACTACTACATAGAAATCCAGTCGTGCAGCTGCAGCCAGCTTCGTGCAGCCGCCGCATGTGCTGCCTGCATTCGCAGCCTGCAACCGAGGTTTAAATGGCACTTTCAAGAAGTAACTCACAAACTTTCGCTATTAGGTATAATATTAGTGTGATATTTAGTTCGTTAAAGGACTTCGTAACAGCTGCTCCGGTCGATCTACAAAGTTAAAGAACATGTAGGTACTAAGGTTGCTCCATGGGTGGTTACCCATCCATCCAAATGGGGTGAAAAAAAATGAAAAGCTACATCACGATATGAACTCTGGGATCGGAGCAGTAACCAAAGACCCGGATGAATCCGCGGGGGAAGGCTTAAATAAATGAATAATCTGTATGTGATCATTTTTTTCGGATGCCTTTTTTAAGATGAGAAATCTTCAAATGACTTCTTCCACTCTAGAGGAGAGTGGAAGGAGCACACCTATGTCCCTTTTTTGCCCTTGCAACGTTTTGCCCTTTTTTGGCCTACGATCTACTTACAAATTACAAGAAAAGTGCTTAACATTTTCTCCCTACGAAACAACTTCAGCACATCTGTTATATAACTAAGTATATAAAAATACAGCACAAACAAAGTGAGCAGATAAGGAAACACAGGTACTTGTTCATAACATTACCATGTTAATATAGAATCTACGCGCAATTGCTGACACAGGAAACTTTGTAACATTTACACAGCAGACTAAAAGTTTTACGGCTCCACCCGGTGGCTGTGGAACTTTTATAATTAACGAATTTAATTAGTTAAACAACAGAATTGTTATGTCGGTGAAATTATGAGTAAATGCATGTAGCGATAAATTTTGGTTTTAGGTCGACTAATAGTAGAACTTGTTAGATAAGGCTTCTAGTATCTAGAAAATGTCTAAATACCTGCAAAGTTAAAAAATAAAAAAGTATCTCTTTGAAAATAAAAGTAACTGTAATATTAAGCCGTGTACGCAAGTACGAACACGAACATAGCGAATACAAACATCAAACTTAAGGGCTATATTTCACTGGGACACTATTGCGGCGCGACCAGTCGCTGCTACCAACTAAATGTATACAGTTCTATATACCTAGAGTTACTCACCTGGTGACCGTTTGGTTGCGCATCCAATTTGGTGGCGCGACCAGCATTGCTATTCTGAAAAGTTTATTTGCGAAATCACTTCTGAATCCGCAGTGAAATCATGTGAAATTAAAGTTTCGTATTCTTAAATAAAGTGAGTCGATGTAAATCATAACAAGACACAATTCAGCACTGCACTACTACCATAGAGCAATGTCACTTGGGTTCTCGGAACTCTTCTTCTGTTCTCGGAACACTTGGCCTTGATCTTGACATAAGAATAACGAAACTTGTACAGGCGAGATGAGAAGCGAAGTGAGTGTGACTTTCGAGATGATTTGCGAAATGACTTTCGAAATGATTTGCCATTTACAGAATAGCACTGCTGCTCGGACTACAGTGACGCCCCCACCAAAGAGTATGTTAGGGCTATATTTCACCGGGACACTATGGCGGCGCAACTGGTCGCGCCGCCATGGTGTCCCGGTGAAATATAGCCTTAAAATTTGGTTTGTTCATATGGACGGCATATTCGAACACGAACGCGAACATTTCAAGCAAATAAATGATATTATTATTATTATTTATAATTCGAATCGAGTTCGCGCACAACAGTCGTGAATAATTTGCCATGGCGGCGTCGTCGAAAGTGGTCGATTGTGAAGTAACGAAAAGGTTTTTTGGTGTTCGCATTGATTCATGAGGAACACCGTCCATACAGAATATATCACCGCAAACATGTTTGACGAACAGAGTGTTCGATGTCCGTTAGTTGTACACACGTGCGAACCAAGTTGTTGCGTATCATGCAACGCAACAAATTTGTACGGCTTTAAAAGTCATTCTTTATTTTGATCAGGCCTCATTTTGGAGAGAAACCTAACCTTACAATTGGAAATAATAACGCGTGTGATTCCGTCGGTCTGAGATCTTACTAGGATATCTCTAAAAAATAATCCTTTATGTTAAATATGACATTAGGTAAGGTCAACGGGGTGTATCTACCCAGTAGGTTTTGATTTCTTAGCGATTGTCACAACATGCACCTAAACGGCGGGCAAACGGCTTTATCTTTAGACTGTGTTGACTGAAGTTTGTTTTTTTTCACTGCTACAAGGAGTAGCCTAGTAGACCTAAGTATTTATAATCAATGTAAGTATGTATTTAATTTTAGCTTAATACTTTTATATGATCCTGAGAAAAAGCGTATTGACAGACTGACAGACGGACGTCAAAGTGGTAGTATAAGGGTTTCGTTTTTGCCGACTTAGGTTCGGGAACCTAAAAATGTTACATAATGAAGTGTAATGCCTATTTCATTGTATGTAGGCAATAGATCGATATCTTGATAAATATAACTAGGTACATTTGTTTTACGTCCACCGAAGCTTCATGAGTTGTTACTAGATTAATTAATTATTAATACACCAGACTATACGGCGTCTCGGATTAGAGTGGGCGCCAAGGTCTTTTATAATGATCTATCTTTGTTTTTTTCGTAGAAAAATATCGGACAGCGAAAGAGCTTACTAGACGGTATCTTTTTTAACCGACTGCAAAAAGGAGGTTTTGTGTTCGGCTGTATTTGACGTCTGAAATCTTCAAATAACTTCCTCCCGCTCTGGGAGTGTCAGACTTTTACTGACTGATAGCCCACAGTGTTCCTTCAGTTGCCCGTTTTGCGAGGGCTACGGTACCTCCTTCAAACAATGCACAGCCCTGGCAGGCGTCGGCCCTAACTGGCCTCGTCAATATTTCTGACATCTTTTTCAGGTGCGTGGAAGACATCGCGCCATCGACCGGGCTTGGTCCTTATCAGACGGCCGGGTGGCGAGTTACTCATGTCTCGCCGTCCGCAAGCCCGCGCCTGCGGTGACCGTATATCGTCCTACCACCTGGGATTGTAAACTGTCTCCAAGACGAGTAATCTCAGCATTTGGCCGGAAATGAAATCATAATAACGCCATGCCTTTCTACGCCGGCCTCGGCAGCGTCACCCGTCTTGCTCCCAGGACGATGGAGATTTTTTCCCAATGGTCACAATGCATGCAGCGGTTGCCATCTCGTCATCATCATCATCATCATCATTTTAGCCGAAAGACGTCCACGATTGTAGGTAAATAGGCCTCCCCAAACTTCAACAACAAATGGTCCTGTGCATCTCGCATCCATCGGATTTCAAGGGACTATACTCTTTAAATTTGCATCTGAGATACTAAAACCTGGGCTAAATAAACAAACAAACGAAGAGTTAATTGAAAATTCAGTGGTAAATTCCGTCTACCCACGTTTTAAGCCACACGCAGTAACGAAACATGGAATACAACTCCACTTAACGTAGCCCACCTTAATTGAAACGTTCCAGTCGCAATCTACCATAATTCATGCAAATATAGACTTTATTGATGAGGAACGAGGACGGTTATTAAATAACAACACTGTGTTGATTTATGAGGAATGGACGAGAGATGTACACGTATGTGAAATAAAATTGATTAGTAAAATTCAAAATTGAGGTGAAACCATAGAAAGGATGTTGATTAAAATGACACTTTTAAGGGGTGACCAAACGGTTGCAAACCAACGTCCCAACAAGGTGACCTTGCTAGTTTTAATCCGTGTAGACAGCAGTTGTGATCCATGACCTTCAACGCCCTTGGTTGGGAGGCGCCTTTTCCCAACCACCGAACGTGTTGGTGCGTGGTTTACATCAATGTAGCCGCAACACAAAGTTGCGGCTACATTGATGTAAACCAAACACATTAACCAAGGTCAAATTGGTTGGAACGCTAGTTTGCAACCGTCTGGTCACCCCTTTAGGAATGTCGATCCAATGGCGTAGCTAGGCGTGGGCGATGTAGGTTTTCGCCCACGGCTTCGCCCCCAAAGGGGCCTCGCACAAGCAAGACTCTGTTTGGGCACATTGATAGGCTCACGTTTGACCACTATTTCACCTGATGGTAAACGATGAGGTGGTTGAAAACTGGATTGCGACAGTCGCTGTCTTGTTTTCGAATTCCTTTAAGGATATAGTTGAAAATTATTTTACTCTGAGAGTGCTACCACGTCGTGTCTCTGCCTACCGCCGCCACATCGGTATGACACTATGAATGGGCCTTTAGCCTTCTGTGATTATTTTCTACTTGGAAAAAAAGGCCTCGCTGATGTGCCTTTGCCCTCGTCTAAATTAGTTTTTTTTTTTTTATTAATTGATATGCTCGCGTTTGACCACTATCTCACCTGATGGTAAGCGATGATGTGGCCGAAGATGGAGCACGCTTGCCTAGAAGTAACCTATTAGTCCACGCTACGTTTCTGTGCCGATCTACTTTTGTTTTGCTGAGATGAAAACTTTTAGGTCTAGTTTGTGGTCTAGTTCTTGTAGCCTATTGTGTCATGCACTGCTGGGTGAAGGCCTCCTTCTCCCTTTTCTACACACGTCTGTCCTCGGCCAATTCCGGCACAATTTGCCTGCTCAGGTCTTCCCATCCGATTATAATTTGAGTCTTCAAGGCTAGAGTGAATGGGCTCTTAATAAACTAGTTGGCCACCATCAACAATTGCATTACTGCCAACCATCAGGTGGGGTCGCAGTCAAGCACTAGTTTATATCAAATTAAAAAAAAAAAACATTTCCGGGCCAATCCTACATAAGAGTAACAACTTTTCGGGTAACATTTTTTAGCTGACCTTTGGCAGCAGACTAGTATTTGAAATTTATTTTAGCTTAATTCATACCTCCACGCGTTCCTGAGAAAAGTGGTCTTGACGGGCAGGCAGTCCGACAACAAAGTGATCCAATAAGGGTTCCGTTTTTGCCGATTTGGGTACGGAACCCTAAAAAGGACTTAATCTCTAAATAAATTTGTATATTCTTAGTACATATGATAGTGATAGAAATGTCATGATGGACCCGTGGATAAGGCACTCGACTCTCATGCATAAGGGTTTGAAACCGGGCAGTACTAATGTGAATCTTTCAATTCGTATGTATTTTCTAAGTTTATCTAGCACATTACTTACACCTCGTGCCGCGGAAAGTACGTAAAACAGTTGGTCCCAATTGTCAAAAATCTACGAACAGATTTTTAACAGTCGTTACAGGTAACCAGTCTATCTAAGGAGCACCATGTTGCCCAGTGATTGGGTTGCGAAGATCTGATAGGCAGTCATTCCATGTAAAGGGCCTATTACACTACTCGTTATTCAGACAGTCTTAGTCGATGTCGCGTAGGGTTAAAATTGGACCGGTCATACTCGGAACAAAAAATAAGACAGTCTGAATATCGTGTAGTGTAATAGGCCCTTAAAACACTTCACGTGACAGATTCAGCCGCATTCAGTTAAACTAGAAGCCGACCAGTTTTGTACACCATTGTGCTTGAGTCATCATCATCACTCACTTTTAAAGAAAAATATTGCGGACATCGTCTCATCTCGCTAGAAATAGCCAAATAAAGACCTAATCGTAGGCAATAAGAAACGTCTTTTATTGCCAATCGAGTCTTTATTCCATTTTTTAGGCACCGATGAATTTTATGGCGATAATAATATTTTTATTGGTAGCCATTAATTTGCCGATTGGTGCTATTTAGGTGTTGTATCGATCTGGTCTACCATGTGAGGGAAATAAACTGCTAATTATGAGTTCTCCCCGTTGCGCCCGCCCCTCGCAAGTGTTTGCAGTCTGGCTAAGACGTACTTAGTACTTCTATTTAGTGTCCGTAGTGGACACGCGGGTGCGTGCAGCAGCACGGACTGCTCGATGTGGGACGCACGCAGGTAACATAGCTCGTTCATACAAATTTTATTTTAGGTGGGAAAATCATCCAATGACATCTCAAGCTCTTGGGTGGGGCGAGAGGGTGTGTTAGACTTTTACTGACTAAAAACCCACTCCTGTTCTTTCTTTGCATTCGTCCCAAGGCCCCGGGTTTCACTTTCACACTACCCGTGGCCCCAGTAGGCTTTGACCCTGATGGGCCCTGCGGTTTGCTAAAATCTCTTTGAGGCGCGCGTCGACGGTTACCGGACTGTCAGACGGCGATTTACCCAGTGCTCGCTGTCCGCAATCCCGAGCCTACGGTGGCCGGAAAATGGTATCGGGATCCCAGCTGCTGAGGCGTGAGGGCCGCTCCCTCGCGCGTCTATTTGCGGCCTCCTCCTTTGCTAGCATTACTGTTGTGCAGAAGGAAGCGGCCTGTACCAAGGCCCGGCGCGAGAGATCGCAGCCGCCGATCGCCTCCACGAGGACTCAGCGGTGCTTTGCCCAAGCGGGCACACCTCTACCGTATGCTCCACAGTGTCCTCCGGGCGGTCCATACAGTGGTGCACACGAATCCGGTGCAGAAACTTTCCAAACTGACCATGTTCGGTGGGAACCTGCGTCATGCGGAAGGTGAGGACGCCGTGAGGTCTTTCCAAGGGCCCAAGTCTGCTTTTTTTATAAATTCGTCATTCCAACACGATTCCATTGTCATTTTGCTAAAAGTTCGTAATCTGCTAATTCATAATGATCGATCATTGATCGCCCAATGGTCTCGTAATAGAGTTATGGAAGAATGACAATATCGAGCTTATTAAAAGCGATGACTGCATAAAAACGTTCTAATGGTAGGTTACTGATCAAAGGAACTGTCAAAATTTTAGCAGATATACGTCAGTCATTCATTTGTCAATATGTACGAGATGACCATTCTATGTAACTTCTTTTAATGGAGTGTCAGTGGTTGACCATTGGAAAGTCATAATGACGCCATTATATTTGTTGATTACCAAACTTTTCAAAATGAACAATTATGAAATCAGTGACCATTGATGATAGACCATTCTGACACTATTGTATTAGCAGACTTGAGGCCCAGCCATACAAATGGCCATATGCCTACTGTCTACGGATGCGTATTCGTCATTATAGGTACGCCTACTCACAGCTCACACACAAAACAATGAATCTCTGTCGACGGAGCGGCAACGTCATTGTCATTTGGGAATTTAGCCTCTACGTGCAAAAAGCTTTTGACAGTAGTGGAACTGGATTTCAGTGAAATCTTGATGTAATGAAAAAACACGTGCCTTGTCTAACAACAGATTAGGCATATGTAGAATAGAATTGAAAATCTTTTATTCAGGACAGGCATTTTTCACTCTGTACTTATTGTTCGAAATATTCACCGCGGACTTAGAACGCAAAGGACAATTGGAAGAATACGGGATACCCATTTAGTCAGTAGAAATCTGACATTCTCACTCTCTATATTGACCTATTTGGTGCAGGCGCAATCACGCAATGTTAGTTTTTTTTGTTATCTTAGGTTTTTACATGTTGTTTCTACATCTGTGTACGTGTGCCAAATTAAATATTTTTGTTTCTTTCTTTATTTCTTTATTTCTTTCTGTCTTTCTTTCTTTCGTTCTTTCTTTCTATACCCAGAGCGAGAGAAGTTATTTGATGACTTCCAAATAAGGCATGTGGAATTGACAGTTTTTTGGTTGTTGTAATTTTATTAACATGCTCAACGTCAAATATTATTACTGAGCATCAACGTCATTTTATGGTGCCCTCTATATTTTGTCGTGTTACTAGAAGACGTTTCATATCATTGGTACCATTGCGGACTCATAATATTAAATGATGAAAAACCTTGAGGATATTTCCGAGAAATAATGGAAGAGCAAGAGGCGCTTATTTGCACGCTGTACCGACCCTTGTCACGTCTTTGACGCTAAATGTCGCCACTTTTTATATGTTTTATTTTGTGTTTATTTTTTTTTAATATAAAAACAGCCTTGAAAAAACAAGCAGAAAATGTATAATTTAACATAGCAATGTTAGGCCTTTATTTGCTAAAGGGATAGGCACAAATGTACACACACGTTTCATCAGTTGAATAAATGAAAATGCAATCCAGAAATTAAGCTTCTTTGCGTTTTATTTTTCTTTTACTAAGCGAGGTTGTGGAATTGCTATCTTTTAGATTGCTCGAAAGAGTCCCCACAGTCCTAGAACGTAAAGAGAATCTAAAAGAACACGAGTAGGGTTTAGTCAGTAACAAGTCTAACCAGTGACGTAACTAGGGCGGAGCCAGCGGTGCCCAGGCATTGGGCGCAGTCCTTCGAGGGGCGCAAAATTTTTATATCTAGTCCTTTTTGTGTTGTACTTTTTTCTAGGGGCGCAGTTATAGAAACTCGCACCGGGCGTATAAAAGGTTAGTTACGGCACTGAGTCTAACCCCAAAGTGGGGGAAATTATTGATTATTTGATGTTATTTTTTTAGTTGATTATAAACTAGTGATAGACTGCGACGTCACTTTTAGCATAATCAAATAGAAAATACTTGTATTGAGCAAATTTCTAATAATAATTTAGACCATGGCCTGTACCAAGGCACGGCGCGAGAGTTCGCAGCCGCCGATCGCCCCACGAGGACACGGCGTTAGAAGACGTACTTACGAAGACTAGATCAGTGAAACACTCATCTACCTGCCCTTGTCCCATATTACTTGGGGTTCTACGCAACACGTTTCTTTTTACAATTCTGTCCTGTCGACCGTCAATCTGTCACTGACGCCCTTATCTTTCATACGACTCCTCACATAATCCATCTGTCATTTCTTTGGCATTTCTCGACGAAAGTCTGTCTGAAAAAATATCTTACATTTTCCAAAAACACTTTGAAACAAAGGGTGTTTTATTAACTAGAATATTAGTGGTTTTATTTACAAAAATGAAAGAGGTCACACCAAGACGACAATATCAAAGTTTTTTTTTTTTGACATACTGTCAACACACGTGTGTTGCAATTCAAAAAATATAGTTTTATAAGTGCCCATGTAGGCCTGTGGCCTATGTGAAATAAAAAAAAAACCGACCAAGTGCGAACGAAGGGTTCCGTACTAAAATCTATAAAAACGGCAAATATAATCATGTCTGTTGTATACACATCATCATGTATGTTGTCCACTTCAAAATTTATTTTATACCGTTGTTAGTATTTGTTGTTATAGCGGACAAAAACTAGCAACACCACCTAGCCAAGTTACAACCGTTTCGTTTCGATTTTCTTTTCGTTGATTACCTCGAGTCGGCCACGCCTCCTATTCCTTTATTCTGACCACGTGACTGAGCGTTGAGATGACGTTAGAATAAAGGAATCGGCAGTAATACATCATCTGTGAAAATTTCAACCGTCTAACTATTACGGTTCATGAGATACAGCCTGGTGACAGACGGACGGACAGCAGAGTCTTAGTAATAAGGTCCCGTTTTATCCGTTGGGTACGAAACCCTTAAAAATGAATTTTGAATTTCGAAAATCAATCGTTGCTTTACTTATGAAGTTAAAAGTCAAGTTATCAAAGAAAATGTTAAATGGATTTTGCTAAAGGTATACAGAGTTAATTATAATAAACAATTAATTAAATGTTAATTAATTAATCTGTTTAGGAAACGAAATTATGAAAGGTTACCGTTTATGGAGGAAAGTGGGAACGGCTTTCAAAGGTTAGGGGAAGCTAAGATGTTTGTGCAGGGTGCATTATAAATTACTAGCTTGTGCCAGCGGCTTCACACCGCAAAAGTCGGCTTCTCCATACAAACTTTGGAACCCCGTCTCATCCCCTTAGAGAGTGAATTTTGGAAAATCCTGTCTTAGTGCTCGCCTACGACATAAAAGGAAACCTTGTGCAAAATTTCACGCTCCTAGTCCCAGTAGTTTTGGCTGTGCGTTGATATGTCAGTCAGTCAGTTTGTCCTTTTATATATATAGATTATTATAAATACTCTTTTATCCTTGGTGGTTAAAAAGGTGAACGTTTGTTAGTATGCGAGTGTATGTTTGTTACTCCATCGTGCTCAACACACCTGAACGGATATTAAGGTGTGTAGTGAGTGGGGCTGATGCACGCATCATGCTCGTGAACGGGCGTCGTCAGTTGAGACTGGTCATCTCTTAGCTGCCAGTGGCTTAATTCAATTTCTATTTTTAATTCGTTTTTTTTTATTATTATTGCCATCGATTATTACTTATCTACTTTGTGCTCACATTATAGAAGCGACAAGAAACCTGTATCCAATATTTATGTAACTCGTAATATGATTTAAAAGAGTGTCCATGAAGTTTCTTGCACGTTCTTCTCCATAGAGATCTACGCTTTGGAACGTGAGTGTATGTATGTATGTTTGTTGCTTCTTTACGTTCGAATGGCTAAACGGGTTTCAATTAAACTTAGTACACTGGTAGAATATATCCTCTAAAAAAAAATCTCTCTTCAAAAAATCTATCTTGTCTTTGGTAAAAAGATCTCTCTACATCAACTGAAGTAAGGTTAACAAATTTATACACTTCCTCCTTCTCGTCAGAACTTTTATCTGATATATATTTATGAAATTGTTAAAAAAAAATCTGCTCTTTTAAATTAATCTCGGGATTTGAGGCATATCCACTTTATTCTTTCGCTATATGAAATAGCTGAAGTACATGTTTAAGTTTAGCTAATTCCGATCTCTGTACATTAGTTGCTTTTTATTTTATTGTTGTTTGTTCTGTGCGAGTCACAAATAAATGTTTTTCTTCTTATCCCGGGAGTATGCTTCCTTAGACGTGGGTAAAACCATTGACAGCACCTATTAATTACATTTCAATCAAAGAGACACTTTTCGTAACTAGTGTCGCAAAAAAACGTGAAAATTATAATAATAATATTCCACAACTATCACACATGTCTAGTCCCAAGCTGACTAGAGCTGTGTTATTATATGAGTAGGTACTAGACAACTGATAAAAATACTTATATATTTCTAAATTACACCCGGACACAGAACAAATGATCGTGCTCATCACGCAAATATTTGTCCTGGGTGGGAATCGAACCCACGACCTCCGGCATAGCAGTCAGGGCCACTAACCACTAGACCAACAGGCCAGTCAAAGATCATTGACATGAATAAAACTCATATTGTAGAGTAAATGGTGCTTACTGTTGTGGAAACTTGGTTGGCAGCCAAATGTAACAGTTTCGCGAAGATCGTGGTGCATGGACCGCTCATTCTGTTAACAAGTCCTACGGTTATTGACCAGCTATGGCTGTTGCCCAAGTCAGGCGTTAATGGCATTATTCAGCTCTTTGTTTCTACTCTTTGGCTCTCCATTTTGTCTTAAGACAAACTGAAGATGCTTATTATTAAATTATTTAACGAAAAATCCGCGGCCTCTTTTTTGAAGTTGGAAATCACCTAATTACTCTCCCACAGAGAGAGCGAGAGGGCGTGTCAGATTTTTACAGACTAAAACCACATCTGTATTCATTCATTCATTCATTCATATAGTTGGCTGTTGCGTTCTAGGACCTTGAGTTTTCTTTTCAGAAGTTTTTCTATGGCCCTAACATGTATCCGCCTAATGGGCACGTGGGATACTACGCGCTGTCGATGATTCTGGCTTTCTCTGTCCTTTTAGAACCAGCGGACGGTGAGCTACTGTGCGACCGTTTCCTTCGTTAGCATTAGGTACTGCTTCGCCGGAGGTCACCGGCTCCCATTCCCTCTCACATCGGACCGTGGCCTGAACCATGCTGCGCCGCGAGAGATTGCCTTCCCGAGGACACGGCGGTGCTTTGCCCGAGCGGGGCACAATATCTATCTATCTATTTGGGTATGGTTTTCGCACTTAGTCCTATGTGCACCATTGTACGTGGGCCATGGCGGCCATAACCTTAGGTGGGCTTATCCCAACCAGCCTACCTCTCTCCAAAAACAGATTAGGCCTCTTAGGTTTTTCAGGGCATCAATAAGGGAGTTCGGGGATCCTAAGGTTCGTGTGCGTATTTCAGTGACACCTGTGCAGTTTAGGAGCACATGTACAATTGTCTCCTCTCCCTCCAAACATGTTCTGCACAGGGGACTGACTGCAGTGTCGCAGGCCGCCTCTATCCAGTCTTATGAGTTTTTTGGTGATTATAGCAGGGCACACTTCTACCGTATGCTCGTCGTAGTGCCGTGTGCCGTATGTACGTATGATGTATGTTGAAAGGGAATCGTTTGTGTTGGTATGGCCATGTGAAGAGGAGGGATGAAAAGCATGTTACTAACAGAGTTATGAGTTTACATGTGGATGAATAGAGAGGGAGAGGGAGACCAAAGAAAAGATGGATGGATTGTGTGAGAAGTGATATGACAGAAAAAGGGAGTTAGTGATGTTAGTGATAGTGAGACGAGTGACAGGACAGAATGAAAGAAAAAAAAGTGTTGCGCCGACCCCAAATAAAACGAGACAAGGACAGGAAGATGATGATGACTTCTACATTATGCTCCACCGTGTCCTCCGGCTTTCCACGCAATGGTGGGCACCCGGGCGGCTGACTTTCGCCCGAATCCGGTGCAGGAACCTCCCGAACTTAACATGTCCGTGGAGGACCTGCATCATACGGAAATTGAGAACGTCGTGACGCCTCTCTATCCACTCCTCAAAGAGGGGACTTACCGCCATGATTATTGCGTGCGCAGCGCTGTCAATCAATTATTATTATGGTCCTTCGTTCAACAAAAAATTTCCTGTTGCCGTTTCGTCAAAGCTAGCTTTTTTACTGGGCATATAATTTAAACAAGACCCTCTCTAAAAGGACAATGATAATACCAATTCACTCCGAAAATTTCGATGTTCAAACAATACTGCCATTAAACAAAGTGCTGATAGTGTGATAAGGACCAGAACTGATAAGGATTGAGTTACATCGATGCGGGGGCGATAATCCTGAATTGTTTGTAAAGCTCCAATATCAGATCAGTGATGAATGAACGGAACTAGACGAGCTCAGACAAACATTTCACGAAATAGGTAGATATAGTTAAAGTTAGAAGAAAAACTAGGCATTGAGGGTTCCGTACAAAACCCGCCGCAAAGAGTGCAATTCCCAAATGGAGTCTCGAAGATTTTTCCGAATCGCAAAACATTTTTTTTTGTGACTTAACAACATATTTGGTGTTTTCAGATTTATTCCTATATCTGTGCTATATGACCTTGCTTTATACCAAATTTCAGGATTCTGGGTCAACGGGAAATACCCTATAAATTTTGATTCCCTTGAGAGTAAGAAAACGACATAAACAGCCGTATCTTTTTTCCTTAACTTACTCGTAGAATTTTGTTTTTTTTTTTACTGCTTCAAGGGACCGCAGACCTGAGTATGTGGTTTTAAATTAAACTCGATACTTTCAAGCGTTCTCGAGATAAAGGGTCTTGACAGACAGACAGACAACAAAGTGATCCTATAAGGGTTCCATTTTTTTTCTTTTGAGGTTTTGAGGCACGGAACCCTAAAAAGGATAATTTTATCTCCCTTAAAGAGATTTTGTTTTCGTACCATAAAAAGCACAACAGAACACAGATTGTTGATGTGGCTCAGACGGCGGCTGCCCAGCTTAAGTAGGACCGGGTTGGACATATCTGCCGCATGCCAATCGAGCGATGGACTCGTAAACATAAAATCGGTGCTCTGTAATCGCACAATGGGGTAGGGTCAGACTACGAAGGAGATGGCAGGACGACATAGATGTCTCCCTTAGGAATTGGAAAGAAATGGCTGAGAGCAGGGACCAATGGAAGGAATGCAGGGAGGCCTTTGCCCAGCAGTGGAACAGTCTAGGCTAGATATAATAATACAGATACCGGCACGAATCTTGAGCGCTGACTTCTACAGTTCTACTTGCGCAGTAGGACGCAGAAGTGAAATATCGGGTCTCTTTAGTGGTATGAAAAGAGATTCGGGGGCGGGGAGTGCAATCCTTGTACAGTGATTGGCTCGCCGATGTTGTACGATGCGCAAAGCGATCCCCGCTCTTTCGCCGAGCGCTCAAGATTCGTGCCTATATCTGTAATAGGAAAATGACACCCCTGCCTTTTTTCTCGACGTTTATTAATAACGTTGTTTAGTCAGGTCAGGGGCCATAATCTTTACTTTATTAGTAACCAGTGCACTTAAACCTCTCAAAATCATAGCCCTATATATATCTTTGTTTTCCGTATATTTCCAATAGTCATCTACCAACCAGATGTTGTGTTTGGGTGCACTTGTATAGTGCGTACAGGGATAATCTTCGGTTGTATCATGTTACAAAAGTGTTTAAAGGGTTTATGTGAATTGACTTCGACCCGTTATACGCCTTTCAAAGATCCAGGATCCCAGGGTCCTAACATATACATAGATAGCATAGAATGGCATAAACAGCCATTCAATGTTCGCACTGCTGGGACTCAGGCTTCCTCTCTAGTAGCCCGGAATGGGCCGTAATCAACCACGCGGGCCAAGTGCGGTTTGATGAATGTCACAGTCATTTCTTCGAATTTTTGGTTCTAGGACATGCCGGTTTCTTCACGAGGTTTTCCTTCACCGTTTTGAGAGCAGTGGTGATGAAATAAATTGCACAAAGTATTGCGCCTGGCTGGATTTTAGAATTAATCGTAAGTCGGGGCCGTTACCACTCAGCCACCTCTGCTCAACATATAGATATATATCTATATATCTCAGGACCACGACTTAGTACAATTTGCAAGTCGGAGCCGAAAAAATCCACCATCAAAAAAATGTTTACTTTTTTGCTTTTGTAAAGTTGCTTCATCAAAAATGACGACAGGGATCACATTTCACGACAAAGTAGCAATAATTATGAACCACAAACATAGCTTTATAAGTACGCAAAGTAACAGTAATCATTATCATTTGAGAGTACTTACACACGTCTCATTAGACAAGGGATAATGAAACTACATGTCATAGGAACGTCAGGACCGAATGTCTGACACAACGAGATATTGTGGGCTTTGTGGTATATGTGTGCAAGGGTCACCGTATACGGACCACACGCGACAGCTACAAACGCCAACACGACAAGCTAGAAGCGGCCATAAGGGTCGTTGCAAACGGGCCACCGATCACAGCCACCGGTGGCTGTCGTGCACCACCGCCACATTTGTAACAATGTTAGAAGCGAGCTACAGCCACCGGTGTTTGAAAGCCACCACATTTTATAACCCACTCCATGCTTGGCAGTCTTATGATGGACGATAAGCACGTATCATTATCCATTGAGGCGTCGTGCTCCATGATGACGCTTGTGATACGTAGAATGTCTAACGGTTAATGCACGGGGGGTGGAGCAGTGCGACAGTAGTGGGCGTCAGCGTTTTTTGTGGCCCGTAGCGACCACATGTGGCGAGTCACGGACACTGCTGTAGCGAGTGGCTGTCACCAGTCATACGTGTGCGGCGCGTCTATACAAATATGTGAAAAAGCGTGATAAATCGCTGTCGCTGGCCACCAGTGGCTGTGGTCGGGAGCTAAGCGCTGGGCGGCGAGCGGTAAGATCAAAAGTATGAAAATGTTTGAAGCACTCCACGAGACGCAGCTCATAGCGCCCCGCGCTTACCGATGCCGCCCCGCTTGCAGCTAAGACCGAAGTCGTGACTAGGCCGTAAAGATAGCTGAAGCGCGTGACGGCCACTTGTGACCAGTGGCTGCTACTTTTTTTAACCGATGTGCGCAGTATCATAATGGTCTCTGACAAAGAAGGTCTAGTAACGTGTGGCGGCGTTTTCCGTTGTCCGGCACAAAACGGTTTAGTGCCCGGTGCAAGCCACAAGAAGCGAGCAGTGACGATTTTTAGCATGTGGCGGTCGCCGGCGTCAACCGTGTGAAACTACACGAAATATGCCGATGGCGGCGTTGTGTAGTCGTGGCCGGTTGCCCCTTGAGTGGTTATCAACGACTGACCACGCTCGCCTAAATAAACGTAGATTCTATTAGCGACGACGATAGTGGTTAAATTTCGGTAAGGCTCGGAACATAACTTTTGGGCCCAACGGGTATGAAAATATTTTTGACCAGGCATGCTGTATATTGGTACAGAATTATTTTTGAGGGACATAGTGGTCCAGGAACGCAAAGGGCTACTGAAGGGACACGGATATGTTTTAGTCAGTAATATCATTTTCATTCTGACAGTCTTTCTCGGTCTGCTCAGCAGGCAAAATGAATTCCGCTTAGACAAAATGTAAGTTTGTACGGAACCCTCAGTGCGCGAGTCCGACTCGCACTTGCCCAGTTTCTTGTTACTTATTTGAATCCACAGAATAAGAGTCTTTGTCTTCGAATCTCCTTGAGAGTAATGAAATTATAGCAGTTTTTGATAACAACGTCTTCAATTAGAAAAAATATAAGTTTAAAGCAGATTCTTGACCCAAAAGTCCTAGCAGCTATAGTTTGTACACATTTACTTGTAAATATGCCACACTTAATATTATAAAGGCGAAAGTTTGAAATGTGTGTGTATGTTTGTTACTTCTCCACGCTCGAACCCCTGAACGGATTTGGTTGAAACTTGGTACACGAGTAGACCATATCCTGGAAATGCACACAGATACTTTTTTGTCTCAGGAGTATGTTCCCTTGGGACAATTTTCTACTTCAACGCCGGCCAAGTCGTTGGTAGCAGTTAGTGACACATAACTGCGTCTAATATCCGAATGTGTTACATTTACACTACAATAGCTATAGGATGTTGCGGGTGACAGCTGTCAGATTCATACAATGTAGCTACCTATCCTTTTCTCTCATCTTAAAGATGCATATTTTCGTCCTGTGGTCATCTTATCCATGCTATGTAAAAAAGACGGTGGTGTGTTATTCCAGCACTATATTGCTGCATCTTGTAAGCATTGTCAGCGACAGTGCTTACAAGATGCAGTGATGCAACGATATATCGAATTTTCAATAACAACAATTGAATTAGATATGTTAGCATTGCCGATACGATATTATCATATAAAAATTAATTGATATATTTACATGAAAACAATAAAAAATATACGCAACCAAACATTGGTAATTTTAAACATGGCAACATTGGTTTCAAGGCAGATTTTTGTCTATAGTACCTAATTGATGTTTTTGTCCGTTCATCTTCTAAGTAGTTCGACAGAAAATAGATATCTATCTTTAGCAGTATTATCTATCTCCGTCTAATTGTTGTTTATTGTGTGTGTAATTTCTGCTTATTTAATTATCGATAATATCGCGTTGAAACTGAGGAAATGACTGATTATTCATATTTTCAAGCTTTCGATACAAAAATCGATATTTTCATCAACGTGCAACGCTGTCGCTTAAAATTTGGCCATATGCACACATCCTAACCGCTTGAATGACGGTTATCGTATCGTAAATGCTGAGTTCATACGTGATTGTCTTTTATGTTCATTTTGCGCCGTATTACGGCAGTTTTGGATGCTGCTTTTAATATACGAGTTTTTATTATTATGCATATGAAGGGGGAGCACGTTTGTGCATATATGAATATGTTATTTTATTTTTTACTTTATGTTTTAGGCTGACGTTGTTGTTAAATGCTGTAGTACTAATAGATTCTCTTACAGATATTTACTTCCCTGCTAAGCCAAAAAGCGGTGACTCAGTTTTTTTTTCAAAAATTGTTTTAAAAAAAGAATAAAAAATAGTACTTAGTCATTATCATCAACATTTCAGCCAAAAGACGTCCACTGTCGGACATAGCCTCCCTCAAATGCCATAATGACCGGTCCTGTGCGTCTCGCATCCATCGGATTCACGCGACCCTCACCAGGTCATCGGTCCATCTTGTGGGAGGCCATCGAACGCCGCGTTTTCCGGTACGTGGTTGCCACTCTAGAACTTTTCCCCATCGACCATCTATTCTGCGAGCAATGGTCTCTGCCCACTGCTACTTAAGTTTGGCGATTCTTCGAGCTATGTCGGTAACCTTAGTTTATATCTTCATTTCTGATGCGATCACGCAATGAAATTCCGAGCATAGAATTTAGGCTTTCTTATGAGACCCATTGTTAGTTATACTCTCATGTAACTCTGTACGTCTTCGCGCCTATCCCGGTAAGCCGATCTTAATGGAATTTAACTTGAAACATAGCCAAGAACATGGAAAAGGACTTGAGATACTTTTTATTAAAATATCAAGCTGGTGAAACCGCGGACATTTAGTGTACCTACATCACAAATAATAACAAAAATAATAATAAGGCTCGCGTTAGGCGGCTGGATCAAGGGCTTGATTCAGAAAGCGGTACTCCTGGACACGGCTCGCATTGTTAGGAGGTTCTTTTTTCTGGAGCCCTGACCGCCGGTAGCTTGGACCCTATTCCCGATACTGGTGGGGTACTATTTGTTACATTTTTAAATGTTTTTTTTTTTGTATGATTTTGTTTAAAAAAAATATTTAAAAATGTAATTTATATGTATTTACAAGGAATAAAGAGAATAATAATAATTTATTTGTGTCAAAGATGACGACAATGATTCTTTTTTAATACACTTACTCGAAAACCCGCTCTTATTCCTACCAATTTTTTTTTAGTTAGCCTGTTCTGTCCCACTCCTAGGCAAACGCCTCACTCCACTCCTTTCATCTTTCAAGTGCCCGTGCTTCCTCTTGCCAGTTCTGGTGAAATCTGCCTAGTTCGTTGCGATATCACCTTCGCGGTCTGCCGCGACCCCGTCGCACGGTTTCAGGTCACCAACTTTGTGTTACTTTGACCCACAGTTGGTCGGGCATGCGGCAGACATGTCCTGCCCAGTCAATTTCAGTTTTGGCAGCCTTTTGAGCAACATCAACTATTCCGGTTTTGGAGCGCAGTATAGTGTTTCGAATTCGATCCGTTAATTTAACACCTAGTATACTACGCTCTATTGCTCATTAGTACGAGCAATTAGAATCGCTTTAGGCACGCAATTTACTGTTTTCCTCACTAGTGCGGAAAAGTGTGCGAACTCATCCCTGCCACAGTTTTTTGTATTTATCGTATCAGGCTAGGGGCTAAGCACCTCCACGAGTCGCCGTATTGACATTATATATATAGTCTTTATATCCCTGTGCCCGTTTATTTATGTGTACGTAAGTGTATTGAAAAATGTCGTTTGATGCTTACATGTAGAAATTAGTCACTACAGCACTCGGCTCCATAACACCCTCGCCATTTATATGAACCCTTAAAATGCACTCGTCTCTAGTCGTGCCCATGCGCAATCAAAATTGTTTTACGCACGATGGAACACTGTTTCTTAGTCAATGATATAAGGCGTGATATATTGTTGTAATGATAGATAATAATATCCTATTATTGGTAACCGGAGCCCTTTCACTGAAGCGTGCAGTCACGGACCTTAGGCACGCGACAATGAATATTTAAAATGGTAAGTAAATTATTGAATAGATCGGAACTGCTTCTAGGGCATTGATCTGTTCTTTAAGACTTGTAATTTATATGAGAAAATATTTCTATAGGTTTTAATAACTTTGCTTATAATAAAGATAGAAATACGATACAATTTAACTTAAATAATGTATTTGCAAAATATAAATCAAAATAAATAATTTAATTCAAATATAAAATTAACTCCCTCCCAGAGCTCGGGAGTTAATTATATACATCCCTCACTGCATTCGGGATCAAAACTTAGCAACCTTTGTTTCGTTCGGAATTTAACATGCTGCCGTCGACTTAAAGACTGCTTTATCCCCTGGTCACATAATCTACTATTTTATCCTCTTGTATGCTCTTACAATGTTTAAACAAATAAAGACATCTTATATTGTCTTAAATATCAGCAATAGGTCACTTGTAAGCCTAATAGATGATCGATGATCACCAATGAATGACAAGATCCTGAAAATGATGGACAATGATCGATTAGTCGTCCTATCAAGATCCGATATTCGAGACCGCCTTCAACGATAATTAAGAAAATATATTAGAGAGAAAATACTAAAACTTCGCTCAAAATATCACGTTCAATTTTTCTTAAGAAATTTTCGTACAATCATATAAAAAAACTCTACAGGGAAACATCACAGCTGTGTTTAACAAAAAATCGGTCAAGTGCGAGTCGGATTTGCTCACTAACGGATCCGTGCAAACTTACACGATTATGTAAATAGTTCGATTCTCGAATCGAGTCTCGGAGAGTTTTCCGAATCGCAAAAAAGTGATTACCGTGTATGTGTACTTTACTTGTCAGATTTTTTCCTTTACTTGTGCTATAAGACCTTGCTTCTTGCCAAATTTCAGGATTCTAGGTCGACAGAAAGTACCCTATAGGTTTTAATTTAGTGTTAAAATATACTCTTAAGCGGAGCATAGACGACCTTATTTTTAGGTTGCGTTGACTTAAAAATAATAAGAATAATATTTCCTACGAGCATTTGTTCGAACACAAATTAGGTACCTACATTAGTTGATTTAGATACTAAGAAAACAATATATCTACTAAAAAGAGCAATACATATCCAATAAATATACTATTAAGTTTATTCTATTCTTTCTCTTGCCCCTACACTAGGATAACCTGTGTCATGAAGTCTTTAGAAGTTTTATATTTTCATTGTTCCAAGGGGTAGCAGACTTGAGTAGCATAGCATAGCATAGTCGGCCTTTTAATGTTCCCACTATTGGGACTCAGGCCTCCTCTCTAGGAGAGGGAATGGGCCGTAATCCACCACGCGGGCCCAGTGCGGGTTGGTGGATGTCACATGTCTTTGAATTTTTGGTTCTAGGACATGCCGGTTTCCTCACGATGTTTTCCTTCACCGTTTTGAGAGCAGTGGTGATGAAATAAATTACACAAAGTAATGCGCCTGGTTGGGTTTGAACCCGCGACTACAACTCGTAAGTCGGGGCCGTTACCACTCGGCCACCACTGCTCTCCAAACTTGAGAGACTTGAGTATTTGATATTAATTTCACTTTTAGAAACAGGGTCTTGACAGATGAACAGACGAAAAACAAAGTGATCCTTTAAGGGTTCCGTTTTTGCTGACAGAAGTACGGAACCCTAAAACGTTTTCTTTTTTATACAAAGGATTATTTTGCGATAAAGATGATCTTATCCTTCAACCAGAGCATGATAGAGACATTATCAAAACTGCTAGTTGGAAAAACATATATATATATTTGTTTTTTATTGGTTTATTTTTTATTTTACTTTAAATATACATACTAATTTGATTTTATATACATTTAAATCTAATAGTAACGTAAAGTACGTAGTACTTTAGGGCTTTTATTTTTATTTTGTAAGTTAGTTTTAAAAACATATTGCTTTTTTTTTTAAATTGATTTTAAACCAGTTTGACTGCGATCCCATCTGATGGTAAGCAGTGATGCAATCATTGATGAGGAGGTTGACAGCCTCGAGTCGGCCACGCCTCCGATTCCTTTGTTCTGACGTCATCTCAATGCTCAGTCACGTGGTTAGACCAAAGGAAAAGGAAGCGTGGCCGACTCGAGGCGATCGACGAAAAGAGAATCGAAACGAAAAGGTTGTAACTTAGCTAGGGGGTCTGGCAATCCTACCGCCATCTCTCTTTCTCGCTCGCACACTTGACATTATAACACGTGATGGTAAGGTCCCTGTGCTTACACACAGCTCAACGGCTAATAATAATCATGTGAGGAAAATACGCGACATAATATTAACATTTCCGGTGAGCGTTCCACTGAGTCTGTAATAGAAATTCTTAACTTTTTTTAGCGATCACTGAAGGCCGGAAATAGCGATGACTGCTATTTATGAGCATTTCCGTCTTCTAACATTATTTTTGGGTTTGATATCAATTTATATAATATATAAATAACTAAACGTTATTACAGACTTAACTAACTATATTGTATTATATAGGTATGTTACAGGCAATCTGTATAATTCAGTATTCTATACAATACCTAGGCAATGTATAAAATACCTTAAACGTGTAGGTAATGTATGAAATATTGTTTATTTTATACTTTGCCTAGGTATTCTATACAATCCCGAATGCGCAGCTGGTAATGCGTGTAAAAGACGAGAGCAGAGCCTTCTCTGCTCTCGTCTTTAACGTCCGCACCGTCCTAACCTGTCTGTGTCGAGATGCCCTAAAATTACGTCACATTAGCACGTGGCGTAATTCGTAGCGTCTAAGATCCTAGGACTCAGGTCCTATTTCTATCCGCGAGGTTTAAAGTAAGGCTCCTATTTCTGTGTGGTTATAAATAAAAATAATCTAATCTGTCCGTATCGGGGCGCCCTAAAATTACGTGAATTCCTTCCCCTTCTCTCTTTTTTTCCACACATTGATTTTAAGTAATAGAACATGTTTCATTTTCCCGTCATTTTATAGGTAGGTCGGTTAACATAGATAAATATAGACCAAAATCTACTTATTTTACACATTGGCGGTGGTCCAGCAGGTACTCTATACAATCCCTAGGAATTGTGTACATTACCCAGGTAAAGTATGTAATGGACAATAATATTCATAATATTTCATACATTGCCTGGACGCCCCAGTTAATCTATACATTACCTAAGTATTGTATAGAATGCCTGAATTATGCAGATTGCCGGTGATATATACATTTGAAACATAATCACGTAACTAAAAAAATTGTGTTCAAAAATTTCACAGCTTCGTTGTCGACTGGAATGTAGTGTATCCAAAAGTCAGGCGGTACCATTATATTAAGTGTATATTGTAGTTATATTTTATTTTATGTCTTGTAAATAAATAATGAACATTTATTTAAATTAAAGCCCTGTTTTGAGTTTCTTAGAATAGTCAGCTATTCTCTAGTATCAACTAGTTTTAATCGACAAAAATATTGACGTGTAAAACTAAGAAATCTCGCTAATAACTCCGACGTGACAACAGGTCGGGTCGGGTCTCTAAGCCTACAGATAACTTTTCCAGTCTATTCAATAAATCTATGTGTGATAATGAAAGCTATAATGAAAATTGAGCAGGATTTTCCGGCCATTAACTAGATTAATAAACATGAACACTTACAAAGTATAGTTACGCTAAATGTTCATAAAGAGTGTCCCAGACTTAATGTAAGAATTGTGCAGTAAATCTTAAAAAAAAAACAATTTGCCAGTTGACAGTTTACGGTTAAACTCGTTAAAAAATAAATGGATCGTTTTGACATTTGAGAAAAACCCTACATGTAACTTGGAAACTTAAAGAAACAATAAAATAGTAATTAATTGCATAAAATGTTTTAATGTAATTACATAATGGTTAGGTACATAATGTATGTAGACGTAGACGGTTCCATGACGTAAATAATAAAAACATCAAATGTCAAAACGTGCCTTTTATTTTTTGACAACTTTAGCTAAATAAATACTAAAATCTACGTTTTCTATTTAAATCAAATCTTGCGTTAATTTTGGGACACCTTTATTATAACCACCCGTACCACGTACCGGAAGACGTAGCGTTGGAAGGCCTCCTACAAGGTGGACCAATGACTTGGTAACGGTTGCGGCAGTCCGATGGATGCGAGACGCACAGGACCGTTCATTGTGGTGACGCTTGGGGGAGGCCTATGTCCAGCAGTGGATATCTATCTTTCGGCTGAAATGATGATGATGGCACTGGCGTGAGAAAATTCTCTAGCTATCCATAATCCAAGGGGTTTGTTTGTTCTCGTTGTAAAAAAAGTGTTAAAATAAATGACTGGTCTGTTGGACTAGTGGTTAGTAGTCCTGACTGCTATGCCGGAGGTCGTGAGTCCGATTCCTACCCAGGACAAATGTTTGTGTGATGAGCACGATCATTTGTTCTGTGTCTAGGTGTAATTTCTTATTTAGGAATAATAAGTATGTTTATCAGTTGTCTAGTACTCATAACACAAGCTCTGCTTAGCTTGGGACTAGATGGCGTAGTGTGACCGTTGTAAAAAAAAATGATATTAAAAAATAAGTTAAATAATATGTGTTAAAATGTCAATCGTGCGAGCGAGAAGGCGGGATGGAGCAATATACTCTATAAAGCTCCATCTCTTAACAGTTCAGTTTAGGTTGTCAAATGGATCGCGTAAAGAGCTTGTGGTAGGGCCTCTAATGTCTCTACCAAAATTCCAGCCAGAATCTTAGCGTAACCAAGAAGTGAAATATACACAAAAACACAACAACAATATACAGTAACAACAACTTCACGATATTATACAATAATTTCTTTCGCTTTGGGTGGAGCGCGAGGGAGTGTCAGAATTTTATTGACTAAAACCCACCCGTATGCTTTCACTTGTGTTTCGGGGCTGCGTTAGGCTCAATAAAAATACTCCAGTTCATTTTAATATCTCGAAAATATTTAACACCAATTTGCGTAAAAATTAGAAAACAATGAATATTCATAGGTATAAGAATGACAGATTCCAAATTCAAATGTAATATTATGTTTTTTTTTTATAGTGGCAACAGAATTTATGGTACATATATTATTATTATTATTGTTGTTCATATATATTAATGAAAGAAAAGTTCCATTGCCAAATACAGGTTCACATAAAGGTTACAATATCACAAAAATATTTAACACTGATTGGCGCGAAAATCAGAACAATGAATATTCATTTAATAATGACAGATTCTAAATTCAAATGTAGGTAATATTATGGTTTTTTTTTAATGGTAACAGTACTTATAGCCAGATTAAGTAGGTACATTTGTTAATGTAAAATGTTTCAATGTCAAATCCAATTTCAAACTGTCGATTTAAGGCTGCCACAATTTACACTGACCGTTGGTAATGAAGCTCCATTAAGAAGTGCTACCATTGGCGATTGGACTAACTAATTGGACGCAGTTCCTGAAAAACGTTCCAACCCACAAATGTAAAATTTTAAGACATTTGTAATTAAAATTTAATCTCGTATTTTTTTTTTTTTTTTTTTTTTTCGGGTGGGAAAATCATCTAATGACAACCCCCGCTCTTGGGCGGAGCGGGAGATAGTGTCAGACTTTTACTGACTAAAAACCCACTCCTGTTCCTTCTTTGCCATTTTTATTTTTCCAGGGCCCCGGGGGTCACTTTCGCATCACCCATGGCCCCAGTAGGCTTCAACCCTGTTGGGCCCCTACGGTTGCTGACATCTCCTTGAGGCGCGCGTGGAACACTACGCGCCGTCGACGACTTGGGCTCGGTCCGGATGGTTACCGGACGATCGGACGGCGAGCCACCCATTGCTCGCCGTCCGCAAGCCCGCGCCTACGGTGGCCGGAAATCGGGATCGGAATCCCGGCGGCGGTTGGGGCGTGAGGACCGTTGCCGTTGCCTCACGCGGTCGGCCGCCTCCTTTGCTAGCATTACTGCTTCGCAGAAGGAGGCGACCGCCTGCCACTCCTCCTCGCTCCGGACCATGGCCTGTACCAAGGCCCGGCGCGAGAGATCGCTGCCGCCGATCGCCCTCACGAGGACACGGCGGTGCTCTGCCCAAGCGGGGCACACCTCTACCGTGTGCTCCACCGTGTCCTCCGGGCGGTCCACACAATGGTAGCACCCGGGCGTCTCTTCTGCACGGATCCGGTACAGGAACCTCCCGAACTTACCATGCCCGGTGAGGACCTGCGTCATGCGGTAAGTAAGGACGCTGTGAGGTCTTTCCAGCCACTCCTCAAAGAGGGGACTTATCGCCATAATTAAGGCGTGCCCAGCACTGGGTTGCGACAATCGCCGTCGCCATTCCCCCATGAGATCCCGCCGGAAGTTTTTCCGCCATGCCGCTACTTGGCGCGGCAGCGGAGTTTCGCCCCGGCGTTGCATCTCCATGCGCAGATCATGCATGCGTGCAAGGTCTTTTGCCTGCAATTCCCACGGTGGTTGGCTAGCAAGGAGGCACGCTGCTTCGCAGGAAATCGTGCGGTATCCCCGCACCATCCGGATGGCCATGACCCTCTGGCTTGCGTTCAGCTTGGCCGCCGGTCGCTTTCGAAGTGACGGCGCCCATACCGGCGCCCCATAAAGGGCCATGGACCGAACGATTCCTGCATAGAGCCTCCGGCAGGAGGCGTCTGGACCCCCTAGGTTGGGCAGGAGCCGCTTGAGGGCAGCCCCAGTACGATCCAGTTTGGGAGCCAGACGTCGGAAATGCTCCTCGAAATTCCATCGGCTGTCGAGGACAAGTCCAAGGTACTTCATCGTCGACTCGACGCCGATGTGAACTCCTCCTACCGTTAGTTGGGAACCCGATGGTGGCGCATTCCGAGGGCCGTGGAAGCACATGGCCTCGGACTTGTGCAATGCCACCTCTAGTCCCAACTCTTGGATCCTCTCCACGACTGTCGCAACCCCGCGTGTCACTAGTTCGACCGCCGCCTGGTACGACTCTCCCCGCGCCAGGACCAGCGTATCATCTGCGTAGCAGACCACACTGACCCCGTCAGGGAGATCGCCGCGCAGCACGTAGTCGTACCCGATGTTCCACAAGGGTGGTCCTAGTACCGACCCCTGCGGAACACCGCACGACATCTCTCGCCGTTTCCATTCTCCCAGGTGACCAGGGTAGATAATGTACCTGGCTGATAGGTAGGCCTCGACAATATGACAGAGGTAGTCAGGCACCCGATGATACCGGAGTGCCCTCCTAATGCTACTCCAGGGCAGGGAATTGAACGCGTTGGCGATGTCCAAAGACACCGCCAAGACACACCTGCCCTGGGACACCGCATCCCCCGTCGTGAGGGCTCGCACGCGCATGATGGCGTCCACCGTAGAGCGTGCCCTGCGAAAGCCGAATTGGCCGTCCGAAAGATCCGGCCCCACTCGTGTTAAGTGCGCGACGAGGCGGTCTGCAATAATACTTTCAAAGAGCTTGCCCACCTCGTCGAGCAGCACGATGGGCCGGTAGGCGGACGGTGAGTCCGCAGGGCGCCCCGGCTTCGCAATGAGGACCAGTTTCCCCGTCTTCCAGCGAAGTGGGAACTGGCCCCTCTCCATACATGCGCTAAAGAGCCCTCTTAGTCGAGGCCCGAGTTCCTCCATGGCCAGAACCCAGGCCTTCCCAGGCAAGCCATCGGGTCCAGGGGCGGCATTCTTGGCACTAAGCCTACGCACCGCCACTCGCATCTCTACCTCGGTCACCTCTGGAGCAATGTCGTCGTCACTGTCGTGGTCCACGTCGGACACCGCAACTGGCGGAGCCATAGGCGGGGGAGAGTGTTCCCCTCGCGAGGGGAACAGAGTGCTAACCACACCCTCCACAAGCTGGGGCCGGAGACTCTGCGTCAGTGGGGGAGCCCAGGGGCGAAGCTTTTCTCGCACCACTTTGTAGGGGCGCCCCCACGGGTCTCTGTTCAGTGTCTCCAGCCACACGTTGCGGGCCTCTAACTTGGCCCGCTTTATCTCCGCTCGAAGGGTGCGCTTCGCCACTCTGTATCCCTCGTACAGCTCCGCCTCTCTGGCCTCCGCATCCGGCGGACGGATGCGGCGCCTGCGGTGCCTGGCATACTGGCGCCGCGCGGCACTGCACGCGCTACGCAGCGCAGCGATCTCTGGCGACCACCAGTACACCTGGCGCCGGGCACGTCCTGGCTGGACTCGGGGCATTGCCACGTCACAGATTTGCGACATGGCCTCCCGGAACCACTCTGCCTCGACGTCGATGTCGACAGGCCTGTCCGGTGCTTGCACCCAGGCCTGTACCATCGCGGCTTCCAGGAGAAGCTCCCGATCCAGCTGCTTCAGCGCCCAACGCGGACCACACGGGGTCTGTTGGACCGGCGCGGTTGAGGACTGGGTGGAGACGTCAAACCGGATGTACCGATGGTCTGAGTACGTCTCCACCCCCTCCATGACGCGCCAGTCGACAACACGCGGTGACAGAGCGGGGCTGGCGAACGAAATGTCCACCACCGACTCGCCCCGCATCCGCACACATGTGGGGACAGAACCCCGGTTTAGGACGACCAGGCCTGTCTCCAGAGCCCAGTCCTCTACCATCCGACCCCGCTGGTTTGTGTACCGGGAACCCCAAGACAAGTTCTTGGCATTGAAGTCCCCGCAAACGACAACGGGGAGGGAACCAAACCCAGCGACGACGGTGTTCAGCTCCATAAGGGAGATGTGAAGATCGGCGAGAGTTTTGTTCGGGGACAGGTAGACGCCTACCACTGCAATGTCCCCGAACCGTGCTGCCACGCAACCGCGTCCCCTCGTGACGGCGTCGAGGGACGGAGTACCGGCGGCGGCCGACGAAATTAGGGTCACCGAGCCGTTCAGGTCCCGCACCCAGTCGGCCCTGGGCTGGACGTAGTACGGCTCGGAGACTACGGCGATGTTTATCGACCACTGCGCCATGCTCTGGAGCAACAGATCCTGAGCGGCGGCGCAGTGGTTGATATTCGCCTGGAGGAGACGTAAAGGAGCAATTATTGACAGTCCATTACAGTCTCCTCCCGAGGCCCTCGAGAGGGCCCTGCCGCGGTGGTTGAAGCGGCGGCATCTGTGGAAGCGATGGCGGCGGTGGCCATTTTAGCGGCCGCAGCGGCGAGCACATATGCGGGGATGGGCCTCGGGACCTTGCCCTTGGCCTTGGCGGGGGGATCACAGGACCTGCCCCCAGCCCGATGATCGGCCGGCTTGCCTGCCGCCGCACATGCGTAGCAGTGCGGCGCTGCATTGCAGGACACGGCCTTGTGACCGGGCTGACCACACTGAAAGCAGCGGTCACTGCGATCCACCTCTGCTGAGCAACAGGCCCCCACGTGGTGCCCCACATGGCAGCGATAGCAACGCAGAGGTCTGGGCTCCAGCAGTTTTACCCGCGCGGAGACCCAGCCTACCAGAAGCCGTCGGCCCTCCCCGGTGATGTTCCTGGCCGCTGACGCGGGGCAACTCACCGTCACTGCCCCCATGCCCGTGCCGTCAGCACGGATGGCGCCTGCCCGGACCTGGTCAGTAAGGCACCCTCCCGTCCTGACGACGGCGGCCACGACTTCATCCACCGTCACGGACTCGTCCAAGCCCATAATACGCATGTCAATGCACTTGGTGGGCCTGGACACTCGGGCCTCCTCTGCATCTAAGGACGCCCTGATCTTCTCGGCCAGGGCGTCTGCGGTGGGGCCGCTGTTTGCCCCGGGGACCTCCAGCATAAGGGCACCGGTTGCGGTATGCCGCATCCGGAAGCCCCGGGTGACTCCGAGCTCGGTGAGGTTCACCGCCCGCCTCGCCTTCCGGATGACCTCGCCGTAGGTCGCGCCCTTTTTCTCCGCACCTGGCTGCAGTGTAATCACTACAGCCGTAGAATCCGGAGCGCGAAACCTGGCCGCGATGGCCCTCTTCTTCCGCTGCCGCCGCCGCTCGCGTTTCTTTTCGGCTCGAGCCGCCTTACCCGCCTTTTCCTTTGCTCCGGCCACTTGCCATTCGTAATCTCGTAATTCGTTCTTCGTTCGTTAATCTCGTATTGCGTTATGAAATCATTTATTTTAGGTACTGCTGCCTTTGTATGCTACAGATGACATAATTGAGTTTTGATTAGACCCTATTTTAGACTTCTAATGTTATTACTTTTTTGAATATTCAGAAAAATATTGCTGTGGAACGTTTTTGGTTTTTTGCAATATTCATGTCACATTTAAAAAAATAATTTATATAAAACGTTGTAAAACGACATGTATGATAAAGAAAATAATAATAAAACAAGATTTAATAGAAAAAAGGATATATATTTCTAGCGAAATATATTTATGATGCAAGTTCTTCTTCAACATCTTCAAAGTCAGAGTCTCTTTCACCAGCAAATCCTTCCTTTAATATAATCGGGTCCTAATATGTTCTGCAGGTTTTTATAAAAGGGCAGGCAATCTTCAGGAATAAGACTAAACATTAACTTTATGTTATTAAATATTCTGGGAAATGGGTTTCCCATAAAATTTTAAAAGTGCTCTTATTATTTTTAAACAAAAATGTTTCACCTGAAACCTCCATACATGTGGGTTGGGGTACTAGATCATGATTTAATTATTAAAATGACATTAGAACCACAAAATGTTGACAGTAAATAGCAACCACGTGACTTTTTAGGTTATATTTATAACTCGATTTTGATCTGATTGTGGGTTGGAACGTTTTTCAGAAACTACGTTCAATTGTATCACTTAACTCCGGCTTGCATTGTGTAGTTCACACGGCTTTGATTTTAACTGTTTATTTATACTGGTAAAAAAGATTGTTTTGGAATCCCACTAACTTTGTGGATTGAAATCGTTTTTTGGTTCGCTCTAAAACTTTTTAAATTTGTTCAACATCATCTTTTCAGCTGAAAGGCGCCCATTACTGGACATAGGCCTCGGCAGAGGAGGAGGCGAAATAGGTTCCTATTTCAACATAATATGCTGTGATATTTAAAAATAAAATCGTTAACTTTTTGGGATTGTATCTTTTTTGTTTTAGATGGAAAATCATCCAATGACTTCCCTTGCTCTAGGGCGGAGCAGGGGGACGTGTTAGACTTTTACTAATTAAAACCCACTCTTATGTTCCGTCTTTGCCTTCGTTCCAGGACCCCGGGGTTCTCTTTCGCACAACTTATGGCCCCAGTAGGCCTCGACCCGGCGGAGCCCCTACGGTTTTGCTGAAATTTTCTTGAGGTATCGACGACTCGGACTCGGTCCGGACGGTCACCGGACGGCCGGATGTCGAGCTACCCATTGGTCGCCGTCCGCAAGCCCACGCCTACGATGGCTGGAAATAGGGGTCGAGATCCTGCGAAGACTGGGGCGTGAAGAAGTCCATTCTCTCAAGCGTGTGGCTGCCTTCTTCGCTAGCATTACTGTTTCGCGGAAGGCGACTGCCTCTCATTTCTCCTCGCTTTGGACTATGGCCTGTACCAGGACCCGGCACGAGAGGTCGTTGCCGCCGATTGCCCCCATGAGGAAACGGCGGTGCTCTGCCCAAGCAGGGCACACCTCTTCTATATACTCCACCGTGTCCTCCGGGCGGTCCACACAATGGTGACACCCGGGCATTTCTTCCACACGAATTCAGTTTGGTCCCCCATAAGGAAGGTAACCCTAATCGTTTCCGTATAGGATCAGTTTGTTGTTCGTCTGTCTATCTGTCTGTCTGTCAATACCCTTTATCTGAGAAACGCGTAGAGGTATCGAATTGAAATTAAAACCATATACTCAGTTCTACTATCCCTTGAAGTTGCGAAAAAATCAAACTTCTAAGTTAACGAAAAAAAAACATACAGTCGTTTGTATCGCAAAAAAAGTACTTTTCGACACTTTCAATGGCAAAATTCTTATGTTACTTCCAGTTGACCCAGAACCTGAAATTTGGCATAAAGCAAGGTCTTATAGCACAGGTATAGGAATAAATCAGAAAACAGTAAATTTATAGTTACGTTACAAAAAGAAAACTTTTTTTGCCATTCGGAAATATCTTCGAGGCTCGTGAATTGGACTATATTCACATAGGTAAGTACGGAACCCTCAGTGCACGAGTCCGACTCGCACTTGCCCAGTTGTTTTTATTTATACCCATTATGATTTTATCGTTTTTCTATTGACAGACCATTCAACTTTTGATTCGCTTGCTGCTAACTTTTTATTATCTAAACATTACCCAAAATGTATTCCACTTACTCCGCTAAAAATATGTTCTACAAAAATAGAGACAATTTTTTACAAACATTCTGTGTCTTTAATATGCATAAAACCATTTTCTTTGATAACGCTATTCAGACAAAACAACACGATCAAAACGTTAAACGCAGTATTACAAATTACGTCCATTTATTCGATGATAACCTGCAACTAGAGCTAGTCCTATTATCGAGAACTATTTACGACACAAAAGGACACGCCCATCTTAACGCAGTCGCCTTATAAACGTATGACAAACCTTACATTATTACTACAACCTATAATTTATGTTCCTACTCATTCATGCTAAAAAAATAACAAAAGAATAATTTTCTTACGAGTCAAAAATGAAAACAAAAAATGTGGAAAGCGTTGAATGGCCGCGTTGCGTAACGAAATACTATTTTCAGTGCCCCAAAGCGGGCGGATCAATGAAACGGCGACGCCAGCGCCATCTAGTAGCGGGTAGCGGGCAACGACCTCTGCTCCGTAACCTAGTCTAGACAATCTAAAAATGTGTACGAGAAATTAATCAATGTGTCCGGGGTATCATGTGTCGTGTTAGTAGCTTCAGTAATGCTTTTTAGATTACTTTACGGGATTAAATTTTCAATGCTTTGTTGAATTACTCGTAGGTGTAGTGAAAACAGTTTCATTAATGTTATGGACTCATTTGAATTGGAAATTCATATGTTTATTTACAGAAATACACATCTATAGGACAACAATACACAAGGGTGTAATGTAAAATGTTAAATTATAAGAGTTTTAAATACATGTGTCTTTGACATCGACGCACAAACGAATACCATGAATCCAATATATGATTCTGGACCCGCCAGTGGTGGAATTTTTCGTCGGTTGTTTATTCTATATATTTTTTTTTAAACTTTACGTTTTCGTAATTTTACTGTATAAAATCGTTGTTCTAACATTTTTCGTGGAAAAAAATTAATGAATTACTTTTAAAATTAAAAATGTCATCGGAGTTGATTAGAATAACGATTTTATCTACCCTTATGACTTTTTAATTAATTAATTTTTAGTTTTATTATTCTGTTTTCTTACTAAAAATATCATCGAGGCTGGTTAGAATAACGATTTTTCACTGTTTAAATTTAAAAAACTTTTTTTTTTATTTATTAAAAAGCCGACGAAAAATTTTTCCACTGGAGGGTTCAGAAACATATACTGGATCCGTGGTATTCGTTTGTGCGTCGATGTCAAAGACACTGTGTATACACTGTGGCGCCGATTCTCTTAATTTGTGCACTATTATCATCATCATCAATTATCATCATCTCTTAATTGTGCACTAACTAAACTTATTTGAAACAATCGCTCTCTCTTACAGTATAAAAAAGATTTTTACGCAACTATCGCTCTCTTTTACTAATCGTTAAAACTAGAAAGACAAAGCTATAATTTTACTCCTGTAAAATTAGTCAGAATTTCGTTTGCCATACAATTTTAGACGTGGTTTCAGAACGTGTAGAATAAAAGTACGGTAAGAATACAAAGAACTGCATCACGTAAACTGATTTGACAGGAGTAAAATTGTTGCTATCTCTTTCTAGTTTTAACGATTAGTAAAAAGAGCGATAGTTTAAATAAAATAGTTGGTGTACAAGACAATCGGCGCCATTGTCTGAAAATTGTAAGCCCAAATAAAACACCTGAATTAAACTCCAATTTCTAACACAAAATATTCGCTTCAGTATCGTTCTCGACAAAACCCATCAATATCTGATAAATCGTTCAAAATATTCTCCAAAGCGACCCAAAGTAAACTTATGAAACGACAGTATTTCACGAAAGTAAAACCAAGTCGTTGAAGATTTATGAGAAAGTAGCTGAGCAGTTGATGTCAGGGTCTGGTTCTACTTAAGAAATAAACCGACGTCTTGCCGGCAAAATATTTCCTGAAACGCAGCCATATTTCGTGCTACAAGACTGAAGGAGGCCGTTCACGTGCTGGCTTTTAAAGATGGTTTCTGTATTAAGGTGACAGATGAGAACGTTACATTTGAAAACGTTTGTTTTAATTTTGTGTCTATGGGTATTTTAGGTCTTTGAAATTAAACTGATTTTTTTGGTAATGTTTTTGGCTTGGGTACTAAATGCTTTAAGCCATGCCTTCGTATAAATAGTTAATTGGTTTACCATTAGAACATGTATGTATACATTCTAATGTTTTTGCAGTAGGTATTTGATAGCAAATTTATCAAGTCAACCTTCTCAGTAAACTTCGCTGAGGCTGTCAACACTACAATATTTTCAGCTCCATTTTACTGAGATCGCGCCTGTTTCAATAATTCCACATATTTTCCAGTTGTGCATCTCCACTTGAGATGCTAAACACCCACTAGCAATTAATTAGCAAATAATTAAAACACTGAACTTCACTCAAAGAAATTCCGCCAAAAACACCTTAAACTGAAATACGTGTGTTGATAAGAAGATTATATTCTCAACGAACAGACAAGCACATGTCCATATTTGGATGATGTAACATGTAACAGGGATATGGGACTGCGAGAACGTTGGAATGAAATACCGTGGTTCTACAACGCAAAGGGTAAATAATAATAATATACCACAACTATCACACAACGGCGTCTAGTCCCAAGATAAGCAGAGCTTGTATTACTTATTATTAGTTAGTTACTTATATATTTCTAAATACATACATATTATAGATAAATTACACCCAGACTCAGAACAAATGATCGTGCTCATCACACAAACATTTGTCCTGGTGAGAAACGAACCCATGATCAGGGCCATTGACCACTAGATCAACCAGCCAGTCAATGAAGGAACATATGTGGGTTTTAGTCGGTAAAAGTTTGACACGCCCTATCGCTCCACTCAGGTCAGGATGATTTACCATTTAAAAAAATGGTTATGAGTGATATTTGTAGTTCAAGTATTGTTAGATACTAGTGAAGTGAAAGTCTATGACCAATGCGTGTTGCCAGTGATGACATATGGCTCTGAAACGTGGTCGCTTACAATGGGCCTCATCAGAAGGCTTACAGTCACCCAAAGGGCAATGGAAAGAGCTACGCTCGGAATTTCCTTGCGTGATCGAATCAGGAATGAGGATATCCGCAGGTGAACCAAGGTTACAGACATAGCACGAAGAATCGCTAAACTTAAGTGGCAATGGGCAGGCCACATTGCTCGCAGAACGGATGGCCGTTGAGGTCGAAAGGTTCTGGAATGGCAACCACGTACCGGAATACGTAGCTTTGGCCTCCTACAAGGTGGACCGATGACCTGGTAAAGGTTGCGGAAATCTGATGGATGCGAAAAGCACAGGACCGTTCATTGTGTCGACACTTGGTGGATGCCTATGTCCAACAATGTGCTACTTTCGGTTAAAATGATGATGATATGATGATGATGATGATGATGACTGAAGTGAAGCTTTACCTCGAGCTGTTAATGCGATCCATTTGACGACTTAAACTGAACTGTTAAGGTCTTAGCGCGCAGCCGAAAACAGTGACTTTCAGAAGCCTACTCCTCGGTAACGGCTGGGTTAATAGATTTGAAAAAAAAATATCGATGACTTAGAGTCAAAACCTCGGGTATGTCATTTTATGTAAATTTAGTTTTTATATTTCTGGAAAAAAAGCTCGTATCGCACAATCTTGTATCACGCAAAATTTTGATTGGGTACGTATCAAAATCCCGAAAGTTCATAATACCTATGATCGAAATACCGACGTCCAAAACACCGAAATTCAAAATACCGAAAGTTTTAAATGCCGATAGTCGTTATATCGAAACACAAAATACCGATGTTCAAATGCCCGAAAGGACGAAATCCCGAATGGACGAAATCCCGAATGGACGAAATCCCGAATGGACGAAATACCGATGGATGAAATCCATACACAGAACATTCATAATATTTTACAAAATATAACCGACTGTACATATGTGGAGTTCTTAAGTGGTATCGCCAGTAATCTTTAAATTTAAATACTCTGTATCTTATGTTATTTTTACAGGTTGTTAGGAAAATCTGTTTCAATGTGTTTACACTACATGTCAGGTTCATCATAAAGATGAACTTTCTGTTTAAGGCCCATGTCGAAATATTCTTTTTTTCCTAATTATACGTATGATTATCATTTAAACTTTTGTTTTAAATTATGATATATACCTATTATGTTAAGCCCTTTTTTGTCATTGTCTTAGAGATTTTAGTCTTTGGATCAGCGAGTGAAGCGATCTCGGGACCTTAAGGCACTCCGACACGGACAGGTTAGGTTAGAAGGGTGTGGCAGAGTCTAGTGAGCGAGCGAAGCGAGCGAACACAGACTCCGCCACACCCTTCGTGGTTATTTTTTTTGTAAACCCTAGAGCCCTAGTACTTCAGTAGGCTCCGACTACGCTTTTTTGGCAACTTTTAAGTGTTTTGACCTAACCTGGTGTACAAAAAATCGTTTTTCTCGGAAACGGTGGCAATTTCGGCATTTTGTACTTCGGGATTTTAAACTTCGGGATTTTAAACTTCGGGATTTTAAACTTCGGGATTTTAAACTTTCGGGCAAATGAACTTTCGGGATTTAAAACTTTCGACCAAACAACCATTCGGCGTTTCAATTATCGGGATTTCGTCTATCGGTATTTTAAAATTCGGTCTATTAAAATTCGGGATTTTGATACGTACCCTTTTGATTCGATACTTGTAGCGCCATCTACGATATTGAATGCATACCTTCCTCGAGTCAGTTTGGTATGATAACCTCGCGATGAAGCGTCAAAACTTGTCGAAAAAAAATTAAAAAACAAGAGAAATAAGTGTATGAAATAATATTTCGTAATTACGAGATATTCACTATAAGCCATAGATATTTTTATCATAGATTCATGGACAACATTATCAACATATGATTTTTTCGTGCGATTTATACTTTTGTCTAAAAAAAATATTTAACAACATGTTTTTTCGCTTGTTTTCCCTACTCCTTGCAAACAGCTTTGATCTTTAGAAATATTTTTATCCAAAAAAATTGCTGTTTAAGTGTTCTTCAGAATTTACAGTAAGGGGTCAAAAGAGCAGTTGCACTTTACCAATGCTAAACTGCCTAAAATTTCTGTATAGTAGACGTTCAATGACCCAGTCGTTTATTCAATACTTTAGGTGCTACGCTACAAATGAAATAATTCATTATCCATTGACACTCTTCTATAAAGAAATGTTAGTCACTTTAGCATTAGTAGAGTGCAACTGCACTTTTGACCCCGAACTGTACATAGCATCAATCAATCAATATTTCACAAAGAAAATGGATTTGAAGGTCGGAACTTTATTCGCCTTAAAGGTATGGAGCTATAAAGGGTGTATATAAAGGGTGTGTATCCCTCTTTTTCGTCCACAAGCCAGACTTTTTGACACATCATGGTAAGGCCAGTCAACCATACACGAGGGGAAACGATCATTTTTTTAAATAATAAATACGCTGAAAGACCATATCTGTATGCTTCCTAAGGTTTCCAATCATATATTCCCTCGAAGATCAGGGGCCCAAGTCTGTTATTTTTATAAATTCGTCATTCCAACACGATCCCGTTCGTAGTCTGCTAAATTCATAATGACCGATCATCGGTCAGTCATTGGTCTCGTAATAGAATTGTGGTGGAATGACAATTTTGGGCTGTCTCGTAACAAATTAAAAGCAATGACTGCACAACGACTTTCTAATGATAGATAGATAGATAGATATATTCTTTATTGTACACCAAAAATACAAATTACATTAGGAACTTAAAATTAATAGGGTGTCTAATGGTAGGACACTGATCAAAGGAACTGTCAAATTTTTTGCAGATTACCACATAAGTATGTCAGACATTCATTTGTCATTATGTACGAGATTACCATTATATGCCATTTCTTTCAATGGAGTGTCAGTGGTTGAGTAGATTACCAAACTTGTCAAAATCAACAATTATGAAGTCAATGATAGACCATTCTGACACTATTGTAATAGCAGACTTGAGGCCCTGATGCATTGTTGAAACCGGATTGAACGAAACCACGTCTAAAGCTCAATGCACCACAGATGAATACGGCACATCGTATACAATCTGTTACGTATTGTTATACATGCCAAGTACGAACCTCGTAAAATCGATACCACAATCACTGGAGTTACTAGACGGACTTACGAGAGAGGGGGTGCAGCCTCCCGCCCTCTCTCCTACCACCCACCCCCTGCCCCAAGCGCTGGGAATAATCAGCTGTCATTTTACGTAATTTAAAATGTATCCCACTTGTTACCCATTTTGTCGTGGATGAGATTCTGGAGTTCCTTCAAATATAATGCCTATGATTGAGTCATTTGCTTATGAATGCAAATGTGTTTTGTGATCTTTAAGTGATTAAAGACTTACGATTATGTCTTACGATTTTCTTGCTTTGAATTTTGAGATTTTCATTTGTTTAGTATGCAAGATTATTTTTAGGTTTACACTTTGTTGTCCGTCTGTCTGTCAAGGCACTTTATCTCGGAAACGCGTGAAGAAAAAGAAGATACGGCCCAGGGTACATAGTTCATAGGGTACCTACTTCCTGTTGACCCAGAATCTTGAAATTTGGCATAAAGCAAGATCTTATAGCACAGGTATAGGAATAAATCTGAAAACAGTTTCTTTGTCGCCATAAAAAAAAAACTTTAATTGCCATTCGGAAAAATCGTCGATACTATTTAGGTACATAGGTAAGTTTGAACTCAACCCTTAGTGTGCGAGTCCGACTTATACTTGCCCAGTTTTTTCTCTCTCTCTGTTTCACTCTTACGAATTTCTGTCATAACGCCAGTCTGCGTCTGCGAATTTTTTTTTCTATTTTTAAATTAAATATTTTTTATTTACTGTAAGTTACTCGCTAAATATTCTCCAGCTTTAGACAGTCTATTAATAGTTAACACGTTTTATCAGGTAAAATTGTGGTGTCTCTTCCTGAAATGCAATTAATGAAGAGTAGAAGTTGAAGCTGGCTTGCAAAACTTGGTAGTGTTAGACGTAAGCTCATTAGTGGGCTAGTTCTTTCATTCATGACATCAGACTTGTCCCAGTTTGTGTCTTTGCTTAGGTTTTTACTGTATGATGTCATCTGTGCAGTAATTGAAGTCTTCATCACTGTCTGACATAGTTTCTTGGTTGTGCCTTGCCGCAATGTGAAATGAGGTGGATCGAGATCTGATAATGATACGTCATCCAGAAAAAAAGAAATTCTAAGGTAGCTAGAAATTCTTAAAATTCAAAATGTATCATAAAGCTGTGTAGAGAAATGATTACATTACAGAAAATCCAAAACCCAAAGAAACAAATAAATAGTTAAGACAAAAAAATAATAACGTACCATAAATATAAAGTTTATTTATTTAACTTATAATTCCAAGTCAATTCAAAGATTTTACACACAAACCTCAACAAAATTTGGGGCCCAAGTCTGCTATTTTTATAAATTTGTCATTCCAACACGATTCCATTGTCATTTTGCTAAAGGTTCGTAATCTGCTAATTCATAATGATCGATCGTTGATCGGTCAATGGTCTCGTAATAGAGTTGTGGTAGAATGACAATATCGAGCTTATTAAGAAGCAAAGACTGCACAATAACGTTCTAATGGTAGGTCACTGATCAAAGGAGCTATCAAAATTTTAGCAGATTACCGCAAACGTCAGACATTCATTTGTACGAAATTACCATTCTATGCCACTTCTTTCAATAGAGTGTCAGTGGTTGATCATTGGAAAGTCATGACGCCATTATATTAGTAGATTACCAAACTTGTCAAAATCAAATATTATGAAATCAATGATAAACCATTCTGACACTATTGTAATAGCAGACTTGAGGCCCTGTTAGGATGTTTCAACCGATTAAGAGGCAACTTTAACTAACTCATTAGGAAGTCTAAGTCAAAAATAAGTTTGCTTATAAGTACTGACATCCAATTATAATTCAGTTATTGTAAATCTTCCGGTAAACTTTTAACAAACGGCCCTAATCTATTTCCATCTCTGATCTCTTCATTCGCTACAATCTCGGGTCTACGTTGGGGTAAGACTAACAAAACTACCCGGAGTAACTACCCGCCCCCGACACCCCCTGTAGTGGGCACCAACCCTTACCTCGACATGGCATGTGTACTAGTAATCACCAGCCACTTTACGTAATCTGTGTGCTGGACAATCTGCTGCATATAACCTGTAAACACGATGACTCAACTCGTTTGAATGTTTTTAAAAAAATATACCGTCTTGAAAAATTAACACTGGTAACTTCATCATAATGATCATTGCACCCGAAAGACGTCCACTGTTGGACAAAGGCCTCACAGTCCCGTGTGTCTTGCATCCATCAGACTCAAGCGAACCTCACCAGGTCATCGGTCCACCTTGGCGGAGGTCTTCCAACGCTGCGTCTTCCGGTGCGCTGTAGCCACTCCAGAATCTTTTGGCCTCAACGAACACCTGTAAATTCTGCTCGCCATGAGCCCTGCTCACTGCCACTTGAGTTTGGCGTCTTCATTCTTTATGCGAGCTCGCCAAGAAACTCCGAGCACTCTGAGCATAGCCCTTAGGGAGGAAAGAGAAGTTACTAGATGATTGTTCAACCTAAACCAAACTGAATCGCGAATCGTTGTGGTTTTCAATCGTACTTGCGCTATTATTAAAACCAGTAAAGGTTTCTGATTCTATGGGAAGACGGAGCAAATATTTCATAAAGATTAAAAAAGTCTCGTACAGCGATTCGCCATCGGTACATGATGGACATCCCACCCATACACACAAAACGTTTTGGGAACACATTCATCGTGCGTACAGCTAAGGAGTGGATTTCCCTGCCGGAGTCTGTGTTTCCTGATAGCTACAACCTGAGGTATTAAGTCAAGAGCGAATGAGTGAAACTACTACAGGCAAGCGTGCGCCATCGTCTAACAAATCGTCGCTTTAAATCAGGTGAGACAGTGGTCAATCGCGAGCCTATCAATAATACTAAAACAGTCTCCCATAGTACGCGTTGATATCAGAAAACAAACAAGAATCATTTAGCACTACAGCCATTAACCGTTGATAGGTAGGTATAGAAATCAGGCATCAAGCCAATTTTTACGCACGCTTCGGTTTTAAACATGCGTAAAATTGACAGGCCTCAAACTTGGTTGTAAAGCTGAACGGATGAATCGACGAAAAATAAACGTGATATACGACGTTAGCTTTTATTAATGAAATGACAAATTACAATTAACCAGATCGTTCCTGATTTATTGTACATGCATATATAACTTTAGTAACAAAAAAAATGCTTCATTTATTTCTCCGCATTACAGAAATGTAAAGCAAGGGTATATTACTGGTTACAGATGCAGAGCTATGACGAAACAGAAAACCTTTTAAAGTTGTAATTCTCTAATTATTCCTAAGTGCACAAATAATGAAACACTCTTTTTGTCACAACTCACATACTAAACACTCACACATATGCAAGGGCTGTTCTCGTTTTTAACTCTTTGACTTTTGACCGATGGTACTTTTTTTTCTGCTGTAAAAATGCTGCAAAGCTAGTGTGAGAATCCTGGTACCCATAACACAAGTTAAATCTTTTCCTTGGGTACCAGAATTCCTTACAGATACTACTAACATACTGTTTTTTTATTTTCTAATATTTCTTTGTTTTTTTTTTTGTGTTGTTTGTGTTTGCTTGTACAAAATGCTGTAGTCCAATAAATCATTATTTATTTATTTATTACTAGCTTACCCGGTGAACTTCGTACCGCCTAATAGTAAGGATAATACCATCTATTGGCATTACCAGAACAGCATAGTTCATTTTATTATTATAGATTTTTTTCGTGATTTTTTCTCACCGTTTAAACCTTTCCTGGACTATCTCGAATATTTCAAGACCATAATTAGCCAAACTTGGTCCAGCCGTTTTTGAGTTTTAGCGAGACTAACGAACAGCTATTAATTTTTATATTTATATAGATTACGTTTCATTAGGATTTGTTTTGAAAACCCTTCCAATTCACTAGCTCCTGCCAGAAGCCCACACGAGCGTAGAAAATCATTCCAAAGGAACATACTGCCGGGATTAAAAGTATTCTATGTGCTATTCCAGAGTATAGTCTACCCGATTCGATCTCGATCGATTCGGTTCATCCGTGAAGAAGTAACGAGTATGTTTATACTCACACACACACACGAACTTTCGCGTTTATAACATTATCACACTTATAACTATATTTTCAGACTAGTAGTATCACAGTACTGGTATTAAATCCTTCTTTATTAACTATTGTTCCATTCTAATAGGTTCCTCAGGCAAGTCTGGTAGGGGATTATCAACTCCTCCTAGAGAGGAGACCAGACTCTCAGTAAAAATAATATAAGCCTGATTATGTTAGGTTAATTTTAAAAATACTTCCAATTTACTAGTAATAATATAACTAATACACACTAGCTCTAAACTAGGCTAGCAACATATTTTAATAACAGTTTTATTTTTAACTTACGAGCTGCGCTTAGAAAATCTAACAACGACGCCATGACACATATTTTCCCGGCAAAAAAAAACATCATGAAAGTTACATTAACCTGCGCTTTACCGTGTTCGATTTACTACAGCCTTTTCCAACTTTACAGAGAAAGGTTTTCTGATAGAAAATAGTATTTTGTGAACATAGCCTAACCTAACTTAAAGAAATCGAAATGTAAAATGTGGGGTTAAGTCTCGAGAGTCAAGCATGAATGTTTGATACAAATAAACGATGTGGGCCTTGAAAATATCGATTCAGTTGAAATTAAGGAACAAATGGGGCGAAGGGACGTGGAAGGGTCGCGCCGGTGGCAGTGGACTTGCTGTGTGTGGAGAAGCGGAAAGCGGAGCGAGTTTTATTTAAGTTAGAAAATATACGTTAAACGTACGTACGTTGTTAATATGTTATGTTTAGGTTATTTCTAGGTAAGCGCGCTCCATCGTCGACCACATCGTCGCATTCCATCAGGTGAGATAGCGGTCAAGCGCAAACCTATCAAGAATAAAATAAAATATATATAATTATATAAATTTTCAATGTCAAAAAGGAATTTCGAAATTTCGACAAATCGACATCTGGGGAACAGTTTTTTAAAAAACTAGAATACTTACACAATATAACTCTACTTAATACTATTAAGCATGATATTTTGTGCACAAGAGAGTGTTACGTATGGAAAAACAAATTTGTATGATGTGTTTTATAGTGAAAATACATAATAGCTAAAGCCCATGACATCACGTCATCTGACTTACGGCCTAAAAAGAGACAAGCATCCGTAGCATACACCAGAACAATAATAAAGATTTCTTTAAAAACCTGAATTTATTAAAGGGAATAAAAACTTTAAAAAAAAATAATTATTAAGCTTACGTTTGACCACTATCTCACCCAATGGTAAGCGATGATGGGATCCACAATGAAGCTTGCCTAGAACTAACCTATTCGCTCTTGACTTAAAGACTCCTAGCTTTTAGCTATCAGGAATCACAGACTGAATTTGCGATAGGAAATCGTATCAGTCTCATGGCTTGTTACTATACATATAAAATTTCTGTCCACCAACTAAACAAATCTAAACAAGCAAAAGCATAACCATTCATGTTTAACCTAGTCTTTTGAAAACCCCATGAAAGCACTAGCAACACGTCTAGCACTTAGAAGTGATAGATGTCGACTAGCTCGCTGGTTGTAGCGCTGTCAGCCTTAACAAGCTGTTCACGAGTACTTCTAACATTCACGAGGTCTTTAATAATCTTATCGTTGGCTACATAATCTTTCTTGTTAGTTCCAAATATCGCGACCGCTACCACAGTATCGCTACCCAAACCAAGTGTTGTCGACTCATGTTCCGCATTCCCATACAATGTTATTAGTTCGCCTGTGGTTGTGTCTCACACAAATATTTTTGCTGCCGTACTACACACACATGTTTTTGATTTATTATAACGTTGACGCATCATAACATAATAGCGTTGTGTTTGTCTTCCACGATCTGTTCAAACTAAATATTGCTAGTTATATATATGTTAATGTTATTTGACTTTTATTGGTTTGGGATTTCGAAGAGGGTTTTTGTGTTACGGGTGTTTCTTTTCTGTTTATTGAACGTTTTATAGAGTTTGATGTGCTAATTTGATAGTTTCAAATTGATTAAGAAATGAGATTTCATCCTTAGTAATATGTTCACATACATCTTATTCTATTGTTACTTTCCTAACATGATCATAATGTATATTTCTAATTTCATCTTTAATAGTACCGAACCTATCCCAGATATTAAAACAGCTTTTCCTCTATTCATAACTTCCTTTTCGCTCCTATTATATTCCTAATGCGATTACTTCCAACAGAATAACCTCAAGGATTTTATCTAAGAAAGCTACATTGTCCTTACTAATAAGAAGTCATTCAAGGATGGAATTAATCGGTTTTATACTAGAGCTCTTGAGTATAAAAAGAGTTTATTATGAACATACAATGTCAGACTGTTCGTCTACAATATCGCACAAAATTAGTTCAAGTGACGTCATTCGCGTAATATAATAATGAATGTAGGCGGGTGATATCTACTTCAAGAGTTATCATCTTTATTAATATTTAGATGTTACGGGCCTAATATTGTTTCAATTGGACGATAAATTTATTGAAAATAAGGACACGCCTTTTACAACAAAAGAGTTTCAATAAAATTAAAATGGTCAATGTCCTCTTGGTTGTTTCAATTTCTATTATTGAAATCCCTCTGGACTATCAGACACTCTTTAATAGAACAAATAGTTTTGCGATTATTCTTTTTGATCAAACATTGCAGTGCCTTTGAGAATAAAGAATATTAGAAATCATCCTACCAGTTTTTTTTTTGGGGGGGGAATCATCGAATAATTTCTTCTACTCTGAACTCTCTCTCTTTCTCTCTGTAGAGTGAGACGTAGTGTCAGAATTTTACTGATTAAAACCCACTTATTTTCTTTCAGTTGCCCTTTGCGTTCCAGGGTCATGGTAACTCTTTTGAACAATCCCGCAGGCCTAGCAGGCATCGGACCTAGTAGGCTCCATTCGTTTTGCTGACATCTCTTTGGGGCGCGCATGGAATACAATACCATGTCGGATGGTTAGCTACTTTAGAGGTATGCAGAACAGGGTGTACAGTCCTACAAACCTCCGTCGAAAAGGGAGGATCTTCCGACCAGTTAGGTGTTGAGTCTGGTCTGGGTAACTGCCCGATAGTTAATTAGATGTATCTAGAGGTCGCTATACTACCCATTACTCGTACAATATTCGGTTTAAGTAATAATATCCACCTACTCTAAAACTATTATAGAAATCAAATCATAACATGAAGTTCAAGAAATACTTAGCTATAAGACTCACTGTTATCAAAGATGCGTCCTACGATAGATCTATTAAAAACACGAGTGAATGTAAACTTCATCAATGGCGATTTATTTTCATTTACGAAGAACATTTATTTATATTTGTATGCTTAAATAGAATGAGTCATTGAATTTGTTTTTTATTATTACTGGCGGCAACATTCACATTATAATGCAGTTATTACGATATTTCTTCTTCAAGTAGCGATCTGCTCATTCATTAAAATTAGCTTAACAGTTTATATTTTTTGTATTCTTATTGTTAGGCTCACTTTTGACTACGATCTCACCTGATTAGATCTTAATCTGTTAGGTTGTAGTTTCTATTTGGGTAGGTTCTACCACCTGACCATCTTCGGCGGCAGGTAATTCCATTATATCTTCGTGAATTTTTACAACACTGCTTGCTATATCTTGATCAGATGTATCTTTTTCTCCGTTGTCGCATCATCGCTTCCCATCAGGTGAGATAGCGGTCAAGCGCGAACCTATCAACAATAAATAAACATTAATATATAAATAACAATAAATTAATAATAGAATGCTACTATGAGAATCACAATTATTAGTTGCTGGGCTGTTACTGACAGTCACTATAGTAGAGGCATTAAATATCGTTGCTTATTTCATTTGATTTCGACCCTTCCAACAGCTTCCAACTACCTTTTTCATGTGCCAGAATCCAAAACACACCTCGGTCACTTCGCTGTACTGCCAAGGCTTTGTAGGAACTACAATGAATTGTCTAAACAACACGGCTTAGATACTCGCAAGAAGATGGTAATGTTAGTATATAGAAAAATCGTGTGAGGCAACGGTCCTCACGCCCTAGTCGCCGCCGGGATTCCGATCCCGATTTCCGGCCACCGTAGGCGCAGGCTTGCAGTACCGTCCGGCGTCCGTCCGGTAACCGTCCAGACCGAGCCCAAGTCGTCGACGGCGCCTATTGTTCCAAACGCGCCTCATGGTGATGTCAGCAAATCGTAGGGGCCCAGCAGAGTCAAAGCCTACTGGGGCCATGGGTAGTGTGAAAACGAAACCCGGGGCCCTGGGACGAAGGCAACGAAGGAATAAGAGTGGGTTTTTAGTCAGTAAAAGTCTGACACTATCTCACGCTCCGCCCAAGAGCGTGACTTCTCATTAGATGATTTTCCTACCTTTAAAAAAAACAGTATATAGAAAAAAAGTACGTCAAAAATGTAATAATTATCATATTATATTATTTTTTATTTTGTTTAATTTTTTTAATTGATATAAACCAGTGCTTGACTGAAATCCCACCTGATAGTAAGCAGTGATTGCAATCATTGATGGTGAGGCGCACTAGTTTATTAAGAGCCTATTCACTCTAGCCTATACTGTTCCATTGCTGGCCAAAGACATCTTTCCATTTCTTTTATTGTTTCTGGCTCTGACCTTACTTCTTGCCAGGAAGACATCTCAGTCCTTCCACCATCTCCTTCTTGGTCTGCAGCGACTCCGTCGTGCGATTTCAATATTATTATTGTTTTGTTAGAATATTGTAACGTCCCTGTTTGATGGGATTGTAATGATGTTCTTTTGTTTTTAATTTTGTCCTGTACTATATGTTTTTAGTGAATGTTGTGGTTTCCTATATTTGGATTAGCACAGTCTGACTATCAGTCTCTCAAAGGATTATCGTGTTGCTGCCCAGTAACTGGGTTATGGAAGTCTGACAGTCTGGCATCTGATTAGACAGGAAACTGACCCCAAGCTAGTTGGAAAAGGACTAGGGAGATGATAACTGTAATCAGTGCTTATACATTTTTTGTGTCATGTAATTTGTGTAGCCTCTGCTGGAAATCCTTTAAATAAGTTCTTATATCTAGCCTATACCCATATTCCCACTGCTGGGTAAAGGCCTCCCTCCATGCCCTTCCGGCTTTGAATCACTTCTTGCCAATTCCTAAGGAAGACAACTAAGTCATCCCGCCATCCCCTTCTTGGTCTGCCGCCACTCCACCGATTGTGACTATGCCGTTTCAATAATCTTTTTTTTGTTAGTATATTGTAACGTCCTGTGTTCTGTAGGTACTATACATTTTTGGTTCTTTTCTTATTGTCTTGTCACACTATTTTGTAACTTTAGTAGGTAACTGTTATTGTTTCCTAAAAATGGAGGAACACAGTAATCAGTTCCTATATATTCTTTTGTATCATGTAATTTGTATAACCTCTGTTGGAAATCCTATTAATAAATATCTCAGCAAAAAACCACTCATGATGAAGTTGTTCTATTTACAGTTCAGGTCACCGTACATAACAGCGTAAGATATGAACAATAATTTGCTATGAAACTTACTAGAAACAGGTGTAATTTATTATGCAAATTGTGTTACAGCGTGGGTGTAATCGTGGGTGGTGGGCAACAACCTGTCAGGGCCGCTCAGGGCTAATTCACTGTTTAATCATGAATGCCTTGTTACTTCGTAGTACTTTCGCCTGACATGTCATTAGACTTGAAAAGTTTGGCACCTATATATCGGTGCTTCTTATATATTGACGTTTTCATTTTTAAAGTTCAAAGAAGGAGGCTTTCGACCCGTATGTGTTTATTATATGTCCGTAGAAAGAGAGGTCAAAAATGGGCTATTATTCCGAAGAAATTTGAACACCAATGTGTTATACCTTATAAGAAAGCTTATTTATTACGCTACTTGATCATGGTTAATTATGAATTTTTCAGTCAGTTTCAATTTTGTAAAAAGCTGAAAAATATAAAAACAAAACGCATATTTTTTTGATTATTTGTACCTACGCAATAGAATTATTTAAAATGTAGCTAAAATTGCCGTATCTATTAAATATCTTAAGTTTTTATTATAATTTCAACTGCCGTTTTATGAAATAAAGACAAAACATAAGTATTATCATGATAATGCAATATCAAAACGTGTCGAAAGAGATCAAACCCGTAAATGTCAGATTGACATTTTGTCAACTTGACGTCTGACGTTGAAATAAATACACACAGATACACTATACGTCATTAAGATATACACACACTGATACAAAGTTTGACTGTCACGTCAATTATCACAGAGTTGTTAACCCATAAAATGATTTATAGTGATACAAGTTTATATCTTTTCCACTTAACTTAAAAAGAAAACAGAGGACTGAAAAATGTTATTTAAGGCTCAAAAAAATCAATATAATTACGCTCTTTCAGCCTGTATAAGTCAGAATGCTGTTCAATTTTTTGATTATTTTTAGCCAAAGTTCCATGCATTTTTTTAACGTCTCCTTTTCAGGAAAAGTTTTTGTATATTTATGATATACAATCTTTGGAGATAGACAATTAAACTCTTTGATATATAACTAACAGCAAATGCATAAGCCCACGATTGCTGCAATAGATGCTTACAATATTTCATAACATAACATCACGCCAGTACACGCTCATTTCACAAACAACACCAATTTGTAAACTGAGTCATTATGGTTTTTTTTTTATTCCTGTAGCCCAGCTGATGAGATATATCAGTACTAAGCGAAATCTTCAAAATGTTAATGATTAATAAGGAACACTATTGACTGAAACTCCAAGTAATGCCACAAAAGCATATATTCCTTTATCTTAATCAAAAGTAGGTAAGTTAACATATCAAAAAACGTGACTAGTCATTTAACGAATATGAACTTAGGATGCACCTAAAGTTAAACAGTTATTGACACAGAACACTCTTTCCAGATTCAACACAACCGCGTAAATAAACTGCAAATACAGCAAACCAAACTCGTAAAAAATCAAAAGGATCTCTCGTACGTTTTGTGGTTTAAAATCCGCCCGTAACACCACCACGCATCCGAAATCCGAGGGAGCACGATAAATATTACATACATTGCGCAGTCAGATACGAAACTAATAAAACTTCAGTGTTAGCACGTAAACGGAATACAAAATGGTCCTAAGTTACGCGGGTTGCCGGTCGAATTCCCACGTTCATATCATTTACGACTCTCAAAAGATATGTTAGGTTCTAAAATACCTGTAACTTGGTTGCGGTAGACTTCTCCCATTAGCACTAGATAGTGCAGTTCTTAGCGAAAAATTTTTAAGTTTTATTTTTCCGATCCTGTAATACAGCTAAAATTATTTCTACAGTATTAACTGACAGTTATTAATAAGTTAAAGCATTACATTATGTCTTCTCTATGTGTTCTTTTGGGTTATATCTTTTCTGTCTATATTAGAATTATCCAATAAATTTTTGGTTAAGTCTGCCTGCCCTGCTCCCTAGGACTCTTACTTGTGACCAGGGCATGAATTGTTTTTCTCTATTTTCTTCTTAAGCCACTATTAACATCAATTAACGACATAAAAAGAGTGCAGAAGTAAAAGAAAAACGCGCTCATTTAGATGCCGAGGGCTCTCAAATTAGTGCCTCCACTAAATGTACAAAGAATGAGGACTGAATTCTTTACAAAAGATCACATTATTACGACAAACTGCAGGATTCTGATTCATGAGGTCTTCACAATAAAACTGCCATTATTATAATTGGATCTACATTATGGTCGTTAGTTGTCAACTTGAATATAATATTTTCCAAGTCTCCATTTGTTGAAATAAAAATTGAATTTATCATTGTAATAATATTATCTGAAATCTCCGTTTGAACTGGCAATGATATTTTAAGAATAGCTTTTGATGTTACATAAAAGACGGAGTTCTAAAATGCTAGATTTATGAGTGCAATATTCCGTGTAATATGCCACTTGTAGCCATTTCTAGTTATTATAAATATCGGACTTAAAGTAAGAGTGGTAGATGCAAAGACGCTAACGATTGCAGCCGATCCAAGTTATGAACTTCTCTTTCCGAAATAGCCTATACCTTCTTTATCCATATTTTCAAAAAATTTCTTAAATTGGAACAAAATCTTTAAATGTCCTGTCTATTTGACAAATATTCCAATTAAATTTAGATTCTGTATGCTGTTGGTTGTGGCCTATACCTAAAATCAAATTTTATTCGATGGTGTTATGGTATAAATGGAAGGGACTCAAAAGTTGAAAAGGAATCTTTTGTTTTAGTACGAGTATGGCCATGTGAAGAGGAGGGATGAAACGCATGTTACTAAAAAAAATATGAGTATACATGTAGATAGATGGAGAAGGAGAGGGAGGCCAAAGAAAAGATGGATGGATTGTGTGAGGAGTGATATGAAAGAAAAGGGAGTTAGTGATAGCGTGACGGGTGATAGGACGGAATGGAAATAAAAAAGACATATTGCGCCAACCCCAAGTAAAATGAGACAAGGGCAGGAAGATGATGATGGTATTACTAGTGTAGCACATAAGAATAAAATGTAGTAACAGGAACATTAAAAGTCGAATGTCACAGAACAAAGATTTAATTTAGTGTAACGGATTTCATTGTAACAAACTAGACAATCCTTAACAAAACTTTAAGTCATGGCGCTGCAAATACGAACAAACACTAAAGAAACCGTAGACACCGTAAATATAAAAGTTGACTCCACAAATAAACTATCAACTAATGCCTCTTAAATCAACTGAATTGGAACGAGCAGCCTTTGAATTCTCGATGTTTTTGTTAAAAGGAAAGTTCTTGATGCGATGCCTGTCTTTTTGTGTAAGTAAATACGTTTACGATAAATAGGGGATGGAAATAAGGATATGGTACAGGTTACTTATATAAATTGACTTTGTATTGCATTAGATGAAAGAGTCTACAATAGCAACGAAAATATATAGTAAGAAAAGGTAGATATAAAATGCCATGTAAACTGAATAACTGAAGAAGATACATTTCGTGAGTAAGCTGAGGTTTGGTCTATGAAAGGCATAAACGTCTCTTCGAAATCAATAAACAATCGTTAGGTCATGAATACTAGAGCAATAGATGTTTATAATACAGTTTAATTTACGAAAAACCAAATGAAACTCAGTCGATTGCGTGCATTAGGTCTATAATAAAAATATTTAGTTATGTGACTTGACGAATAAATCAAACAAAATAGTTGGAGGCATAAAGAATTTTAATTTCTTGAACGTATTTGGTACGCACGACGACATATTAAGCTATAAATTCCAATATAAACAGACCTCTCATTGTGCGGAACGAATTTACAATAACAGGTCAGCTTATTCTGGAAATTTATAGCTTTATATAGTCTTGTGTACAATATGTGGTTTGGGCAATATACTTGGATATTGCTAATGTAAAATAAACGACTTCTCGACGTAACAGCACGACAGCGAACAACTAATATTGAACCGCCATTTTCTATTATAGAAAAGTTTATTCGCATTTAGATGTTTCTCTAGGTTTAGGTAGGTCGGCAAACTTTTACTTTCACGAAGATTAATAATAACGATGTTTTTTTTATTTTGTGAAATAATTATTACTTTGATTTTAATATACATTTCAAAATTAGTTTATTACAGTCTTTATAAAATCAAGAAATGAAACGTTATAGAATTTATTTAGAGCTTACATTTGCACCGTATACATGTATTTCCTTATAAAACTACTTTCTAGTAAAATAAACATGCTCTGGTGTTCTTAATTACATAAACATATTACATAGTAAGCAGAACTGAAATTAAACATACAAGAGATTTTCTAGAAACGTTTAAAGCCACACAAAGAAATCACGTGTTAGTTTTAAATATTTGTGGTGCGAAAAGAAGAAATCACGTGTTAGTTTTAAATATTTGTGGTGCGAAAAGAAGAAATCACGTGTTAGTTTTAAATATTGGTGGTGGAGTATATGTTACTCGTGTTCGAATGAACACGAGTAACATATACTGTCGAAAATGAAACTAGTTTTACATTTACTGTTACTGACCTGTTATAGTTTACAAATAGAAGAGTAGAACATATTTATATATAAATGTACGAAATAAGAGCGAGAGAGAGAGTTGCCATATAATAACAAAAAATGATCCAAATTTGAGTATCAAAGAAGTAAACAAAGTAACAAACATTAATGATGATATTTTTTCACAGAAACAAGCTATGCTAGTACGACAACTAGAAGAAGAACTAAGATTGCGCATGAGACAGCCCGCTCCTGAACTACAACAACAGCTGGAAGCCTTATTCTCCGAGAACGAACATCTGCAACGAGAAATAGCGATATTGAGGGATACAATAAAGGTGAGAGAAATAAAACACAGATAAATAAAAAGATTTCCTCGAACTGTACTAATTTACTACTATTAAACACATTTTAGTTGTTCGAGTTGTTAGAAGTACGAGTTTTCCTCGTGTTCGAAATAAACCCTAGTTTACATAATTTTGTGAGCGACTCCGAGGAAGACAGTGATGTTACGAACAATCTTATTAAAAATTTAACAAACCAATTTCGTTTGTAAACAGGAACTAGAATTGAGGATCGAAACACAGAAACAAACACTCCAAGCCAGGGATGAAAGCATCAAAAAATTACTCGAAATGCTCCAAAATAAGGGGATGGGTACGTAATCTAAAGTTAATCTGAATAATTTTGTACTTAACATCTGCTGTGGCCTAGCAGAAGTAAAACTCCAAATAACTTTCAGGTAAAGAGGAAGAACGGCAAATGTTCCAACAGATGCAGGCGATGGCCCAGAAACAGGTAACTGTCGCAACATTATTTAGTGTGTCTTGTGAGCATGTTCTGGTAGCAAAACTTCTAATGTGCAGTCGAGTTTTATACGATTTATTGGAAATTTTGTTACTTTCTGGTTATTTTCCTGCACTGTGTAGCCTAGCTGTATATAGTGCACGTCACTCTGCTTCCCTATGTATTTATGTATTACTGTTGTGAACACATGGGCGTTTTATTTTGTGATACCTTTATCATCGTCACTGTTTCTGTTAGTGTTGCTCTTGATAGTTTTCATTTCATTCATTTCTTGACTCTTGAGCCGAATGTGACTGTCGCGACGCCTTTTTATGTATTAACTGATCAATCACACTCGTTGGCTTCATAAAAATCTTTCTCAAATCTCGCTTCTCACTCCCACGGTCTTTCAATACCTTTCTGTGACACTGTCAAAGCTTGAACCCTGAGCACCAATTTACCGTTTTCTTACTCCCTCTTCCCGCCACCTACACGTCTCCTCGACGATACATAACAAAAATTTGTTACATTTTTTTTTAAATTTCATCCAAGATGACCTATTAACTAATTCGGCCTATAACACAATAAAGAATTTTTTTTAATAAAAATTATATCGACACGAACACCAACTAATCACGACATTGCATGTTTAGCAGCTCATTATGTCCCCGTCACATGAACCTTAGAGAAGACCGTCTCGTATAAATTTTATTGGACATTCAGTTTGAGCAATCATTGTTTTTAGAAGCAAAAATTTAATTTGTACCGCCTTCACCTGGGGCTGCGTCGCGTCGATGGCGAATTGTTTATTGTGTCGCGGCTAGTTCGCAGTAGCAGTATCGTGTCTTGCCGACCGGCACGCAGCCCCGGGGAGGCGCACGAGACGCGTCGCCGGTCGTAGGTAGGTTGTATGTTGAGCGGAGCCGCCGTCGGTGCTGGCGGCGGCGGGCGGCGGCGGCGGCTGACCGACTCGCGTGACTGGCAGGAGCTCAAGGCGACGGCGGACACGCTGCGGGCGCTGCAGGTGCAGCTGGAGCGCGCGCTGGCCGCGGCCGGCCTGCCCGGCGGCAGCGCGGGCGCCACGCTCACGGCGGTGCTCGAGACCAAGGAAGCGCGCATCGCCACACTCGAGCGGCAGGTCGCCTTACTCGAGAGCGAGCTGGCCGCGCTGGTGTCGCCGCCGCCGCCCTCGCTCGCGCCCTCGCACGCCTCGCTTTACGATAAGGCCGACCCTCCCTTCAAGAGACAAGTAAGTTTTCTGCTGAACGACGTGCGGGTGATGAAGGACGGGCGGCTGAGCGCGCCGCCGCCGCCGGCGCGCCCGCCCCGCCCCGCGCTGCGCTCGAGCTACGCGCACCCCCGCGCCTCGCCCTACTATAGTGCCACCACTCTGTGACTCCGTCGCCGACGACCGACGAGTACCGTGTCAATTTCTCGCTTTAAGTCCGAACTTAGCCGAAATCGTCGCCGACTGTGTTGACTCGTAATATTTTTGTGTAAACTTGTTCGTTGTTAAAGCTATTTTTATTAAAATAAGAGGAATTATATTCTTGAAAGATGTCGATTTAAATATTTTTGTTAAATAGGGCCTTAGACAAAGCGAATATATAAATTTAGATGTAATTGTATGGTTAGATGAAACATGTGAGGTTGATTACGTTGACACCAAATTAATGATGATTTAGAGATAGACTGTTATGAAAATAAAGACTGTCGAAGTCAATGCATCGAACGATATAATATTACGTCTTGGCAAGGTTTCTGTGAGCCTCCTTGATCGTTTTCTGATTTGATCATGTTGTGCTTTCGGTGTTGATCGCAAGTCATCGTCCAGTCAGCTCCAGCTTGTCCCGCGTCACGCCACCCGTCATCTACATCAACTAGTCTAGCTCATCACGACCCGACCTCTCTCATGTAGTGGTCATGTTTCATCAGACTTCTCACGGTAGATAAATGTATCACAACGTAGGCGCCCGTGCATCTAACGATGTTTACTGTCGAACTACTTTTGGTACTATTAATTAATTATACTAATTAGATATTGGATGACTGGAAAACTTTCTACCGACCCTCATCGAGGCTTCAGACTTTCATATTTATTAGTATTTAGTATAGAAAGTTTTCCAGATGTAAATATCCATTTACTATTTGATGATTCGGTACGATTTTTAAATATTTATATGTCGATGAATACGATTTATGATTGCATGTCGAATATTTGAACGTGTGAGAATATCGAAATGTCTTCCATGGCACTGCTCCTATCTCGTGTTCAATATTATAGTGCTGGAAACATTTCGTGCCGTATATAACTAACAAATATTGACATAAAAAGCTTGCGTCGCTTGTCATAACCTCGGTACTAACGTCACTAACTAACCAGTATATAATGATCATTGGATCAGTATTATTGAGTAGATTGGAATTTTTAACATCAGTATCATTTCCGCCATCACTATTGCCTCCGTAGATAGTTTCTTTGGTTTATCTATTTGTGGAGTCTTCCATTTCTTGTGTTCTACTAACGTTATGTTTGGATTTATCTAATTCTATACCGACTTTTGGATGGATGGTGAAATGATGAGCAGCTGGACGAGTTCCGGTTGGAGATCCAGAGGCGAGATCAGGAGATACTGGCAATGGCCGCGAAGATGAAGGCGCTGGAGGAACAGCATCAGGACTACCAGCGTCACATCGCCGTACTCAAGGAGTCGCTGTGCGCCAAAGAAGAACATTATAGTATGCTGCAGACCGACGTAAGTAATCATTCCATTACAAATTATACATCCTGTACTAAATACCAAAATTATCTAACTCAGATAAAAAATATCACACATAACAAATCGAGTGGCACAAACACAATGAATATACAAGTAGTGACGCACCATCGATTACAAAACAGGACCTACCTAACTCATGACTTTTTGTTAACTTCAAAATAGACAAAGAACTACTACCATGCACAGGTGGAAGAACTGAAAGCCCGGCTGGATGAGAAGAGTAGATTGGTGGAGAAAAAAACGGCGGCGACGTTGTCAGCGACGCACGAGCTGGCAGAGCTCAGAGACCACTCCGAGATCAAAGATAGGAAGATCAACGTTCTCCAAAGGAAGGTAAATAGGACCTTGAAATGTTGGAGTATATCTTAAAAGCTATAGAAGCTACTTATACGAAAGAGGATCCAATGGGAAATGAAAAGTTTATAAACAATAAAACTCACGGTGACCGTTGTAAGAAAGATAGTGGTTTTGAAAATGTTCCTAACAATTTCGATCTCCACAATAAAGAAAAGTTTGTCACTTTTTCATAATTTATTTATATAATCTCGTTGAAACTATCGCATTTATAAAATTGAATCCTTTTTTCCAACTACTGTCAATTAACTACAAATTGCTCGGTTAATATTCTGTGGTGAACTCTTTTTTTCTGTCTGCATATTTTTTGTAGAGCTAGACTAGGCTATAAATATTGTAGTTTAAACAAACTGAGTTGGCTAGTATTTTATACATCTTAAGACTGAAGCAATTTTTGTTTACGTTCCATTTTGTGTGTGTTTATTTTTTCTTTTTATTTATGTAGAACTATATGTTTTATGTTTCTGTCTGAGATAAGTCAAGTAAAATTTGTTATTGTACAGTTCAATTTATGTTGTATGTTTTGTTCACTGGATTTATTAATGTCATAGATACGAAACTCTCTCTACCTATAAAAAAATATTGTTTCATTGAAACAGCCAATTCTATGAAATCGTGAACTGATTATTTCGAAATATGCATTCGTTGATCGTCCAGTCGATTGCACTGATCCCGACACGATATAAGAACATTAACATCAAAGGGGAATAAGCTATAGCAATCGTTGCTCGGTTCAACCGATTTGTGTCCATTCCGATTCTCCAATAGTTCCGACGGAAACACTACTGAATTATTAATGTACTAGGAACCAGCAATAGTAACAATTACGTAAATTTCTATTCCCAGACAATACTATTGGAACCATTTATCAGAACATTTCCTAATGATAGTTTACAACGAATTTGTGTTACAAATGATTTGAATGGTTTAAAATATTTGCTTATCTCGATGACATAGTTATACATTTTACATTTTAGTGTTGTCTCGATGAGTTTTCTTACCATTCCATGTTTATGTGCTATAAAATAAAGTTCTTGTGAGCAAAATTTAATTTCATTATCGCCAACACAAATACCCACACAAGCAGCCGATACAGACTTTAATCCAATTAATTACTGCTTCTCAAATGCCTGACCCATTTAGTTGTTGGCATTATAAGCAGGTAGTATTTTGGTAATCTTGCTAATTCTTAACACAGCTTCAGGCAAGTGCCTTATTGTTCTGTTTACCTGTGTATTATTTGCAGTATTCAATTATAGTATTGTATTTATTTTATTTATCTGTGAAAGTTATGTTAAGCTAGTGTATATTTGTGTTTTGTTCGTCTTTTAAGTTGAAGGTATGTTTTTTTTTTTTAATTTTATTATTATTATTTTTTATTTATCTGTATATTAAGTAATATTGCTACTAACAAATACTACCACGAGTAGTGGTTCACACGTCTAACTGTTTTCAGATTGAAAATCTTGAAGATCTACTAAAAGAAAAAGACAACCAAGTCGATATGGCTAGAGCAAGACTAAACGCAATGCAAGCTCACCACTGCTCTTCTGAAGGTGCGCTCTCATCATTGGAAGAAGTTATAGGAGACAAAGAGAAACAAATACAACAACTAAGGGAACAGAGAGACAGAGCTGAGCACGAAAAGAACGAAGAAAGAGAACTACACGAACGAGAAATAGCCGAATATAAAATGAAACTCCACGCACTTGAAAGTGAAGTCGAAAAGCTTGGTGCAAGACTCGAAAGAGCTCAAGCCGAGAAAGACCGCCTCGAAGCTAAATTAGAAAGCTCACAGTCAGAACTTGGCAAATCTAAAGCAGAGTTAGATAAGGCTGCCAGTGAGGTTGGCAGGTCTGGCGCTGATTGGGAGGCAGCAAAACAACGCTTGGCAAGACTCGAACTTGAAAATGAAAGACTCAAACATGAGTTAGAGCGATCTCAAACAACTTTTGGCAGGAGTACATTAACCACTTCGCAGGAGCTTGACAGAGTTCAAGAAAAGGCAGATAAGAGTGCTGCAGAGCTAAGACGAAGTCTTGCTGAGCTCCGAGTGACTCAAGCCGATGCTGAAAGAGCCCGAGCTGAAGCTAGCGGTTTGCAAGACAAACTAGAGAAGTCCCAAGGAGAGGTGTATCGACTTAAGGCCAAGCTCGAAAATGCACAAACTGAACAGGATAGCCTAAAAGAAGAATACGATAGGTGAGTACAAATTCTCTAATTGAATGATTTTAATTATTTTATAAACAAAAACACGGAATAACATCAGATAAAGTTTTGTTAAAGAATCCTTGTGATGGTTACTGAACCTTTCAAAGTTAACGTTACCGCTTCTAAACTTTATTTATTCATATTCTTTCAATATCAAAGTTTGCAAACAAAACTTGAAGTGATTCTTGAGTTCCAAGTTAAGGGTTTGTAAACTCAGAAATAGTCTAAATGTGGCGGTACTTAAAATACGTCCAGCCCATATTTTCGGGATTTTCGACAAAATGAAATTCTAATAATGATTTCGAACGTAAAATATTCTAAAATGTATGATTAACGATTGCCTTTTAAGAGTTACCGTGGCCCTAGAACGCGAAGGGCAAATGAAGGAACATAGGTGGGTTTTAGTCAATAAAAATCTGACACACCCTCTCGCTTCATTCTAGTGCGGGAGAAGACATTTGATGACTTTCTGCACTAAAAAAATCCAATTTTTATGCCATTTACAAACGCTACCAAAACGTCACTGCTCAATCTCTTTCATTTTCTCTTACAAGTCTATCGCTGCTAAAATATCACTTCGTGTATACTTTCTGACTGGTTTATATTTTCAGTCAAATGTGTATATTTGCGTTTGCTTACATATGTTCTATCCAACATAAAATAAACTATTCATATATGTATAGTTAATACAAATAATGAGACTTGGAAGTTCATGTTATGAAATACATTAAAAGTGGTTTTAGAAAGATAAAATATAACTAAGGAATATAAAGTTATGATATGATGAATTAACATTAGATCATATGAATAACCTTCACTGTAACGTAATAGGTAGTCAATGTATAAGTGATAACTCTAATAACCAATTTAACTTTACTATTATATCATTTTCAATGCCAATAGGGTGCAATCATCTGTAAGTCGTCTCCACTCCGAACGGGACAAGGCCGTGGCTGAACTAGATAAGGCTAGAGAAGAGCTAGAAAGAACTCAGGCCACGCTTGGCAAGGCACAGCTGCAGCAGGACAAACTTCAAGCTTCACTAGACGCCGCTCATTCGGAGATTGACAAGCTCCAAGAGAAACTGGATAAGGCTGCTACTGAAGTTAGGAAGGTAAGTTATTTCGATAAATGAAAAATAGAAATAAAATAGAAAATTGTTTATTGTCCAGGTAATAGTGAGTATTGTCATAAGCACACAGGCGAAACAAAAGTTGATGTTTCAATAATAGCTTCAATATTAGGTACATAATTAGATTACATAAATAGTGATAATAATCAGAAACCTCAAACTAGATAATCTGTATCTCGACATTTCAAGGGTGTGTTTAATTGCATTAGAAAAATGCCTGTTGCACAGACCCCAAATAACGCGGGACAAGACAGGAAGATGATGATGATAAAATAATTGTGTAACTAGTCACAAAGTTCAATTACTTACCGAAAATCAAGAAATTAGCTTTATACTTTACAACTATTGTTATATACCATACTCATTCATAAGAAATAGTGTACATTTTTTTACGAAGAAAATAGGAAATATTACACTCGGAATTTATCCAGAGGTTTTTAAAAAGTACTTAAGTTACACTGGTCTGGTTACACTTTTTTATGTGGCTGGATTCTTAAGTGCTCTTTTTCTTTCCCGTGCATATTTCACAACAGCATTTTCCTTTGAAAACTGATTAAGTCATAAAGTTTCAAATGGGTTCTGCTGGCAACTTAAGAATTTCTAATTTGACCCTATAACAGAAATGGGTTAAGTACTGCATATTAAGTTACAGTTTTATTACCGATTAAGGAATTGGTTTACGATGCTTTAATCGTAGTAAGTCATAAAATACTATTAGTTATCATCTTAATGCCCTTATCTATTGTATTGATCACTCTTATTGATTGCAGAGTGTACAAAAATATACTATCTAGCTTGTACTTCAAAATCTGTATGATTGAAATCTGAATCTTTAGTAACAACATAAAATGAAATGTTCCCCGTACAAAATTAGGAATCAGGTTATTTAATTTTTATAAATGTTTTCCGAAGCATTGCCAGAAGTAATAAAAGAAATTTGTTAATTTTCAACGGCAGAAAAAAAACAGCAAAGAGCTTGCATTTTTTTAACAACCTTGTATTTATGCAGAATTTCTTAACCTGCCAGGTCCTAATATTTTACCAGTAAACGAAGTTATTTGAAGTAAATCCACTCGCTACCCATAAACTGTGTTCAGAGTACATTGTGTTGAGAGCAGCCGTAATGTCTGGTTGAACATAAAACATATACCTACGTATATAGGTGGTAACATGCTAAGTACACGATATTAACACACACATCACATCATCATTATTATCGTTCACAGTCTCGCTTCTACATGAAATCAACTGAAGCATGTGTTGAACACTGCTTGAAATGTTTAGTAAATTTATCGGTTTCTGCACTTGATTGTTCATTTTGAAAGGGGTTTTCCTTAAGAATTGCATATTTTTTACCAAAATCACAGTTAATCTTTACCAGAATTTTGATTTTAAACTTAATGCAATAGTGGTGACTGTTAGAGTTCTATACTTGGAAACAAATATTAAGTTAGACCAATGTGTGCTCGGAACTTTAGTCCCCTGACACCAAAACTAGGACACTACCTGTTATTTAGTGTCAACCTGAACTACTAAACTTATCTCTGCTCAGGTAGTTCACCTCACAGATAGGTTTGATCATACTTTAGAAAACCATTTAAACTTTGACTTTGCCAAAAACTCTTATTGCAGAGCAATACTTAAACTAATATTCAAAAGAGGTAAATTATTCATAAATCTGCATATCAAAGGTAATCTTTTAGAAATACTGATCCTATTTCGTAAATTTCACTAATATAAGCTGATATCCTCGAGTGCATATAATTTTAATCCCGTAAAAAAACATGAGCTACAAAAATAAAGCAACCGGAAAAATAGTCAAAGGTAAAGTGAAGAGGTCTGCAAAGTATCGAACTAATTTGTGCCATAAGCGGTGCAAATAATAACTGCAATTTTTTGTTGCTTTGCTCTTAAAAGTCCCCACAAATGAAGGTAAGGCCTAAGGAAATGACAATAAAATCTTCTTCCCCATTATCACAGTGTCAAGTGGATCGCGAGAAGCAAGCGTACGACTTCGAGTCCCTACAATCACAGCTGGACAAGGCTCTGGGCATGTCTGCTCGTTTCGGCAAGGAGAGAGACACCGCTACGCTGGAAGCCGACAGGTTCCGCGACAAGTATGAAAAGTCTCAGGTGAGATATGTTGATAACATGTTTTCAAATGTTTCTTTACTCATAGAATGTAATTCTTGGGAAGCTTTTTTCTAAAAAACTCAATAATTTGATATAAGATTTTTTTTGTATGGCTATTATCGATTCAGGAGGAGAAAAACACGTTATTTAAATTTACAGCTAGGAATATGATAGTAATTTAAGTCTAAAATCTAAAGATGAAGAAGGTCATGATTCTGTAGATAAACATTCAAATGAAGTAGAAAATAATCCGTGATAAATTGTAGATGAAACCGATATAATATCAGCAAATACCTAGAGTCCTAACAACATAGTATATACATAAAATTGACAAATCAAAATAAGCGGATATTTCAACAGCTTTAATTTGAAAAAAAAAACGAAATATAAAATCGTGTTTACTTAGCCACTAGAGGCTGTTGAAACGAAACACGAGGACGTAAACGGATACATCTAAATACTTGATGAAGCCAGTTGAAAATTTAAAGGCTAAATGTAGCCGAGACTCCGGTATCTATTATAAAATTCAACTTTGAGTCGATTCGACGAACCTAAATATGGAAACTGTTCAATGATTTATAACTACGATATTCTGGGAAACCCATTGATTCAGGATTCTAATATATGGAGCTGTGCTAATGGAAATTTACGGTACACGGTTCGACTATTATACTGATGAATTAATTTCAATTGTCCTTTGACGTTTGTGATGTAGAGTTTTTTAGATTATTCTGAGTTGAATACAATGTTCTGTTTGCAATTAGTCTATATTAAAATTAGTATATTGAAGAAAATCTACTAGCATTGAAAAAGCAAGCTTAATAGTCATATCAGATTGCTCTTTGAAATTGCTATTACTTTATCCGAGTGGGTGAAAATAATGTATTATATCAGTATTCATATTATTATTGCAAAAATCAAGGCCTGGAGTTGATCTGATTAAAATTTGATCTTTTTTCTCCGAAAATCTTTGTTAAGAATTTTTTCATAAAAATAGTTCCGTTGACTTTTGATATTGTAACGAGAATTGAGATCAACGAATCCAGAATTATTAGGAATGATAGTAAAAATAGACATTATTTTTAATGGTAGATTTGTTTTATTAAAGCTAATCGGATTCCCGAAATCTTAATAAAAAGTATCGTTTTGATATATTCTTTGTAATTCACTATTAGTTTATATCTAATCAAACCAGATTCTGCTAGTGGCTTCGCCTGGTTTTAGTTCGAGTACTTCTAAAAATTATAAATGATATAATCTGTATGTCATTCCGATATTTAAGCTATATATTAATATATTTTTTTTATATATTTATTCTTTCGAACGTGAAAGAGTAACAAACGTATGTACTCATAAAATCTTTCGGCTTCATAATATTAGTATGATATTTAGTAAGAAATGAAACAGTTGTTTAATTGGAGAATTTCAGTACGTCAAAATTTGTAGTAACAAAGTTTTCAAGTATAGTCTGAATGGAAATCTATGGAGATTAAGTTTCACGCCTGACTCAAACGATATGCAAATTGGACGGAAACGTTTGTACAACGGTCAAGCAGACAGCTCTATCTGTACCTTTTACGGCGCTGTTAACTGGCCTATTAGCTTTATGAGCGTAAACCATTGGTGGTTTATTGTTTTCCGAATCGTGTCGTGTAAACAGTCTTAGAAACTTTAATATAATTATATTATTCGTTTGAGTTGTAATTTTAACAGCTTTAACTTTTTGATCGAGAGAAATATTTACTTCAACCAATTCATCAGTAGTTTTAAGTTACCTATTATTATATTTTACCTTAATCATGAGTAGGATACTTGACCAACATTTTGTAATTATTAAAATAATATCTTCTCTATACTAATAATAACTAATAATATTTTTATTGTAGATGTAAATCTAGATAATTGAACTCAATTGTTTATTGAAATAATTGGTTTATATTAATAAAAGAGCATCGGGTTTAATTAACAAATGTGCATCCCAATGTGATATGGTTTAAAACTTCTAGAAAACGAAACTAGAATAAGACAAGAAAGCTTTATCAATAAGAACATGAATGCAAACGACGAACTTACTGCACACAGTACGATGACACCGAAATCCCGAAACAAATTATTCACAGTGCTTCGATCTCACTGAGTTTACTCACCACCAACTGTAATATCCCAATATAAATCATGACTGGAAAGAAGTCCACTTGAGTGGCGCCCGTTTGTCTAGACTCAGCCTTATGTAACATCTTGCGATATTATGGCAGTTCGACATTGATTTGAGATTGAAATAGGATGGAATAATATTCTGGTTTTATGAGCTCTTGCTTGCATTGAGCAGAAATAGTGATCGTAAATGATGGGTTAGTACCCTGTTTTCCTAATGTTACACATCTTCTAGTATATCAGGAGAAGTGTTGCTATTTCCTACATCATTATTTATCGATTGAGAATATGTTATCACTATAATTATTATGATCTATAAATATTTATTCTCTCAATCTAAAAAACAAATTACGTGTGGTTTACAATCTTTCGAATCAATCAAGCCATGCTGAAACAGGTATAAATAGAAATATTTCCAAACTTAATAGAACTAATAATATCATATTTATCAATATTGAAACTGTAATCCAAAAATATGAAAGTTTGTGAATTAATAAATCCATATTTCCAAAGGCACAAAGCAAATAACTGAGAGTTTGAATACTTTATAAACTTACATTTAAACGATAGTCCCATGATACGGGAATGCTACAACATTTTATAATTACGTCACTGAAATTCTAGCGACGTCACATAAAATAACTTGCAGGAATGGCAACGCTTTTATTCACTCAGCGTTATCCCGTCCGTTATTTGAACCTGCAGTATTTCGAAATTCGAGCATAGTTTAAACCTTAAATTAAAATTGACAACGTAAAAGCTTGGATATGGAAATTCTATTTGATTTACAAAACTTTTTTGGTGTGCTAATAAATGACTTATTCACACAGTGCCATTGTGTTTCTGTGGTATTGTCTGGTGTAAAATATTTATGTAGTGGTGAAGGCAAAAATAGTAGATCACTGACCTAAATTCTGGCCGGTTCGGTAGTATCAGTCGCATTCGATCGGTTATCGCTCGAATTGGATTGGAAGCAGCTTTCCACTTAGCCCCGTCGTGCTATCGATCTTGCTGTACATTTTCTGAACAATTTTAAAGAATCGCTTCGTCGCTATATTGTATTTTGATCAAACTGACTGATAGCATGACAGGATTTGTGTTGTTTATTGCGTTCTTTCAACTCGTCTCGTTCTATAGTTGGATTTTATTTTTGATCTAATGCGTCGCCTCGCAAATATTCGTGTCATTTTTGAGCATAGAGCTCCTTCTCATTTAAAATATACGTATATTTAGTAAAGTCATATTGAGAATACACTTTTTTTAAGTACTTCCTTTTTGATAATTCATTTTCTTTATATTTATTAACTTTTTTTTTAAATGTCTGGTACAGTTGTTGTTAATATTAATACTTTCAAGTAACTTCTTTGAACAGACGAAAAACATCAAACATATTCGGTATTTTATTTATTTATTAAAAATTCATGCAACACAAAGGTACAAAGGCGGCCTTAGGCATTATCTACTAGACAGAGAGTATATTATATTACTATCTAAAACATAGTCCAGTATACTAGGTGTTAAAATAACGGATCGCGTTCGAAACACTGTGGCTTAGAAGGCTATCCAGCACAAGTCGGTCTGAGCTGGACATGATTGTCTTCAGCATGCCAACCGAGCGGTGGGTCGGTTAAATACAAAGTTGGTGCCCTGAAATCACATGACGTGGTCGCGACAGGCCAAGGAGATTTCGGGACGACTTATGTAGATGTCTTCTTTAGAAATTGGCAAGAAGTGACTCAGAGTCGGGAACAATGGAAGGAATGAGGGGAGGCCTTTACCCAATAGTGGGACGGTATAGGCTAGACTGATAATAATAAAATAAATTATAATCTAAATGACAGCCAGTTGTCAAAAAGTCTAGCACGTTCATAAAATCAATTGATCTAATCATTGTAAAAATCAACATCGCGTTGATAACAAAACAGTCTAAAGTCTTGGAATACTCGTCTAAAAAAATAAAATATGTACCTACAAGCGGGCGTAATAAACTAGCCCCGATTGTATCAAGTTGGACCACGATAAACAATCTTCAAGCAATACCAAAGGTTTTATTCAGTATTTGGCAACTTGAGCCATGTTTATTGGTAGTAAAGCTAGCCGACTATTCGTTCATATCGCTTTGACATGTAACTTCAGTGGAATCCTGCCAACGAACTCCTAGGCCTACGTGGGGTGACTTGGTAAGTTAGAACTATGTTCTCAATACGTCTTGTGAGCGATCGGTATTTCATCTTCTATGATATGTTGTTCGGTATGGCGCTGTGTCACTGAAGCGTATTCATTTAATATAATTACTAATGTTGAAATGTCAAAGGTTCATGATTTGATATTCGGCTTATTGATTCCCGTGATTCGTTTCCAGCTAATTATACTACCGTTCATTAGGTAAATTAGTACTAATTGACTATTAAGTACAATTTTGCGAATGATAAGTTTTTAAATTGTCATATTTTGATGAAAATTTTCATCTAATCTAAACTTACGTGTATTGTACAGCTGGGTAACGTTATTTTCTTTTAATTACTTTAGTCTTAAAAAAATAGTTGCGTGTATCTATAATGAAAACCGGTGTTCCAACAATCTATTGTACTTACAACATCCTCCTATATGAAACAACTAGTGACGCCTCAACTTAACTAAGAACCGTTGCTAAATAAAAATGAAATTGAATACCTTCATAGTCTGAAAACCCAAATCCAATGATAAAAGCTGTAACAGGCAAACATACAACCACCCATTCTTTTCCAGGCACTAGTAGCACGAATCCAAAAAGAACGTGATGCGGCGCTCGCCGAGGCGGCAACCTGTCGTGAGCGCGCCGAAGCTGCTGCTGCTGCAGCCAATAGGGCGGCAAGGGACCGCGACAGCGCCACTACGGAGCTTGACGTACTGAGAGAGCGGTGGGAGAAGGCACATCAACAGCACCAGAAACTCACGGTAAGTGGGATTGAGAGAAATGAGGCTAAATTGTACCTTACCGTCATATTATGGCATTGTTCGTGCTTTTGAGGTCTACACTTAATTTTAGTTGGATAGGTATTTGAAATAAAGTAATCTAACAGGCCGATGTTTATTACGCGTTTTTTTTCAGTATTTCATGTTTGGGTTTCCTTCAGTTAGCTATAAACTTGAAAATCTGGACTATGCAATATCATTTTTTTTTATTTAATTTCTTATAGCTCAAATAGTCAAAATTTCAAGCAGTCTATCCATTCGTCGGTATAATTCTAACATGGTCATAGCCAAAGGCAATAAATAAGTAGCCAAAGCATGTCGCTTATCTGTGTAAAAATATTGATTTGCTGTGATTTCAGATGGAACGAGACGATGCCCTAACCGAGCTTGAAATAATGAAAGAAAAACTAGACAAAGCCCTCTATTCCACACAGAAAACAATCGAAGAAAAAGAGACTGCGCACAAAGAATACGAAAAAATGCTTGAGAAGTATGACAGGTACTTTTAGTTTTATATGTTGTCTTGTGTTATTGGCGATGCGATATATGTGCCGGTGAAACTCTAAGTTACATTTTATGAACATGATAATATGGTTTTGCTTTTTTCCAGGTCCCAAAATGAAATCTACCGCCTACAGAACAAGATAGATATCCTAGAAGCAGACAAAGATCGAATCGAAATGGAATTCGAAAAGCATGCACATATAGCGACAAAGTCAAAAGATGAACAGCGCAAACTGCAAGACGAATATGCTAGATTACAAGAAATGTACGATAGGGCGTCTCTCCAACTTAACAGGACTAAAGAACAGGAAGAAAAGGCCAAAGAAGATATGGATAGGTTAAGCGTTGACATCGAAATGGTACGAGACCGGTACGAAAAGAGCCAAATCGAACTCAGAAGGTATCAGGCCGAAAAAGAGAAATTAGTTGCGGATAATGAGCGTCTACAATTCGAATATGAAAGGGCAATGACGCAGTGTGGTAAGGCGCAGGCATCTAATGAAAAAACACAAGAAGAAATGGCTAGAGTGCAAGTAGAACTAGAAAAAATGTATGACAAGCATGACAAGGTAGCGGCTGAATTGAGGAGAGTGCAAGCGGAGCTAGATAAGGTGAAGCAAGACGCAAGTGGTGCGAGGGAAGAAGCTGAACGATATGCGGCACGATACGGAAAGTACCACGACACGAAGGAAGAACATGAGAGGACTAAGTTGGAGGTGGAACGACTCCGCGCTCGGTTAGAGAAGACTACAATAGACCTGGAGCGAGCGCGCAAGGCAGAAGAAGAAACATCCCGTCTTCGCTTGGAGTTAGAACGCGTTGAAGCAGTCCGAGGTAAATACCAATTCGAACAGGACAAATGGACTAATGAACTGAACAGAGTGCAAGCAGAACTCGACAAGCAACACGAACGGTACGAGGCGGCGCAGGCCGACATACAACGCCTACAAGCAGAGAAGGAGCAAGCTGAGACCAAGCTACATGAGATGAATATACAACTAGAACTATCCAAGAGCGAAGTTACCAAACTCAGCGCCACGTTAGAAAAGCAACGAGCAGATCTAGAACGTGCTCATATTGAGTGCGAAAAATTCAGAGACCGGTGCGAAAAATTGAAACTGCGGTCAGAGCAACTGGATAAAGATAACGAACGACTTAAAGGAGAACTGCAACAGATTGAAAGGATGAAACTACAAGCGGTTGCCGGAGATAAGGCGAGGACCGAAGACAGACTCGAAATTGAGCGTCTTCGTGACAAACTTGAGAAAGCAATACAAGCGCGAGATTCCACGGAAATGGAAGCCGGACGTTTAGCTAAGGAGTTAGAGAAGTCACAGATGCATCTCTCGAAATATCAAGAAACAAATGAAACAACACGCGTTGAATATGAAAGGATGACGAACGAACTCGGTCGAATGCACGAACGCCTTGAACGAACTATCCTTGAGATGAGACATGTAGAACAGGAGCGAGATGCATTGGTACAAGAAATACATAACATGAGGTTCAACGTAGACCAACAACAGAGGAACTTGGACCACCGTACGCAGGAGACTTTAGTAAAACTACAGCAAGAACTAGCTCAGTCTGTGCGCGACAGAGAAAAGATGGCGTCGATATTAGAACAGAGAGACAAACAAGCAGACGCAATAGAAAAACAGATCGTCAAGCTAGAAGCCGACACGAAACAGCTGACAATCGAGCGCGACCAACTAGTCGCACAACTAGAGAAGTCTCAAGATATGCTTGTAAACTTCCAGCGAGAACTAAACGCTTCGGAAGCCGAGCTACAAAAGCAGCGTGAGGAAGTGCGACGAATGAAAGAAGAACAACGCAAAATGGCACAGGATACTGGTGGAGTTAAGAATGTTATTGAAAGCCGTGACCGCGAGATCGCTAAACTACAACAACAAGTCCAATCGGTCACTAAAGAAAAGGACGCTATCAGACAGCGAGCAGAAAAGGCCGAAAAAGATGCGCAGAAAGTTGGAGAGATTGACAAATGGCGCGCTGCGGTTGAACAAGAGAAATCAAAGGCTATTCAAGCCGAGCGAGCGTTGTCTGAATGCCAACAGCGTTTGCAGAACTTGGAAAAGCAGTATCAAGCTGCCCAACAGCAACTGCAGGCAGGGTCGAGGGGCGGTGCTGAGGCGTTAGCTGCGGCACAAGCAGAGGCCAGGTCGCATGCAGTGGAACGGGAACGATGCCAGGCGCAACTCGAGATGCTTGTCCAAGAATTGGAGAAGAGCCAGGTCAGTTGGAGGATCGCCCGGCGACAAGCCCGCGCTGGAAGGGGTTCAATCGAGTTCTACTTACGTTTCCTTATTAAAAATCTTTTAAAGGCAGTTGTAGTTAACCCAATCAAAGTAACTTCCAGCAGTGAGAGTTGGTTTATAAAGGAATTCCCAATTGTCCCAGCCAGTTTTTATAATGTAATTTTAATAAATAATAAAATTATCATTCAACCAAAAGATGTCCACTAATGGACATGGGCTAAAATTATAGGGTTACGCTTTTAATCTGGATAAAAGATTAGCGATGCTTGTGATAATATATTTCATGGTACGGCTGGCGCAGTGTTCTAGTACAGATAGTTGTTCTGGGTCTGAATGTCATGTAACTTAACATTTATGTAAACGTCACAGAATTCCAAGTAAGAGACAACGTTTCTTTTAAAGTAAACAACAAATAACAAACATAAAGAAAACTTATATATTGCAAGGTTGTAATTACATTTTTATCACTTTTTGGGGATTGTCAAAATCTCGTCGTAATTTAACTGAAAAGGTTAACCGCACGGACAAATAAAGATCTGCATGGGTAGAAACCTAGAATTTCGAAATAATTTATTCACAAAATGAACAGAATCTCGTACTACTACTTACTTTACTTTAATCATTTGGTGGTGCGAACACTTAAAAAATGACATAATATGAGCTGGTTGGAAAAATTGGATTCTGCGATGAAGTCAAGACTATTTGCCATTGCATCTACGTAAACTCGATTGAACCGCAGCGAGTGTACGTTGTCCGCTTCAATCATTGCACCGGTGTCGAGTAGATTGTTTTATTTGGATGTTCATATTTTTGTTTGATCATCGCCGGTCGCCATCTTGTCGTTGTATAGTGTAGCATGTCACCCACGGCCCGCTGGGCATCCTCCAACCCCTCATTGTTCGTATTTATTTTATTAGTTTCATCATGACTTGAAGAAATATCATGGAATGTATTTGTGTTGACGAGCAAATTGTTGCACCATACATTTTTCATATGCACCGAATGCAACCCTTTCAAAGGTCGCAATAAATGTCGGGTGCAAGAAAATTGCAATAAACGCTTCATTGTAACCAAAAAAAAAACCTGTTAATTTTTATCTTTTTTCAGCCGTTCGCTACTGTACTGTGTATATTTGCAAAGTTATTTTATCATTGTTCGTTCATCTCAATAAATATATTTCGTCGTCGTCGTATAATTATTTGGCTGCAACTGAAATATATTTTGCGGAGTTACTTGTAAGATAAATTATGGCTTGTTGGATTGGATTTTGCGATTCATATATATATAGCTTTTCAAGCTTTATGTAAAAGTGTACGACGCTATAGTTGCTAAATAAAATACTGTTGTCCTTAACGGCATTATTTTCGGGGACAGCTCGATCTTCGAGAAGCGACGAAGAAGCTTCAAGCTGCGGGCGCGCAAAACGCCAAAGCTGGGGAAGACACAGCCCATGCTAAGAAACAACTGCAAGAGGAATTTAAAAAATTGGACGATGCGAGGAGACAGTTCGAAGAACAACGGAGAACAGTGGAGAATAAGCGGAAAGACGTGGAGGAGAAAGAGAAGGCTCTGGCGGAGTTAGATCGACAGTTGAAGAAGAGAAAAGAGCAAATGGACCAAATGGAAGCTTCTTTGAGGAAGGTGAGATCGAAATGTATTTTGCTCATTAATAACATGGGTACACTTACACAAGTACCTAAATATTATCTCAATCACATTGCATACCCATCAGGTTTCTTGCAGAGAAGTACGCCGATCTAAAATATTTGCAGATATATTTTCCAATTATAATAATTATTCATCATAATCTTAAAAAAAATTAACAAATAAAACTAAATCACTTTCTATAATATACAATATATCCGCAATTTTTCTCTAAAACAATCATCAAATGTCTTACCCAGGCCGGCGGCAGCACAGCAGCGGTATCCGACTTGAACCGCAAGCTCTCAGACTCGCAGAAGGACGCGGACACATTAAAACAACAACTGACGCAAACTAAGGAAGAGGCAGCGCGGCTGACGACTGAGACTGAGCGACTATTGCAGCTGGTGCAGATGTCACAGGAAGAGCAGGCGCAGAAAGAGAAGCAGATCATGGAGTTGCAACAGTCAGTATAGACTATCATATACATATAAGCACGCACACACCTCCCTAAGTTTCGTCACATCATCGTTCATCAGACATCAGTTCTGTGGTTTTCACCTTGGTCACCTTTTATCGAGCCTCATCATCATCATCATTTCATCTGAAAGACGTTCACTGCTGGACAAAGTCCTCCCCCCTTGTGTTGCCACAACGAACGGTCCTGTGCGTCTTGCGTTCCTGTGATTCTCACCAGGTCATCGGTCCACCTTGTGGGAGGCCTTCCAACCCTGAGTCTTCCGGTGCATGGTCGCCACTCCAGAACCTTTCGGCCCTATCGACCATCTATTCTACGAGCAATATGCACTGCCCACTGCCACTTAAGTTTGGCGATTCTTCGGGCTATGCCGGCGACCTTGCTTCTCCTATGGATATCTTCATTCCTGATGAGATCATGCAAGGAAACACCGGGGATAGCCCTGTGCCATGTATGTATAATTTATGCCCTTTGGCATAAATTATTACGGGTTTATTTGGCTTAAATTATGAATTCTCCAACGCCTGCGCTAGTGTAAACTGTGTTACAAGAGTGTCTTCCCCTTATTACTATAATATAATTTATTTATAGCATATATAGAAAACAAAGTGAATCAAAAGAAACCGAAATAATAAAATTCAAACTAAACATGCATAATTTAATAATGTTTTCGTAAAATGTTTATTATTATAAATTAATCAAAATAAATGTATTGTTTTCAGGTCTATTAGGAATCTTCAAGCCAAACTGAAAAGTCAGCAGCAAGCACAAGCACAAAGAGAAGAGGTATATTTTGTAATTTTTATAAAAGTAAAAAAAATCAAATTAACTTATGAAAATAGTAAAGCATGCATATAGATGAAAAAACTAAACACAGAAATGATAATATTTAGATTTATGTTAACCCAACATTAGAAAAAGACAATGATGAGGTGTTTAGAGAGATAAATACAGAACTGCAGAAGTTAAGCCAAGTTCTTCTTACGTTGACTTACAAGTTGTATAATGCTCGTATGTGAAAGGAATTGAAGGAGCATGCAAAGTAACTAATGATGAAATAAAAAATACCAGCCAGTGAAGTTTTGAAAGAATGTTCGGTAACAACTTTATCAATAAACACTTATTTACGGGAACGCTCGTCGGTGGCCTTAACACGTTCGGACCAGCATCGTCCTATAACGTCTAATAGAAAACATGTTAGTAATTGAACTACGTCTCATAACGCCAAGCTGTCATAGTAAATTCCATCAGTTAAACTCTATGTATGTATATATATATATATATAATGAATTTTTAGGTTCCTTATTGTTATCGTCTACTACACTCTCGCAAATTCGTACGTGTATAAGAAAATATTGTGTCATAAAGTGCGCACCTTACGGGAGCGGCGCTGGGCCGAACGTGTTCAACTCCCAATTTGATTACCAAAATTCATTTAAAGCTTCAACTGCTCCAATATTGTGTTAACATGTGCATGTACTAACCCAACTAACATTTTCTGTTCCACGCAGGCCGGACCCGCTGGCTTCCTCAAAAGCTTTTTCTAAGTTAGTCCTTCGCACCAAGACTGTCGTTCATTTATTTGCTCTTTTCTTTTAAAAAGTTTTTCTTTGAGCGTCGTTCTAACGCCGTCAGCGATAACCATTCCACGACTTTCGGTAACAATATCACACGTAAGCTTTACAAAAATGCAATTTCGTATTAAGTAATGTTATCGATATTTATATTGAATATTTATAACAAAGTGTTCAGATAATAATATTGATCTCTTGTTGAACTCCGGACCGTACGAGTCTCCTCCCTCGTACATTGTAACTGCACACAATAACGATAATTATTAGTTTAGCGATAATTTAAGTGATGTTTAAAAACAAATAAATAATCGTGGTGTTCAGCGGGAATTATTTTTTAAGTAATAAAAAATACAATATTGTAAAACTGTTAAGTAAACATGTATCTAGATAGATCGAGTAAGTTGTCCACTAGTCGATGTTACCCCGCTTACAATCTTGTTATGCGAACTATCAATGAACTATAATTAAATCGAAATCTATGTTGACCTATCTCGAGTTATTTTTGAGTTTATATTGTTGATGAGAATTATGTTGTTGAAGTAAAATTTATTCGTTTTTATTGATTTTTCTTTTTTTTGTTATTTATTTTCATCTTTCGACCCCACTCGGTAGGATCTGACGCGCGCAAGACAAAGCGAACTAGCCGCCATGAGAGAGCTCGAAAGCACTCTCGCACAGAAAGACGTGCTCAAGGCAAAGTTGGAAGAGAGCAAAATGAAAGTAATAGACTTAGAGATAGAGCTGAACGAATCATCGCTAATATTATCAGAAGTGCTAAAGATGCCAGATGGGCCTGAAATGAATAATATTAAACGGAGCATGAGCTTTTTCGAATTGCAAAAGAGTGGTAAGGTAGTGGATAGGCTTGACAAGTGCAGGTTGAGCAGAAGCGACAATGACTTAAACATGATGCACTGTAGAGACAAGAAGAGAGATCCGCCGAACATAAGTAAGTTGTCAAGAAAGATATCGGACTTGACGAAGGAAATGGCGATCAAGAACTCTAAATTAATAGAACAGCAACGATGTATATCAATACTAGAAGAGGCACTAAGAGAGAACAATAATATAGCTGAGTTTGAACAGTTGCTTGCAGTTGTTAGAAGTAAAGACGAGAGAATCAATGAGTTGGAGCAAATTGTGAATAAGAAAAGTATAACGAATCTAAGTGAAGGCAAAGATAAAAGAATATTGGAGTTAGAGGATGCTTTGAAGGAATCATTTATGATAGCGGCAGAGAGGGAAAAAGTATTTTATGAAGAAGAACAGAGAAGAATTGAAACCTTGCGCAAGGTAAGACTCTTTGATAATTTTTTAATATAGCAGAATCTTTCGTTATGTCTTAATATTTATAATTCTTCTGTATGTATATATGTCACCAGCCCCCCTAGCCAAGTTACAACCGTTTCGTGTCGAATTCCGTTCTCCAATCGGTAACGCCTCGGTGTCAGCAGTTATAGAAAACGATAAACTGGTAGCCATGTTGACGCGCCTGAGTCGGCCGCTCGATCTACAATGTCGTTCTACAATAACAAAGGATGTAGCGTTGAACATTGTAGAAACGATAAAAAATCATTCTATATTTTTGAACGATGTGAACTTGGCTACGAATTTTGTATTCGTTTGTTCTGACCACGTGACTTAGCGTTGAGATGAGGTCATTCACATTTCGTTAGCGCTAACAATTGCGGATTATCAACTTGATTTCTGGACTATTTAGATTCAAATTTGACCCGGCCGGTGGCACTACAATCGGGTCCTATGAGTTGTGAACTTTATAGGGCTGGAGAACATCTGACGGATTTTCTACTATTATACATTTATATGTATATTTTTTACTTTACTTGGAAAACAAACAAATGTAACAAAAAACAATAATTGAGAATAAAACGCAAAATATGGATTGCAATCAACATAATTATATGTCGCTTTATATCTGTTATAAAAGATTTATAAAATTCGGAAGGATCATAAAAACAATAAAATGTCTTCATTTATCTTGAGAACTATAAATTGTAATAAATTATTATTATTAACCAATATTTATCCGAGTGACCAATACTCATCGTACGAATGAAATGTAAAGGTATAGAGTTACATTCTAATTGCAATATATAATTCTTTCAGATGGGCAAAATGGAACAACGCATACGTTCGCTTCAGAACGCTTCAGCGATGAACTGCGAGACTTGCTCCTCAGTGCTAAAGCGCTTGAAGCAGCTGGAAGACGCACTGCAACACTGTCAGAACAACAGGGACCATATATTGCGACAACTATCGCACCTCGTGTAAGTACTTATTATTTACCAGCGTCTTGCAGCGGCTTCGCCCGAGTGAAAGTAGGTTTCTCCCTTTCAACTCCCGTTTCATCCCTTTAGGATTTTTTTTTTAGGTGGCAAAATCATCTTACGACAAGTCGCGCTCTTAGGCGGAGCGAGAAATAGTGTCAGACTTTTACTGACTAAAAATCCACTCCTGTTCCTTCTTTGCCTTCGTCCCAGGGCCCCGGGTTTCACTTTCACACTAACCGTGGCCCCAGTAGGCTTCGACCTTGCTGGGCCCCTACAACAAACAACGCTAACATCTCCCTGTGGCGCGCGTGGAACAGTACCCGCCGTCGACAACTTGGGCTCGGTCCGGACGGTTACCGGACGGTCGGACGGCGAGCTACCCATTGCTCGCCGTCCGCAAGCCCGCGCCTACGGTGGCCGGTAATTAGGATCGGAATCCCGACGGCTGAGGCGAGAGGGCCTCCCCCTTTGCTAGCAATACTGCTTCGCAGAAGGAGGCGACCGCCTGCCACTCCTCCTCGCTCCGGACCATGGCCTGTACCAAGGCCCGGCGCGAGAGATCGCTGCCGTCGATCGCCCCACGAGGACACGGCGGTGCTCTGCCCAAGCGGGGCACACCTCTACCGTGTATCCCTTTAGGGTGTGAATTTCGGGAAATCCTCTATTAGTGCTTGCCTACGTCATAAAAAAAATATTGTGCAAAATTTCACGCTCCTACTCTCAGTAGTTTAAGCTGTGCTTTGATATGTCAGTCAGTTAGTTTCTCCTTTTATATAAATATAAGTAGATTATATTTATTAATATAATCTACTTATATTCCCCCCTCGATATAAGCCTAATATGGAATTAACGTACTTTTTGAGTACGTTTTACATTTATTATAATAAAATATATAATATTCATACATGGGAGCAGTGGTGGCCGACAGTAATGGCCCCGACTTACGGAGTTGTAGGTCGCGGGTTCAAACCCAGCCAGGCTCATTATTTTGTGTAATTTATTTCATCACCACTTCTCTCAAAACGGTGAAGGAAAACATCGTGAGGAAACCGGCATGTCCTAGAACCAAAAATTTTAAGACATGTGACATCCACCAACTGGGCCCGTGTGGTAGATTACGGCCCATTCCCTTTCCTAGAGAGGAGGCCTGAGTCCCAACAGTGGAAACATTATAAGGCCGACTATGCTATGCTATATTCATACAACTATCACACAACTGCGTCTAGTCCCAAGCTAAGCTGAGCCTGTGTTAGGAGTACTAGACAACTGATAAACATACTTAAATATTTCTAAATACATGCATTTATTATAGATAAATTACACCAAGACACAGAACAAATGATTGTGCTCATCACACAAACATTGATCCTGGGTGGGAATCGAACCCACGACCTCCAGCATAGCAGTCAGGGCCACTAACCACTAAACCAACAGGCCAGTCAGTCATTGTAGTACAGTGTTAGGTTACTTTTCAATAGTCTTTCATATTCTATTTGGTTTTATTAAATTATAAAAAAGTTTGGGTGGGTCAAATATTGTTAGTCACATCTTTTAGATTGTCTGCGTTTAAAGTCAAGATTTTATATTGATTAATTTTTGTGGTTGCGTATCCAACATTGCTTTGAAAATTTAAGGAATGAAACTGAGGTAACAAATCTAACATCAATTTAGACTATTCTTCATCACAGACCTAATCCGTTTTTTCCATTCAGTAAAATCGGATATTAAGAGCAGGTACATCATGTAAACAAAATCTTAGAAAAATCTCGAGAGAAAGCTTTTTTTAAAATGTTGTGTCTGATTCTTGAATTTTAATGCTCGTGACATAACACATGAAATCAATTTATTTCTTATTTCAAAATAGACATTTAAACCTATTTTGAAATAAGACATTCTTGTAATTTATCATTTAAGAACTTTCATGTAACGGTATGCCAAATCCAAAATTAAAACTAGAACAAAACCTCATACTAACTTTGTTGTTTCCGTTTTCCAGTCAAGACGTGCTAGAAGGTGCAATCAGCGAGAAAGACTCTCAGATAGCCGAACTCGAAATGAAGGGAGTGCTCGATGAGAGCGAGACAAACCGATGCGACTCACTCAAGACAGAGCGGGACAAACTACTCAATAGGCTGAAGATAGAGGTAATTAATATTCTAATCTTCTCCTTCTCTGATACTGTATCTGAACCTGTGCAACAGTTATTTTCAAGTTAAATTTTGTGAGTTCTTTGAAACAGCCAAGTCAGATACAATCAATTTTTTTAGCTGAAACCTCAATTCATGATTAGGATTTCTATTGATTATCGATTCTAATTTTTTATCCTTTATCTCATCTACTGATGTGTGACCAAGATGTCTAATATTTTCTTTTACTTTAAATTTATTGACCTTTTCTATGATTTATTTTGACTTTGCTACTTTTATTACTTTTTGTTCTTCTGATAAACTCTTCTGTTGGTAAGCAATGGATGAGATCTACGATGGTATGAACGGACCCAGAATATTCTTGTTCACTCTTGCTTTGTTGTTTCACTCTTGTTTCCTACGATCTTCACTTATGAAGGTAGTAGGAAACAGAGATACTAACAGAGATTCAGATTCTTTCTAAGTCTCGGCACTAACTTATGATTAAGAGTTGGTTGCAGTCACAAAGTATTTTGTAGGAACTTGCCCGGGTCGATGATGACTTCGCGGCCCCGTAACAGCGATTTTATATTTATAATAAAAAACAAACATAAGTTAGGGTCAGGTTGATTTTTTTTTATCAAGCCAACTAATTTATATCATGTTTTGATATGGTCAATTTTAATAAAATTATTTTTCATGGCGTTCTCTTTTACATTTGTGAATTTTCAGAGGTTCAAAAAAGTTCAAAATTAGTGCAATATCGCCTTAATATACTAGCCTGTAAATATGACACCCCTGTTCTTCTCAACTTTCAATCTCAGAATCCCCCCAATTATTTCTAGAACGAGCGCATACTCCAACTGGAGCAGTACACCTCTCCGACCCAGCCAGCTGCCGAAGGTTTCCTACCAGTAGACCTGACGCTGACTGACGAACTGCTGCAAGTCTGCGACGACAATGTAATTGTTTGGGTATAGTCTACATCTATAGAGAATGGTGATAACGCATGGAGTGACGCCGGTGTTTTGGTTTCAGCTGTAATTTGGTTAGTATGGGCTATGCTAGGGCAATGGCGGTAGACTATGAATGATGCTATTTGTAGCTCCAACTCTTTTATATTGTTCTTAGCTTTTGTATTGTCGACAAATCTTGAAAAAACATCCCTTGTCCTTACTTTGCCAGGTTTTCACCTGTTGAATTATGATCAGCCTTTGTGGTACTATTTTTATAAGGCAATTCGTATTCACGGCGTGTCATGGGGCAAGTTAGGCTATTTGAATGGTTCAACTCCAAGAATGTAGACTCGTTTAGCACTCATAGTCTCCAAAATTGTCCTAGTTGAAAGAATGGATTTAACACACATAATAATACTACTTCCAATAATTTTATACCTTTATTGAAAACTTTGAGATCATAGTTTATACAAGCTTAGATTTCTGCATGGTTTTCCTCATTAAGCTTCCTATTAAACTCATAGATATAATCGACAAAAGGCTTAATGAAATTAAAGACTAATATAAAAATGCGTCCACCATCTTAAATGGCGACTAGTCGCCATTTTGTTCAACATTTTTATAAAAATCTTAATAATTGCTTGATTGACTTCACGAATTTCGCAGAGCCAAATTGACTAAACAACTTATTGGAATTTAAAATTGAGAATTTTAATGAAATAAAATTTTGCTCAATTTACTAAATGTATGAGAGTGTGTTTGCGTGTGTGCTTTATTGATTACAAACAATTCATGGCGATGGCGTTTGAAGGGAAGAGTCAAAACTATTGGAATCTAAATAATAAAGATTGGATTTAGGAAAAGGAAATACACAAAGCTTTAGTGTTGCGACCAGTGGAGTAAGTAAGTGACCTAGACGAGGCAAACATGCAATTACTAGTTATTAAAAAACATTAAAGATTATAGATAAACTAAGAGCAGCTATTACTTGCCTAATATTTTTAATCGTAAGTATGTCTAGGTAGATAAGAAAAATGTAATACTCAAGTTGTGTACAATAAGGTGTCTTAAAAGGTTGGAGATTGAATCTATTTACAATCAGTAACAGAAACTTGTGAATAATGTCAATGCAAATCGGAAGCCACGATTCATTTTTAAATCAATAAGTATTTGGTCATAGTTGATTGTCATATCCATTATGGTACTGAGTTAGTGATTTGTCTTTCTGGCGATGCTCTGAAAGATTTACAGCAAGAAAATTTCTGAGAACTGGTAACTAATAATGATTCGCTTTAAATGTCATCAGTGACATGGATGATGAGGTAGATGATGAGATAGATATAAATACGATCTCCTCATTTGCATAACATTTCCAGGTTTCTGTATCTGATTGTATCAAAGAAGCACCAGTTAACATTTTACTAATGACTACAGGAGGAGGACATCCCAGCAACAGTGCTCTAACGACAAACGCAGCTAAGTCAAAACGTAAATCTGTTTGTGGCCTTAGCCATCATCACGCACTAGTCACCCATCACCGCTACCTTACCAACTCATCATCGCTTATCACTTCAGCATTCTGCCAAACAAAAACTAAAAAAAACCGCCCGCTTGCAACAACTTCTGACTAAAAAAAAACGAATTTTATACCAAAGATGTTAATTTTTCTGTAAATAAATTAAGTTTTTTTTATTTGTTACTTTTTGTTTTATTTTTCTTTCACTCTCTTTCTCGGTATGTTACCCTTTTTGTGCTCTAAAGTAAGAGATTATTTTTTTATCTCATACAATTGAAGGAACCAAATGATTTATATTATCGTCTATAATATGGCACTTGTTGATGTATACTTACGTTAGAGCAATAATTACCGATATTATAGTTGAACACTCGATGTCTATTTTTAACTTAATACTAGTCAAATCTATCAATGTTCTAATGCTTTAACATACAAAATATACTTATATATTCGTTTTCATACAACATGTAAAAAATTCTAAAGTAAGGGGAAATTTAGTTGGTTTACTCAAGGCCAGATGGGATTGAATATATGAAATGTTGGTTTATTCGTAGCATCGAAGGATAAAGGAAAAATACGAAGTAATAAGGATGTAGGTTCGTAAAAAACCGACAAATATACATGGAAGTTTTTCTTACACGTTGTATAGAAACAAACTAGTAGTTATTATAATATTTTTCACCTTGAAAAAGGATTTTGGACTTTCTATCATCCCAAATCTTTCGGCCTTAGGGATTTGTTTAGTGGAATATTAATTTAAATTAGTAGACACTGATATATAAAATTAGTGATTGTTTTGCAACAAGTTGCTGGCAGACTTTTCAATAAATTTTTACATATCATGCACAATTTATATGAAAAAGTACATTCAATGCTGACAGTCTGCATATCATTACGATTTAAAACGTAGCTTCTTATTCATAAATCATAAACCCCTTAGGAGATCGGTGTTCGAGATATTTTCGTGAGCCAAGAAGCTTGTACAATGTCGAAAAGCACTGCCTTACATTCTAAGTAAAAATATTAAATATTTTCTGTTAAGCGTAAGCCTCGTTTGCTTAGTGAAAAGAGCAGGGACGTCCGCTCTCTTCGACTGATAGCGATGAAATGAGTAACCGTGGGATAAAAAGACGTCAATTTTCCTTTATGGCAGCTATCGAACTACCCACGTTCACGAGTGATTTTATATTTACGTGTTTTGAGCTTTTTATAAATAAAACATTATACAAGAAACAGTATTGTATTTGTGATAATAATAGTACCGGTGTCTACACGAAATCCAATTTGTGAAAGATATTTTTAAATTCCACATGTTGTTACTTATCTATTATATAATTACAGATATAAAATAATAATTTGTACATCTAGTTAAGTATTTAAGCCATTTAAGCTTATTGCTGTTTTAAGCAATTGTTTTTTAATGATAAAAAATCCCATTTTCATAAATTGGATTGTCGCTCCAGAATAAAAAAACGAGAAACATCGAAAATACGCATATTTTTCTCGATAACTAAACTTTTAACTTCTATGAAGGGGCATTGGTCGACTGTTTTGTTTTTGATAATGATTGTTATACTTTAAAACTTGAAATTGTTTAGTGTTAAGTGCATCAAATGACCTATTAAATATAGTTTTTAATTGTGTTATGTCCAATGTCCTTTAGTATATAGGCTGAGATCCTTCCTGTTCTATCTCCCACTAATTTGTATAAGATGTTATATTATTTAATCACAAATTATAGAGTGTTGGCAAATTCTATGGCTTTTATACACGGTCGCTGAATGTAGTATGTATTTGTACGGTAGGCGGGATGTACAGCGGTGCTGCGGTTCGTCGATTTTACTTCGATGATATTTAAAGTTCTGTTTTCAACAATCCGTCGACGCGTATCGTTTTAGGCTATTCCTTCCAATTTTATTCTTGATTCGACGTACCGCACCTACCTGCGTAAACCTTTTGTATTGACTCAAGTGTGTAGTTGAATTGTATGATCAAGTCACAATAATTATTACGGTATTAAAGTAAATGATATTAGTTACTTGTTACTTAATATAATGGTATATAAATAACAGTGGGTCGTATTGTTTCACAAGTTGTATTGACCGAAATTATGCTGAAATTAAAAAAAATACATGTTCTTTGAAAATATAATATCTTCATATACGGAACGGTATTGTTTGTTTCTTTTTTGAGGTTTAAATCCAGAACCCTTTTTGTACTTTTCTGCCCCCCTAGCCAAGTTACAACTGTTTCGTTTCGATTCTCTTTTCGTCAATCACCTCGAGTCGGCCACGACTTTGATTCCTTTGTTCTGACGTCATCTCAATGCTCAGTCACGTAGTTAGAACAAAGGAATAGGAGGCGTGGCCGACTCGAGGCGATCAACGAAAAGCGAATCAAAACGAAACAGTTGTAACTTGACTAGGGGGCAGCTCTTTAATAGACTCGTACAGTCGGTGGTCAAAAGTGCAGTTGCAATTTTTTTATAGAAGAGGCAAGAAATATGTAACCAATATTTATGTAACTCATAATATGATTTAAAAGAGTGTCCATGTAGTTTTTTGCACGTTCTCCTCTATAGAGACCTACGGTTTGGAACGTGCAATTTAGTTTCACTTTTTTTGATTGACCGATATTTTGACATTTCATAAGTGCATATAAATGGTCTATTTGATATAAACGTTTCTAATTTCTGAGGGTCTAAGGTTTATAAATGATTTTATTTGTAGCGATTGAATAAACTAGTTATGGACTGATGGATGATACTTCAGCATTGGCAGAATGCAACTGCACTTTTAACCCCTGACTGCACACTAAATAATAATAATAATATTTTCCACAACTATCACACAACGCCGTCTAGTCCCAAGCTAGGCAGAGCTTGTGCTATCAGCACTAGACAACTGATAAACATGCTTATATATTTCTAAATACATACATATTATAGATAAATTGCACCCAGACACAGAACAAATGATCGTGCTCGTCACACAGACATAGGTCCTGGGTGAGAATCGATCCCACGACCTCCGGTATAGCAGTCAGAACCACTAGACCAACAGGCCAATCAAAATGCCTAGAAACAAGAGCTTTATCAAGTATATTGTCATATCGACTCGTCCTGTTGTAAGTGATGTACTGGGCATAGTACATTATTTAAAACAGGACGACTTTAAGAAGTCAAAGTGGTCCAAGGATCCAATCTAAACGCCTAGCTCTCTGACAACTAAGAATCAGGAACTCTTAACGTGGTCCATTTGATGAAAGAACTGAACTGTTAAAGTGATGGAGCTATATAAATAGGGTGTATATCCAAATTATTTATGAATAGAATAGAATAGTATTTATTCGATGCAGGCAATACAATAGGCAACAACACAAAAAAGTACAGATTTGCAATATAGTTGCGCTGAGCGTGCCCGAACCGAAAGGGTCGCCAACTCAGCAATTGCTGGGCGTCAGATACCCAGCCACAGTATAAATATGGAACAGTACGGAAACTACGTACAAATGTTCGAAACGGCACTCTCACACAAACATACGCATGGACGAGACTCCTAAGCGTTCCTCGCGGTGCTGTCAGTAGCAAGAAACGCTTAGGAGTCTCGTCGATGCGTATGTTTGTGTGAGTGTGCAGTTTCGAACATTTGTACGTAGTTTCCGTACTGTTCCATATCTATACTGTGACCCAGCGCTGATTTTCAGCTGGCACCCCGCAGTGACGCACGGATGAACTGACACGGGCGCTTACAAGCAACAGGTTATTGCATAAGCCACGCTTCGGCCGATTCGTTCTTTGCACATCGACATCAACAGACCATCTAGTGTATATTTCTACCAGGGCTATAGAACGTAAAGGGCAGATAAAGGTCACAGGTAGGTTTTAGTAATAGTCTGACACGCCGTCTCGTTCCAACCTAGAGCGGAAGAAGTCATTTGATGGTTTCCCACTTTATAAAAAAGGTAACTACAGCATAACATCATTATCATCATTTCAGCCGAAAGACGTCCACTGTTGGACATAGACCTCCACCAAGCGTCTCCACGACGACCGATCCTGTGCGTCTCGCATCCACCGCATTCCTGCGACTCTCACCAGGTCGTCGGTCCACCTTGTGGGAGGCCTTCCAACGCTGCGTTTTCCGGTGCGCGGTCGCCACTCTAGAACCTTTCGACCCAACAACCATCCGTTCTACGAGCAATGTGCCCTACCCACTGCCACTTTAGTTTGCCGATTCTTCGGGCTATGTCGCGACCTTGGTTCTCCTGCGGATATCTTCATTTTTGGGCCTCATCAGAAGGCTTACAGTCACTCAAAGGGCAATGCAAAGAGCTATGCTCGGAGTTTCCTACAGCATAAACGAAGCAATAATTCATCTATATACCTCTTCTTCTTTAGAGAGAAGAATCCGTGATAAGACCTGTCATACTGTATGGATCAGAATATTGGGCTGTGAAAAATACGGATGAATGAAAGATTGCACGTAGCGGAGATGAGAATGTTAAGATGGATGTGTGGTGTGACGAGAATGGATAAAGTGAGAAATGATATTAGAGGAAGTTTGAAAGTGGCGCCAGTGACTGAAAAATTGAAAGGGAATCGTTTGTCTTGGTATGGTCATGTGAAGAGGAGGGATGAAGCGCATGTTACTAAAAGAGTTATGAGTTTACATGTGGATGGATGGAGAGGGAGAGTGAGACCAAAGAAAAGATGGATGGATTGTGACGAGTGACAGGGCAGAATGGAAGAAAAAAACATGTTGCGCCGACCCCAAATAACACGGGACAAGGGCAGGAAGATGATGATGACCTTTTCTTCTTTAGGTATGTAGTACAAGACAAAATCGCTGTCCGCATCTGTCTATCCCCTCACTGCTTCTGAACCATATTACGGATGTTGATGTGGTTTTCACTTACCCTCCTCCTTGCATCGTATTCCTCAATGTTGAGGGTCGTGACTCCCTGCATCATCACCTTCACTTGTATGATATATTCCCCCATCTGTTTCGGTCTCTGGCGGTGTGAATGGCATTGTATACCATAGAGACAAGAACCGTAGGTACGTGTTAGGTAGGACCAACGTTATTGTATTATGTACAGGTATGGTTTATTAGTACTTATATCTATTCTATTTTTAAATATCGCAGCATATGCTGAGTTAGGCGCCTTTTTGACCTTGCACAGATCAGCCAGTTATTTTTTTTTTCATTTTTTATAAGTACTTAATTTTACTCTATTTTAATCCCAATGTATTCTACTGTTTTTTAATTTTACTGTATGTGTGAGGTACGAATAAACGTTTTTTCTTTTTCTTCTCTTTCTTTTTCTTATTCTCCTATTCGTCTTCTCTCTCTCGTTTATTGCACCTACCACTATTTTTCTCTGCATCACCCGAAGGTTGACTTAATTCTGCCTCTGTAACTGTCGTGTGCTCATCGTCCGGCCGTCTGGTAACCGTCCCGAACGAGCCTCTAAGAGATGTCAGCAAAATCGTAAGGACTCGGTAGGGCCGAAGTCTACTAGAGCCATGGGTTCCCTTCTGATAAGGTTAGATGATTTCTAACCTTAAAAAAAACTAGGGTGGTAGAAATCTAAAAACTCATCCAATCAATGTTTTGGTATACCCTAACAACTCCTTGTGATGCTCACTCAAATGTCTCGCTGACGGTGGCACGTGTTATTGGGTCATTCAGTTCCCTTCAAAATGGTTGAGCTGAGTAGGGCTGATACACGCGTCATGCCCGTGAACGGGTGGCGTCAGTTGAGACTGGTCATCTCTTAGCTGCAGTGACTTAATCCAATTTCTATTTTTTTAAATTTGTTTTTTTTTTGTTTTGTTATTTTTATTATTATTACTTATCTACATTGTGCTCACATATTAGAAGCGACAAGAAATATGTAACCAAGATTTATGTAACTCATAATATGATTTAAAAGAGTGCCCATTTTTTTTTTTTTTTTTTTTCGGTTGGAAAATCATCTTATGACATCCCCCGCCCTTGGGCGGGGCGGGAGATAGTGTCAGACTTTTACTGACTAAAAACCCACTCCTGTTCCTTCGTTGCCTTCGTCCCAGGACCCCGGGTTTCGCTTTCACACTACCCATGGCCCCAGTAGGCTTCGACCCTGCTGGGCCCCTACGATTTGCTGACATCTCCCTGAGGCGCGCGTGGAACAATACGCGCCATCGACGACTTGGACTCGGTCCGGACGGTTACCGGACGGTCGGACGGCGGGCTACCCGTTGCTCGCCGTCCGCAAGCCCGCGCCTACGGTGGCCGGATATCGGGATCGGAATCCCGGTGGCGATTTGGGCGTGAGGACCGTTGTCTCACGCGATCGGCCGCCTCCTTTGCTAGCATTACTGCTTCGCAGAAGGAAGCGACCGCCTGCCACTCCTCCTCGCTACGGACCATGGCCTGTACCAAGGCCCGACGCGAGAGATCGCCGCCGCCGATCGCCCCCACGAGGACACGGCGTTGCTCTGCCCAAGCGGGGCACACATCCACCGTATGCTCCACCGTGTCCTCCGGGCGCCGTGAGGTCTTTCCAACCACGCCTCAAAGAGGGGATTTACCGTCATAATTGTGGCGTGCCCAAGATTGCCCATGGAGTTTCTTGCTCGTTCTTCTTCATAGAGATCTACGCTTTGGAACGTGCAATTTAGCTTCACTTGTATTTTTTTTGAATGACCGACATTTTTACAATTCATAAGTGCCTGTAATTGGTCTATTTAAAATAAACGTTTCTGATTTCTGACTCGGTGGCATCAGCAAAATGTCGGTATTTAAAATAAGTTCAAAGCCTTAAGCCCCATTATAGGTCTGTTTTAATATTTAGTTCTACTAAACCCAACTAGGCGCGTACCTTAGCTGTTTATCAAATTAGTTTCCGTGCAGATGTTATCTAGTCAAACCGCAAAGGAAATAAGTAATGAACCGCAGTCAGCCACTAGCTTCCTATTCCTATTTATAATTTATTTTCAAAGCTGCTTTAAAATGTACGAGTCAGTTGGTAACAACACCATCTAGCGGGGAATAGTTGAAACTCCAACGAAAGTAGGGAAACAGTGTTTTGTTTACGTTGGAGACTATTACTTCATCTACTTCATAATAGATGGCGGTTGTATGGCTAAATGTCTAAACAAAACTTTGCTCTTTGCTGGGTCAAAAACTTTATACTACGTTGGTTGTTGACTTTTGTTGTTTTTCTTTCATACTGAAGTTGAACTTGTATGTTTACTTTACCTTTTTTTCTACAAAATAAAATAGGTACCTAGATATGATTGGTTAATTGTAGGTATCTACTACTTTCTTTGATAAAATTAAGTAATTCCGTACACACTTAAACAAACAGAATTCCCGAATTGATTTACGAAGATTTTTCCGAATCGCAAAAATAAGTTTTTTTTTGTGACGTAACTACAAAACAGTTTTCAGATTTTTGCCTATACACATACTTGTGCTATGAGACCTTGCTTCATGTCAAATTTCAGGATTCTAGGTCAACGGGAAGTACCCCATGAATTTTGAATCCCATGAGAGTGTCGAAATATACGTTTTTTGCGACATAGATGGCTGTAATTTTTTTTTTTTTTTTGTTAACTTAGATGTATGTTTTTTTCACAACTTTAAGGAACCTCAGACCTGAGTACCTATCTATATAACCCTATTTTTTAATTAGTATAAAAAATATTTGGGGCTCTTTCCGTGCCCGTTAATGATGATATTTGTGCGTTTGTAGTCAAAAGTAAAAAAAAACGAAATCCTAAAATTGTCCACGAAAATTTGTCATAGTTGGTAAATTGAATCTATTATTCATAACAATTACTACTAGAAAATAGTATGCGTAGTGTTTACCATTGTTTTTCATTCATAATTAAAAGCCTGTACCTACAATATTTTCATAAATTGAGTGTCATTTTGGGATATAAACAAACTCTAATAACTTTGCTGTTTATGAATATTATTTATGACCTTTTCTAATAAGCCTTTTTAGTATTTGTACTAATTAAAAATTAGTGGTGTATGGTTTTAATTTCAAATCGAAACCTCCACGCGTTCCCGAGATAAAGGGTCTTGACAGATAGAAAGACAGACAGACAGACGGACAACAAAGTGATCCTATAAGGGTTCCGTTTTTTTTTTTTGTGGTACGGAACCTTAAAAAGAAACCATCTAAAATAGGATAGCATAACATAGTCAATAAACCCAGGAACTTCATACGCCTTCGACTTCATGCCTGGGACACTGGCATCATCTCCACGAACGAGCTATATTTATTATTATCCTGCCCTGCAATTAAATACACTATTTATTGCAGCAGCAGTGGTGGCCGAGTGGTAACGGCCCCGACTTACGAGTTGTAGGTCGCGGGTTCAAACCCAGCCAGGCGGATTACTTTGTGTAATTTATTTCATCACCACTGCGCTTAAAACGGTGAAGGAAAACATCGTGAGGAAACCGGCATGTCCTAGAACCAAAAATTCATGTGAAAAGACATGTGACATCCACCAACCCGCACTGGGCCCGCGTGGTGGATTACGGCCCTTTCTCTCTCCTAAAGAGGAGGCCTGAGTCCCAACAGAGGGAACATTAAAAGGCCGACTATGCTATACTATGCTATTTATTCCACTATATCGCTGCCTAACAACAAATAAGTATGCAGCCAGCTGTTATTGGAACAGGAAGTACGTCGCGCGACCGGAAACAGGTGCGTGCGAGTTCCGCTCAATACTGCACTAGTGCACATACATACCAACTTAACACTTACGGTTATTAACGTTTTTATGGTTTGTGCACCCTACACAAGGGTTATATTTCCTTGTGTAGGGTGTAAGAGGAAGATGGTAGCCGGCAGGTCATAGGGACACTTTCACTTCGGTTTTTGATGCACGAAAGTCGAAAATACGAAGGAATAATTATTAGAATTGAGATTTAGAAGCTTTTAAAGTTATGTAATATGATAAGTAGGAGATTATCAAATGGGAATTTTTATGTCAATCTTTTAAAATAAACACAGCTATGCATATTTTTATTTTTAAATTATATAAACTAGTGATTGACTGCGATCCTACCTGATGTTAAGCAGTGATGCAATAGTTGCTAGTGAGGTGCATCAGTTTATTAAGAGCCAATTCAATCTAGCCTTGAAGACACCTAAATTATAATCGGACGAGAAGACCGCAGCAGGCAAATTGTTCCAGTCCATCGATGTATATGGTATAAGTAGGTATAAACGACAGCGCAACGCTTAGTCTGGACCGTGAGGAGGTGAAGGGTCTATAATCATGGTTAGGGTTGTCAGGTCTTCAAACTGAAAAGCCGGACAGACCAGCCAATTTAGCCGGACATTTGAGTAAAGTGGCCGACAATTTATTTAAATATTAAACTCGACATTTTTATTATTGACCATAAAATAAAATAAAAATGAAACAACAATAAAATTGGCTGCTATAATTTATGCAAGATAAGGTAGAAGACATGACAAATCTAAAAAAAAAAAATTTTAAAATCCTAACAAAAGCCGGACAGGCCTTACTCCGCCTAATTTGGCCGGACACGCAACTTAAAAGCCTGACCATGTCCAGCTTTATCCGGACGCCTGGTAACACTAACCACAGTTAAGCAACGATTGCTAAGATTAGCATGTGGATGTGTGACCATCTTCTTTCATAATTTATACGGCAGAATATCGTCTGCCGAGTCACCTATTAATAACATAAATAGCCAGTCTTGACCTTTACCTTTTATATTATTACTAGCTTCTACCAGCGGTTTTGCCCGCGAGAAAGTAGGTTTCTACATACAAACTTCCAACCCCCATTTTACCCCCATAGGGATGGAGTTTCGTAAAATCCGTAGAAACGATCGTAACTTGGCTAGGGGGGCTGATTTATACGTAAAACGACGTCGCGTGGCGTGGATCAAGTGTAGCTCTACAAGTCTAGTTTCCATAAAAAATGTATGGAGACCGACGCGCCCAGATCGCCGTGTGTGGCACACGTATGCGCAGTACGCACCAAAACGGATTAAGTTGCGGTTTTTTCCCTCCTAATATAACCAGGAATCACCTATTCCAGTAATAATAATAATAATAATAATATTTCACAATTATCACATAACGCCGTCTAGTCCCAAGCTAAGCAGAGCTTGTGTTATGGGTACTAGACAACTGATAAACATACTTATATATTTCTAAATACATACATAGATAAATTACACCCAGACACAGAACAAATGATCGTGTTCATCACACAAACATTTGTCCTGAGTGGGAATCGAACCCACGACCTCCGGCATAGCAGTCAGGGCCACTAACCACTGGACCAACAGGCCAGTCAAGTGGTTTTATTATTAGGTTTTCGGAGTAATTTTCCTCCATTTGACTCAATCAAATTGACAATTACCTACCTACATCTCGTTACGAGTATTATATGTGTAGAAAGAGAAACTACTGACTGACATATCAACACAGCCGAAACTACTAGGACTAGGAACATGAAATTATGCACAAAGCTTCATTTAATGACGGAGGCGAGTACTAAGAGGGGATTTCTGAAAATTCAACTTTTTAGGCACCGTAGGCGCAGGCTTGCGGACGGCGAGCAATGGGTAGCACGTCGTCCGGTCGTCCGGTAACCGTCCGGACCGAGCCCAAGTCGTCGACAGCGTGTAGTGTTCCACGCGCGCCTCAAGATGTCAGCAAATTGTAGGGGTCCAGCAAGATCGAAGCCTACTGGGGTCATGGATTAAGTGAACCCATAGCTGGAACGCAAGGCAAAGAAGGAATAAATGAGTGGGTTTTAGTCAGTAGAAGTCTGACACGCTCTCCCGCTCCGCCCAAGGGCGGGAGATGTCATTAGATAATTTCCCACCTAAAAAAAGGTAGTGTGTAACAGGGTTCCAAACATACCTTCACGCAAGCGAAGCCGCAAGCGAAGCTAGTTTATTCATATTAATGAAAGAGTTTTTTTCTTTTATCATAGTTGAGCACAATGGCGGAAGTTTCTTTCAAAAGGACAGCCATCTCAACTCAAACACAGTGACATTATGGAGCCGCTGCACAGGATATGCGCCACCTGCTATGCTGCCCGTCCTGCATAACCATCTGCACCTTTCAGGATTTATACCATACCAGGGACTAATTAATCTGAGTCTATCGGCACGAAAATAATAAGAACGTGAATTTGTTTATATAGATCACAGCATAGTATAAAACAAAGTCGCTTCCCTCTGGCTGTCCCTATGTTTGCTTAGATCTTTAAAACTGCGCAACGAATTTTGATGCGGTTTTTTTTCAAAGATAGAGTGATTCAAGAGGAAGGTTTATATGTATAATACATGCATAACATAGTAGAGAAACACTGATAATTTTAGAGGTTTCTAATATCGTAAATAAACACATTTTTTTCGCTTACATTGCATACAATGACTGGACCCTACGGGATAGATCAAAATAATGTACTACAGTATTAAACAACTTAAAAAGTTCTACAAAAAAGTCCGCGATGGTATATGTCTATCCCTTAGGGATAACCCAAAATAATCATTTTTTATCCTTTACTTTTTGCGAGAAATAATGGCTTATTTACGACGCGATTTCAAGCAATACAACAGTAATCCTTATCCAATTATGTACCTTAAATACATTGTGCATATAATATAGATTAATATGGCCCTTTACTGCGTGTAATTTAAATGAATATTTTCGAAGATATTACAGATTTAAAATGCAGGGACATAGCGGTTGCTGTGGTATCAGCATTGCACCCGTGCGAAGCCAGGGCGGGTCGAAAGTATTATTATAGTTTCTACTAACGTGCGAGTGAAGCCACTGGAAGAAGGTAAAGAATCATCGGAGAAATGCAAGCTCAATTAAAACAACATTTCACGAACATCCACAACTGTTCTATGGGGGACGTATAACACGCCTATACGAACTGATCTAAACAACAAAATAAGTAAAAGGGTAAAGAAATAGCGTCGATATGAGCCCAAAAGATCACTAAACAGTGTTGTAGTCTATCCACCGGCTACTATATAGACGAAATGGTTCATTATGGCTCGGACCCTTTCGATAAAAGCAATTCGCTATATCCTTTCAGGGATCAAGTATTGAACAAAGATTTTCTTTCATAGAGGGATCGATATTATATAAGACTATCAGCGTCTAGTGCAGTGGTTCCCAAGCTGCGATCCGTGGACCCCTGGTGGTCCACAAGAGGTAACATTTTGTCCGCGAATTTTTGTCAGTTTTTATTTTTGCCTATACTTTCCCACTACTGGGGAAAGGCCTCCCTCAACTTCTTTCAGGTATTCTTTTCGTGAGCCACCTCAAACCAGCCCTTGCGGTAGGCGTCTAAGTTATCTGGCCACCACTTCCCAGGTCAACCTCGGCGGCGTCGTCCATCCTCAGGTACCCACTTTGTAGAGATTCTTGCCCAACGGTTAGTGTGCATGCGGCTGATGTGACCCGCGTGATCCCTTTGAGCCTTGAGCTTTTTTTCTTACGTCTATTATACCAGACTTTTGTCAGTTTAAAAATACTAATTATTGATGTCTTAATGACATATACTATTGGAAAAATGTTATAATACTTATAATGCTATTCACAAATTCCTGTTATTTGACAATGATATTTATTTAATTTTGATGTTTAATGAATGAACTTAATGAAGTTATGTTGTGTTTTGTTGTAATTATTTTATTTTAATATATTGATTATTATTTTTTATAATAATTACTAATTATGTGAAAAAGATTACCTTTACCTGTGCTAAAAATCACACCAATAAAATGAATTCGAAAAAAATGGAAAAGTCTAAAAATTTCATTTATAGACTTTTCCAATTTTATTTTTTTCAAATTTTCTTTTAATAGTGCTTAACATTGATGCGAGTGATTTTAGAAATGTGGTGTTGTCTAGGTGTGATACAACTAGCTTTGCAAGCGACTAAAAGTCGTTTAATGCGGAAGCAAAGTCAAAGACAGATAAAAAGTAGTCTTCTGTACTTTCTTGGGTTTTGAGTTTACTCCGTAGCAAATATCATCAAAATTGGTTCAGTACTTTAACTATGCAGACAGAAAAATATTAGTCATCATTCTTATCATTTTCCTGCCCTTGTCCCAAGTTACTTGGGGTCGGTGCAACACGTTATTTTCTTCCATTTTGTTCTGTCTTCTAATTTGTAAATTTAGTATTGATAAGTTATTTTTTCATATACATATAATGATATTTCAGTTTCTTAGGTAAAAAAAGGCGAAATTGCGTTTTTCTTTAACCAAAATTTTTTATTAAGTATTAACTAAACATTTTCGTACATCGCTTACTACGTACACAACATAGGTCATTTATCGATAAGATTAGTGACTGACTCACCTGTAACCAAAAAAACAACATTTAAAGCCTTTACTTTACTTATTTTATAAAGAATTTCTTCTATAGGGATCAATCACTGCACGATCTTTTCATAACCTCTCCATACAAAACCAATTGACAATGACGTTTGTTTGTTACTGTCGAATGTGACATCTAAACTTTAAAAGGAGGCAAATTCGAAATAGTTAAGAAAAGCTACACTTAGTATAGTGACTTTCTTTACATACATAATTAAGTTTTCTTCTACATTTCTGGTCCCTACTAACAAAAAATACACCAAGTGGTCCCCGGTTAAAAAAAGGTTGGAAACCACTGGTCTAGTGTATTTGGAGTTTACTGGTCAACAGGTTATGTCCTATAGGTTTTGTCAAAGGCAGTGATTTGGGAATATTTTTATTATTAGGTATTGATAGCCTCGCACTTTACCACAGGTACGACGGAGCGCGCTTGCCTAGAAGTATTCAATTCACTCTTGACTTAAATACCCCCGGGTTATAGTTATCAGGAAACACAGATTCCGGCAGGGAATCCCACTCCTTAGCTGTACGCACAATTAATGAGTTCCCAAAACGTTTACGTCCGCAGGAATGGGATGTCCACCATATACTGGTGGCGCATCGCCATACGTCTGGTGGTCCATTGATGGAACTGGTTTGGCGGTTCAATATTAAGCTTATGTCTAACAGTGAGCGATCGGCGGCAACGATCTCTCGCGCCGGGCCTTTGGTAGAGGCCATGGTCCAAAGCGAGGAGGAGTGGCAGGCGATCGTCTCCTTCTGCGAAGCAGTAATGCTAGCAAAGGAGTAGGTCGCACGTGCACGCGCGAGGGAGTGGCCCTAACACCCCAGCCGCAGGGATCCCGATCCCGATTTCCGACCACCGTAGGCACGGGCTTGCGGACGGCGAATAATGGGTAACTCGAAGTCCGACCGTCCGGACCGAGCCCAAGTCGTCGACGGCGCGTATTGTTCCTCGCGCGCCTTAAAGAGATGTCAGCAAACGATAGAGGCCCAGTGGGGTCGAAGCCTACTGGGGCCACGGGTAGTGCGAAAATGAAATCCGGGGCCCTGGACGAAGGCAAAGAAGGACCAGGAGTGGGTTTTTTGTCAGGAAAATTCTGACACACCCTTTCACACCCCCAAGAGCGAGAGATGTCATTGGATTATTTTCCCACCTAAAAAAAATGTCCAACAGTGAACTTCTTTGTTTTTTTTTTCGAGTCGGTGGTTAACTTTTTGATTTTGAATATTTGGACCTGCAGTGTCTGGTTCCTATAAATTGCAGGTGTATGGGCACTCAAGGAACTCTAGCATATGCGCCATATTCTGGATAAGGGCACCGCACTCGCTTATTGGGTCTACAACACCCCATTTTGCTTATGGTTTTTATTGCAGCGGTCTACCTGGGTAGGTACGCAACCGATTGAGTGCTTTCTACATATAAGGCTACTGTAGTACTACTACTTCGGGTTTCAAGATACAGAAGGGGACGAAATGTCCCCCAACGTGACGCGTATCGCTGTCAAATTGTCCAACATGTCTGCAGCGTCACGTAGACGCCTGGGATACACTAGGGGGCAAATGAAGTAACATATCCCTCAACAACTACGTGAAGTATCCCGAGACAATAGTCGCGGAACATTTTGCCGGCCACACTAGTCAGTGCTCATAGAAATGTCGCCCGAGGAGGTCGTGGCCCATCCAGCAAGACCCGAGGCGGCGGCGCGTAGTGTTCCACGCGCGCCCCTATTGGACGTCGCGGGGGGAGGACACCTCACACTTCCCGCGGGCTTGAGGTGGCCCGCGTAGGCGGGCCGGCACTAGCCGGGGATCATGGATGGCGCATCAGCTCCCATAATCCCCGGTCCAAGTGTGGGAGGGAACACCGAGGTGGTTTTTAGTCAGTAAGAGTCTGACAGACCCCTTCGTCTGCCCCAGGCGAAGGACATCCATGAGGATTTTCCACCCCGGCAACAAAAAATAAAATAAAAAAAGGAGGTGGTGGCTATTAGTGCTGCGTACATAGTAATTATATTGAGTGTGTTGAAACGTAAGAGAAAGAGAAGGTGGTGGATGCGGAATTTCTTACTACAACGAGAAAGAAGAGTTAATAACATTTTAAGTGATCTCCGAATGTCTGACGGATCGGCGCGGCGCGGGACACGTGCGGTCGTTCTCGAGGCGGGAGCAAGCAACATGCCCTGCGTCACGTACAATGTTGCGGGGCATGTTGCGGGACACTATGCAACGTTGCAGCGTCACGTATATTGAGTGTCGCGCGTCATGTTGCGGGACAAAATGTTCCCTAGTGTATTCGGTGCTTGAGCGTTGCGCGTAATGTTAGGGGATTTTGTCCCCTAGTGTATCTCAGGCTTTATGAGAGACATTCAATGCTGAATCACACCCCAGTCTAAAGATGAAGGTGAAACAGAACTGAATTTCTATTCAGTCTGATTGAAATGAAACCTCCTTGAATCGTGGTTACAATTTCTTTCAAAACCAGTAGTGCTGGTCGCAAATTGTATACAAACTGTTCATTTCAATACAGTTAGGTACTTCATCAGTGGCGTAGCTGGCCCTGTATAATAAAAAATGGGGGCCCTCTTTACCTTTTTTTAAATAATATTAACTAGTGTTTGACTGCGATCCTACCTAATGGTAAGCAGTGATGCAATCGTTGATGGTGAGGCGCACAAGTTTATTAGGAGCCCTGTTCACTAATATATAAATCGGACGGGAAGAACGCAGCAGTCAAATTATTCCAGTCCTTCGATGCCCGACTGCTTAAAAAAGATATTATACTGTTTTATTATGAAATAGGCCTAACTAGGACCTATAGAGTAGCAATTTCAGAGCCTCACAATAATAAGAATTTGATGGAATTTTACGATTGTATGCAGAAATCAGAAACGTTTATTTCAAATAGACCAATTACAGGCACTTTTGAACTGTCAAAATGTCGGTCAGTCAAAAAAAAGTGAAGCTAAATTGCACGTTCCAAAGCGTAGATCTCAATGGAGAAGAACGTGCAAGAAACTCTATGAATACTCTTTTAAATCATATTTTGTGTTACATAAATCTTGGTTACATATTTCTTGTCGCTTCTAATATGTGAGCACAATGTAAATAAGTAATAATAATTTAAAAAAAAAATTGAAATTGAATGCTTGTATAAGTCGGGGCTCCTGAAGAATGGGGCTCCATATCCTTGATACGGCTTGTACGGTAATACCTACGCCCCTGTACCTCATTAGAGTAAGCGGCAATCATTTTAGGTTAGGGTTGTATTCATAGTCTTTAGTAAAGTACGTAGGTATATCTGCGGTACCTACTGCGGCACCACTAAGATTGTTCAGAGTACCTAGCCAAACATTGAGTTTAGATACCTAAGTAGATGCATATTGTGTAGGTATAAGAGAGTACACTACCTTCTTTGGTTCCATTTTATACATGAGAAGTTATTAATTGACCTCTTCCACTCTAGTTGGAGCGTGAGGGATAGTCAGACTTTTACTGACTAAAACCACACCTATGTTCTTTTAGTTGCGTCCCAGGACCACGAATAAACTTTTCAAAAGACAACCCATGGCCTCAGTAAGCTTCGGCCTTGATGGGTCCCTACGGTTTACCTATGTTCCTTCAGTTGCCCTTTGCGTTCTAAAGCCACGAGTATTCTTTTCAGAAGTTTTCTCATGGCCCTAGCAGGCATCAACTCTACGCTTTCATCTCTTTCACTCTTGCGGAGTAAGTAGGCAACCGATTCCCATTCCTTCTCGCTCCGGCTCCACGAGGGGGCACACCTCCACTATATCCTCCAGGAACGTAACCACTTACTAGAGCTAGAATTAAAGGAGTTTACCTTTCGAAAAGAAGTCGTATATCGCCAAGAAGAACGCAAGGCAAAGAAGGAATATAGCCTAGGAGTGGGATTTTAGTCAGTACAAGTCTGCCACGCTCTCGTGCTCCGCCCTAGAGCTAGAGAAGTAATTGGATGATTTCCCACCTAAAAAAAAACCTTTCTCTCAGCATAAAACAAGAAATGTTACCAAAAAATCTCGAGGAAAAAACGCTATCACATAATGACTGTAAGTTATTTTTATTTTATGCAACCCCAAATCGTTTGTCATGTCGAGCCTATAATTATGCAATTTGCTCGAATTTACAATCGATCAGAAATTGTTCACAAAAAATACCTTATAATAAGTTTTTAATCCGAAGCAGGCAGCGTTCCAACTAAATCGTTTTGCAGTTAACGTGATCGAGTTCGATACTGAATCGAAATTTAATAGGTTTACATACCTACATGGCGTGTATTTAAATATGTTGATGTTTAATTCCGTTTTATGGTCAGTGTTTAAAAGAATTATGAATACCTACACTCCATTTGAAATTAGATCATTAGATATTTAAACATACCTCCCGTTTTTACTGTTCGTTCAACCGAATTTGAACGACGAGCAATGGGTAGCCCGCCGTCCTGCCATCCGGCAACCGTCCGAATCGAGCCCGAGTCATCGACAGCTGGAACAGCGTGGAACTATGCTTCCACGCTCGCCTCAAAGAGAAAAAGTGCCAGCAAAACCATAGAGGCCCAGCAAGGCCGAAGCCTACCGGAGAACGCAATGGGTAAAGAAGAAACTTGGGTGTGGTTTTAGTCAATAAAAGTCTGACACGCCCGTCCTTACGAACCCGCCCTCCGCGCTCGGATCCAAGTTTATTATTTATCGAAAAAACTCATCATCATCATCTTCCTGCCCTTGTCCCGTGTTATGTGGGGTCGGCGCAACACGTTTTCTTCTTCCATTCAGCCCTGTCACTCGTCATACTATCACTAACTTCCTTTTCTTTCATATCACTCTTCACACAATCCATCCTTCTTATTTGGTCTCCCTCTCCCTCTCCATCCATCCACTTGTAAACTCATAACTCTTTTAGTAACATGCGAAAAAACTATTTTAGGAAATGTATCTCCGTGAAGGATTTAAATACAAAAAGAAATATTTCTACTGACATTATTAATTTTTGTCGATATTAAATTGTTGCATCTTATACGAGCAAGCTCCTACAGCATCCTTAAAGTAATAGCCGACAGACTGGACGGTCCGTTTCTGAGGGGTCCATTACACGATAGGTTTTGCTGTCAGTTTTGCCACAGTCAAATATCTCGACTGACGAAAAACCTACCGTGTAATGCGATGACTGACGTTTGCATGACGAAAAATGTATGGCGATAAAATCCCGTCAGTCAAGCTTCATCCATGATTGATGGTTTTGATTGACGCTTGCATGACCGTGTAATAGACCCCTGAGACACTGGATTGCGCTCCACGTGTCAAAATGATTGTAATATTTATTTCTTGTGTGTGTTTACCAACAAATTTCTTATGTAGGTACTTACTAACATAAATATGGATTTGTATCAAAAAGTTCTGAAATAAAACTCTTATTATTATTATTATTATAAATTCAACGATATTGACACGATTTGAGCAGTGGGGGCTGAGCTGTGTGTTGCGCGTTCGATTCTCGCACGGAACAAATATTTGTATGTCAATAGTTGTTCCCGGTTTGTCTGTTTGTGCATACGAGTTCAAATGTTTGTAAACGCACCCACGATACAAGAGAAATTCCTTGTATGAGGCATGATCTTTCTTAAGGGAACTATCCCCTTGAACATCTTCTTCTTAGCGTATTGATAGCAAAACTAGTTAAATTCCTTGCCTGGCCCAGTATTCCGCCACAGCACTGCCGTCTGCTAATGCTGTCATTAGGTCCCTATGAGAACAGGTATAAACAAGGCACGTGCACGTGAACATCTGGGCGGAGTTAAATGCACACATGCATGTATTGCCGCCTGCGCCCGCATAGAGACCTGCTGACCTTTGAAACAATTTTCTTTACGAAATATTGATTGATTTACATATCGACGGTTGAGAGGTATAATTCAATATTGAAAAAAAATGTCGTTTTGATCAATTAGCCTTTTAACCGCGTCGATATGTTATGTACATTTTTAAGAACATAAAACCCAATTTTTGTTTTTTGTGTAAACAAGTATTTTCTAAAGATCAAAGCCGTTTGAAAGGAGTAGGGAAAACAAACGAAAAAATATCATGTTGTTATTTTTTTTTTTTGCCAAAAGTATCTATAATATTATTATTTTTTCTAATCTATTAAACCAGCCATTACCGAGGAGTAGAGTTCAGAAAGGCAATGTTCTATGGCACTGAATGGGAGTAAGTGCATTAAACAATGATAGAATCGGGCACAAGGCTTGTAACCTATAAATTCTTTCAAGGTTTAATAACTAAGTTTACTTACTTATAAAACTTAATTTACGACTTAGCTTATAGAAAAACAAATGAGCGTGCAAGAAAATACGAATACCTTGCAGCTTTATATATAAATAGTTGTGACATTGTGTCTTAAGTCAGGGCTGGAAAACCTGGGGCACGCAGGAAAACAAATCAGGCCCCCTAGCCAAGTTACAATCGTATCGTTCCCGCCGAACGCCTCGAGTAGGCTACGCCTCCGATTCCTTTGTTCTGACGTCATCTTAACGCCCAGTCACGTGGTCAGAACAAAGGAATTGGAGGCGTGGCCTACTCGAGGCGTTCGGCGCGAACGATACGTTTATAATTTGGCTAGGGGGGCAGGTAACCCAGTTTAGGGAAGTTTAACATCTAGGTAATTTGAAACAGCTGTTATTAGACTATACATTTCTCATTTCCTCATTAATCCTGGCTTTGTGACAAAAAAAAAACTCTTCATCATCATCATCATCATCATTTCAGCCGAAAGATGTCCACTGTTGGACATAGGCCTCCCCCAAGCGTCGCCACAACGACCGATCCTGTGCGTCTCGCATCCACCGATTCACCGCAATCCCGCGATTCTCACCAGGTCGTCGGCCCACCTTTTGGGAGGCCTTTCAACTTTGCAGACGGCCAGACGGTGAGCTATCCATTGCTCGCCGTCGACGGTGGCTGGAAATCGGGCTCGGGATTCCGGTAGCTGGGGCCTTAGGAAGTCCGTTCCCTGACGCGAGCGGCCGCCTCTTTCGCTAGCAGACTTTTAGCAACTAAAACACACTCCTATGTTCCTTCTTTGCCCTGCGTTCCAGGACCACGGGTTCCCTTTCAGACGACCCATGGTTTCGGCTCCAAATCGTATTTTGGTCGATCAATATTATTTAGTTGTGTGTCTTGCAATTAAGGTTCACCATCCCTGACCTAAGTACATAACAGAAGAAATACATAACATAGGCTACTTAAAAGCATACTTAATCATAACTTAGACTTTACCGACGCCAATTTATTACTTATTAAACCTTGCATTAGTGGATAATGCAATATTCATTAAACATTCAAGTCAATAGGATAATTTATCGTAGACAGGTTCGAAGCCTACTGGGGTCAAGGGTCTGATTCTGAAAGGAAGACTCGGCCTTGGTATGAAAGGCAACGAAAGAACAGGAGTGGGTCTTTTATCAGTAAAAGTCTGACACTATCTCCCGCTCCGCCCAAGAGCGGGGGATGTCATTGGATGATTTTCCCACCGAAAAAAAAATACCAAAATGGATAATGTCGTTTTTTTTTTTTATTACAGGGATACCTTTAAATAACATAAAAAGAAACAATACATTGTATTTTAATTATTTTAAATACCTTTTTATTTATGCCAACTGTTCTGTGTCTAGATTTCTTTTTTTCCAACTCTCTTTTCGCTGGTATGCTAGAAGATATTTCTTTACAAATAAGCATCCTATTTTCAGTTTCCTTCTTTCCGAAAGTCCAAGTTTTAACCTCATAAAGTTTCTTCAAATATTCAACACGCAACCTTTTTTAAACACCAACGCGTCGAATCTATCAGCCGTACATCGAGCCACATCTTCAAACCTCGCCTGCGGCCCTCAAACCCCAGCCGATAGGGACCAGGCTGGCTTTTAGCTACGACACTACAATTAGGATCTAACTGCGTTCAAATTATACATCTATCCACACAACATTGGTCTGGAACGTAGAGTTATTTAATTAGAAAATTGCTCCAAATACTTCGCCTATTAGGATTTTAGGAGCGACTGTGTTTTGTTTTGTTAAATGATTGGTTGTGTATTTATTGTTATTAGGGTTCCGTGCCTCAATCGGCAAAAACGATCGCTTCGATCCGTCAGTCAAGACAATTTTTTTTTCTGTATGCGTGGAAGAATTAAGCTGAAATTAATATTAAATGCCGTCTGCCACAAAGTCAACTTGGAAGTTTTTTTTTTAATTGATATGAACTAGTGCTTGACTGCGATTCTACCTGATGGTATGCAGTGATGCAATCGTTGACGGTGACGCGTACTAGTTTATTAGGAGCCTATTCACTCTGGCCTTGGAGACCTAAATTATAGTTGGACGGGAAGACCGCAGCAGGCAAATTGTTCCAGTCCTTCGATGTACGCGGTACAAACGACGAAGCGAAACGCTTAGTCCGGACTGTTGGAGTTTCAACAACGTAAGGGTGGATTCTCGCCGTTCCAGCTAAAGTCTGGAAATTTCTTAGATCAATGGGAGTTGGTAAATCGCGCCAAGATTCTATTCCTAAGGATGTGGATCTTGAATTACTCAATCAACATTTTTCTTCATCTTCTAACTTCAGTGCTACTATCAAAGCGAAAACTTTAAATAATCTTTCATCTCTTCCTACTCCCGATTATTCACCTCTTGTTTTAAATCAATTCTCTGATTGTGATGTTTTTTTTTTTTTTTTTTTTTCCGGTGGGAAAATCATCTTATGACATCCCCCGCTCTTGGGCGGGGCGGGAGATAGTGTCAGACTTTTACTGACTAAAAACCCACTCCTGTTCCTTCGTTGCCTTTCGTACCAGGGCCGAGTCTTCCTTTCAGAATCAGACCCTTGGCCCCAGTAGGCTTCGACCCTGCTGGGTCTCTACAGTTGCTGACATCTCCTTGAGGCGCGCGTGGAACAGCACGCGCCGTTGACAACTTGGGCTTGGTCCGGACGGTTACCGGACGGTCGGACGGCAAGCCACCCATTGCTCGCCGTCCGCAAGCCCGCGCCTACGGTGGCCGGAAATCGGGATCGGAATCCCGGCGGCGGTTGAGGCGTGAGGACCGCTGCCTCACGCGATCGGCCGCCTCCTTTGCAAGCATTACTGCTTCGCAGAAGGAGGCGACCGCCTGCCACTCCTCCTCGCTCCGGACCATGGCCTGTACCAAAGCCCGGCGCGAGAGATCGCCGCCGCCGATTGCTCCCACGAGGACACGGCGTTGCTCTGCCCAAGCGGGGCACACCTCCACCGTATGCTCCACCGTGTCCTCCGGGCGGTCCACACAGTGGCGACACCCGGGCGTCGCTTCCGCACAAATCCGGTGCAGGAACTTCCCGAACTTACCGTGTCCGGTGAGGACCTGTGTCATGCGGAAGGTAATGACGCCGTGTTGCCTTTCCAGCCACTCCTCAAAGAGGGGACTTATCGCCATAATTACGGCGTGCCCAGCACTGGGTTGCGATAGTCGCTGTCGCCATTCCGCCATGAGATCCCGCCGGAACTCTTTCCGCCATGCTGTGACTTGTCGCGGCAGCGGAGTTTCACCACGGCGTTGCATCTCCACGCGCAAATCGTGCATGCGTGCAAGGCTTTTTGCTACAAGATCCCATGGTGGCTGGCCAGCAAGGAGGCTCGCCGCTTCGCGGGAAACCGTGTGGTATCCCCGCACCATACGTATGGCCATGACCCTCTGGCACGCGTTCAGCTGGGCCGCCGGTCGCTTTCGCAGTGACGGCGCCCACACCGGCGCCCCATAAAGGGCCATGGACTGGACGATGCCTGCGTAGAGCCTCCGGCAGGAGGCGTCTGGACCACCGAGGTTGGGCAGGAGCCGCTTGAGGGCAGCCCCGTTCCGATTCAGTTTGGGAGCCAGACGTCGGAAGTGCTCCTCGAAATTCCACCGGCTGTCGAGGACGAGTCCCAGGTACTTCATCGTCGACCCGACGCCGATGTGAACTCCTCCTACCGTTAGTTGGGAGCGCCGGGGCGGCGCACTCCGGGGGCCGTGAAAACACATGGCCTCGGACTTGTGCAGCGCCACCTCGAGTCCCAACTGCTGGATCCTATCAACGACTATCGCAACCCCGCGTGTCGCTAATTCGACCGCCGCCTGATACGACTCTCCCTGCGCCAGGACCAGCGTGTCGTCTGCGTAACAGACCACGCTGACCCCGTCAGGGATGTCGCCGCGCAGCACGTAGTCGTATCCGATGTTCCACAAGGGCGGTCCTAGTACCGATCCCTGCGGAACACCGCACGACATCTCTCGCCGTTTCCACTCTCCCTGGTGACCAGGGTAGATGATGTACCTGTCCGACAGGTAGGCCTCGATAACACGACAGAGGTAGTCGGGCACCCGGTGATACCGGAGTGCCCTCCTAATGCTACTCCAGGGCAGGGAGTTGAAGGCGTTGGCGATGTCCAATGACACCGCCACGACACACCTGCCCTGGGATACCGCATCCCCCGACGTGAGAGCTCTCACGCGCATGATGGCGTCCACCGTGGAGCGCCTCCTGCGAAAGCCGAACTGGCCGTCCGCCAGATCCGGCCCCACCCGCGATAGGTGCGCGACGAGGCGGTCTGCAATTACTCTTTCAAAGAGCTTGCCCACCTCGTCGAGCAGCACGATGGGCCGGTACGCGGACGGGGAGTCCGCTGGGCGCCCTGGCTTCGCGATAAGGACCAGTTTCCCAGTCTTCCAGCGAAGTGGGAACTGGCCCCGCTCCATGCATGCGCTAAAGAGCCCTCTTAATCGAGACCCGAGAGCCTCCATGGCCAGGACCCAGGCTTTACCAGGCAAGCCGTCGGGTCCTGGGGCGGTATTCTTGGCGCTCAGCCTTCTTACCGCCACACTCATCTCTACCTCGGTCACCTCTGGAGCATTGCCGTCGTCGTCGCCATCGTGATCCGCGTTAGACACCGCTGGCGGCGGAGCCATGAGCGGGGGGGAGTGTTCCCCTCGCGCAGGGAAAAGATTGCTCACCACACCCTCCACAATCTGGGGCCGGAGACTCTGCGTGAGTGGGGGAGCCCAAGGGCGGAGTTTTTCCCGCACCACCTTATAGGGGCGTCCCCACGGGTCTCCGTTCAGAGTCCCCAGCCACACGTTGCGGGCCTCCATCTTGGCCCGCTTTATTTCCGCTCGGAGGGTGCGTTTCGCTACTCTGTATCCCTCATATAGCTCCGCCTTTCTGGCCTCCGCATCCGGTGGGCGGATGCGGCGACTGCAGTGTCTGGCGTACCGGCGCCGCGCAGCATTGCACGCATTGCGCAGTGCCGCAATCTCCGGCGACCACCAGTACACCTGGCGCCGGGCACGTCCTGGCCGGACTCGGGGCATTGCCGCGTCGCAGATTTGCGACATGGCCTCCCGGAACCACTCTGCCTCGACGTCAATGTCGACAGGCCTGTCCGGTGCTTGCACCCAGGCCTGTACCATCGCGGCTTCCAGGAGGAGCTCCCGGTCCAGCTGCTTCAGCGCCCAACGCGGACCACATGGGGTCTGTTGGACCGGCGCGATCGAGGTCTGGGTGGAGACGTCAAACCGAATGTACTGGTGGTCTGAGTACGTCTCCACCCCCTCCATGACGCGCCAGTCGACGACACGCGATGACAGAGCAGGGCTGGCAAACGATATGTCCACCACTGACTCGCCCCGCATCCGCACACACGTGGGGACAGAACCCCGGTTCAGGATGACCAGGCCTGTCTCCAGAGCCCAGTCTTCCACCATCCGACCCCGCTGGTTTGTGAACCGGGAACCCCAAGCCAAGTTCTTGGCATTGAAGTCCCCGCACACGACCACGGGGAGGGAACCAAACCCAGCGACGACGACATTCAGCTCCATAAGGGAGATGTGGAGATCGGCGAGAGTTCTGTTCGGGGACAGGTAGACGCCCACCACTGCAATGTCCCCGAACCGTGCTGCCACGCATCCCCGTCCCCTCGTGACGGCCTCGAGGGACGGAGTACCGGCGGCGGCCGACGAAATTAAGGTCACCGAGCCGTTCAGGTCCTGAACCCAGTCTCCCCTGGGCAGGACATAGTACGGCTCGGAGACCACGGCGATGTTGATCGACCACTGCGCCATGCTCTGGAGCAACAGATCCTGAGCGGCGGCGCAGTGGTTGATATTCGCCTGGAGGAGACGTAATGGAGCAATTATTGACAGTCCATTACAGTCTCCTCCCGAGCCCCGCGTGAGGGCCCTGCCGCAGGGGTTGCAGCGGCGACAGCGGCGGCAGCCAAAGACGAGGCTGCGGCGGTGAGGACATCGGGGTGGATGGGCCTTCGGACCTTTCCCTTGGCCTTGGCAGGGGGATCGCAGGACCTGCTCCCAGCCCGGTGGTCGGCCGGCTTGCCTGCCGCCGCACATGCGTAGCAGTGCGGCGTTGCACGGCATTCAACCGCCTTGTGACCAGGCTGACCGCACTGGAAGCAGCGGTCACTGCGGTCCACCTCCGCCGCGCAATAGGCACCCACGTGGTGCCCCACGTGGCAGCGATAGCACCGCAGAGGTCTGGGCTCCAGCAGTTTCACCTGCGCGGAGACCCAGCCTACCAGGAGCCGTCGGCCCTCCCCGGTGATGGTCTTGGCCGCCGACACGGGGCAGCTAACCGTCACGGCTCGCATGCCCGTGCTGTCAGCGCGGATTGAGCCCGCCCTAACCTGTTCGGCGGTGCATTCTCCCACCCTGACGATGGCGGCCACCACCTCGTCCACCTTGACAGAGTCGTCCAAGCCCATGACGCGCATATCGATGCATTTGGTGGGCCTGGACACTCGGGCCTCTTCCGCGTCCAAGGACGCCCTGATCCTTGCGGCCAGGGCGTCTGCGGCAGGGCCACTGGCCGCACCAGGGACTTCCAGCATTCGGGCCCCAGTTACGGTGCGCCTCATGCGGAAGCCCCCAGAGGCTCCGAGCTCGCCAAGGTGGGGCAACACCGCCTGCCTCGCCTTTTCCATGACGGCGTCATACGTCACGCCCTTCTTTTTCGCATCAGGCTGTAGTGTGATAACTACAGCCTCGGAATTCGGGGCGCGAAGTCTGGCCGCCATGGCCCGCTTCTTGCGCTGCTGTCGCCGTGTCCGCTTTTTGGCCGCCCTAGACGCCTTGCCTGCCTTCCTTTTGGCACCGACAACCGTCCATTCGGTGTCGGGCGAGGATTCTGCAGGCGGAGCAGGGAGTGGCAGGGGCGGCCTAGTCGCCGTCACGGCAGGAGCCCTCGCCGTCTTACCCTTTGTTGGTGGAGCAGACCCTCCCTGCCGCTGCAGCTGTTTGGCCGCCGGGGCCGGCCACACAGGCTCCGACGACACGGCCTTTCGTCCGGCCTGCTCCGACGGGCCCGTCTTGGGCGCAGCAGCCGCAGCTTTGGCAGCGGCGGCATATGATGCCACCTTCCGGCCGGAGGCCGCGAGCGGGGGATGCAGCACGATGCCCTCCAGCACGGACAGTTGCTGCTGCATCCGCCGCTGGAACTGCTCCTGTTGCTGTTGCTGTTGCTGCCGGAGGGCAGCCAGCTCCTGCCGCACCATCGTCAGCAGCTTGCCCTCCGACTCGGGCTGGGGCTGGGGCTGGTTTTGCCCCTGCTCCTGCATGCTTACCTCTTTTGTTACTTCCTCCTGGTGGTCGACTTTTCGGGCATCCAAGAGCTCAGCCCGGATCTTCGCGACCCTCTTTTCGAAGTAGGCGTCCATAGCCTCCAAGATAGAGGTCGCGAACTGAGCGATGCCCCTTTTCTTCGAACCCTTCTCCCTCTTCCTTGACATGGCTGTCAAGGCGGCGACCACCAGCACCCCGAGCAACCTGCGTGACTCTTCGGCGGAGTCTTCCCCGGCGTCTGACTTGCTGCCAGGCGGCCCTGAGGGGTCAGACCTAACACTGGTCACTACGGGGTGGCGCCCCTCCGCGGAGAGCCTCTCGGCTCTCTCAGCAGCCTCCTGGGAGGTAAGCCCTCTCGCTCTTCCTCTCGCTCGGCTCGCACCCCGACTGCTGGTGGGGATCTTGCGGGCCGACACAAACTCTCCCTCGGAGGACGATCCGTCCCCCGCTTTGGAGCGCTTCCGGAAGAAGCTTGTATTTCTTCCGGGGTCTCCCGCTACCTCCTCCACCTCCGAGCTCTCCGAGCTCCTTTTGGATGCCGCGTCGGACTCCGACCGCGCATCACTCTCCTTCTCCTCATCGTACAGGGTTTTAAAAAATTTGCTCATTTTTGTTCCCACGAGTATGTATCAAGTTTTACCGGCTCAAATTTGTGGTTCGCACTAGAGACTAATTAAGCTACCCATTAGTCAAGCTAACAACCTCCCTCACGGTGCGCCGCCGCTTGGAGGTTTGGGGTGATTTTTTATAGAGGTTGTCTTCCTCGCAGCCCGGGCGGTTAAGCCAAGACCCTCGACCCCCATCAAAAGTCAGAAACATGACCTTGGATAATCTCTGGGGCTACGAGACTAACGGTGGCAAAAGGAAGAGCAAATCTTCCTCCTGCCTGCCCGGTGGCAGGGTAAGTGCACACCGAGCCCGCTCTTACTTCGCCACTGTGCTCTCTGCTATAGCAGAGGGACACGCGTTGAAGTGTTCCTTCGGACAGAATATTCGCAGGCGGACATCGAGACCCCTTAAGTAAAAGTACCCAAGGGGAATCGTTAGCCGCCTCCCAGGGTGCACCGTCCCGCAGACTGTCCTTCGCTCCGGACGTATCCGCAAGGGAACTACAGCCTGCGGGCACTCGAGGAGGTTTTCTGTCGTAGCACCCCCTGATTGTGATGTTAAGAAGAGCATAGAATCTATCACGTCTAATTCTGTTGGTAGTGATTGTATTAGTCGCAAGATGATACTTCCTATCCTCGACGAATTCCTTCCTGTCATCTGTCATATCCTTAATTATTCCGTATCTTGTAGTGTTTTTCCCACTACATGGAAGGAAGCCCAAATCACCCCACTTCCAAAAAAGTGTAATCCTGTTTCCTTCTCTGAATTCCGTCCTATCTCCATTTTACCTTTTCTATCCAAAGTCCTTGAACGCCTTATCCATTTTCAACTTAGTGCTTTCCTGTGCAAAAACCGCCTCCTTAACCTTTTCCAATCCGGGTTTCGTCCAGGTCATAGCACTACAACAGCTCTCGTTAGCATAACAGATGATATTAGACTTGGTATGGAAAATGGCAATCTGACGGTCCTTTCCTTGTTGGATTTCAGCAACGCATTTAATACCGTCGATTTTGATATACTACTCGGAATACTTAGCTCTCTTAACATATCTCCAACGGCGATTGATTGGTTTCGTAGTTACCTGTGTGGCCGTCGGCAACGTATTCACATTGAAGGTTCGTCCTCGTCTTGGTGCAATACATCTGCCGGCGTACCGCAGGGGGGCGTTCTATCTCCTCTTCTTTTCGCTATTTTTATAACCTCTATTTCCAATGATCTTCTCTCATCATACCATCTTTATGCTGACGATTTGCAAATATATTCGCAAGCTCCGGTAGATGAACTATCTGAAGCGGTTAATATGGTCAATAAAGATTTGGCTCGTATTGCCGAGTGGAGTGTGGCTCATGGTTTGAAAGTCAATCCTAGGAAGACCCAAGTCATTGTTGTCGGCAGCCCTAGGTTGCGCTCAAAAATCGACTGGACGCGGATACCACCGATAGTTTTTGATGGCTCAATTATCACATACAGCGATTCAGTGAAAGATCTAGGTATTTTTATTGACAAAGACTTTTCGTGGGGTCCTCAATTGCAGGAAGTTAGCCGCAAGTTGTTTGCGTCTGCGGGGTCTTTGCGAAGGCTGCGCAATTTTCTTCCAACTGCCACCAAAACTGCGCTTGCCCAATCCCTCCTTCTCCCAATCCTTGATTATGCCGATGTTAGTTATTTAGACCTAACTGAAGTGCAGCTAGATAAGCTTGAGCGAGTCCAAAACTTTTGTATTAGGTTCATATTTGGTTTACGCAAATATGATCATGTTTCTGAATTCCGTATTAAGCTCAAGTGGCTGCCGATCCGCCTTCGCCGGAATACCCATATCTTATCGTTGCTTTACAGTGTCCTGTTCATTCCTACAACCCCCTCTTACCTCAAAGAACGTTTTAAGTTCCTTCATGACACACATTCTAGACACTTAAGATCATCGGAAAATTTGAAACTTTTAATGCCCTCACATTCCACCAAGTTTAGTGACAAATCGTTCACGGTCCAAGCAGTGCGACTGTGGAACGCGTTGCCGATGCCAATTAGGCAAGCCCAGTCACTAGTTTCTTTTAAAAATTTAGTTAAAGATCATTTTCTTTCACAATAATTAATTCTGCTACTATCCAAATTCAGTTCTTTCCCTTCTTTTTCTTTCTAGTCCTTTCACCTTTTTGTATTTTTTCTCTATTTCTCTCTTTGAAATTGTGTAACATATAATGTGTATAGCATAGTCGGCCTTATAATGTTCCCACTGTTGGGACTCAGGCCTCCTCTCTAGGAGAGGGATTGGGCCGTTATCCACCACGCGGGCCCAGTGCGGGTTGGTAATGTGTATGTGTAATATTATATATATATATATATATATATAATATTCATGAGTTTGTTTTTTTTGTCTTTTATTTATAATAGCTATATAATATAATTTTATATCTATGTATAGTATTATATATATTTTTAATTTAATTAAATTTATTTTGCAGTACACCGCAGTCTACCCCCTTTTTTATCACAAGTTCTTACAGTCCATCCTAAGGTTGTCTGGTAGAAATCGCTGTTAGCGATAAGACCGCCATTGTACCCATACATTAAGTTAGTTTGTATGTTTTTGTTACTATTTTGGTGTACAATAAAGTTTTATTCTATTCTATTCTATTCTATTCTATTCTATTCTATTCTATTCTATTCTATTCTATTCTATTCTATTCTATTCTATTCTATTCTATTCTATTCTATTCTATTCTATTCTATTCTATTCTATTCTATTCTATTCTATTCTATTCTATTCTATTCTATTCTATTCTATTCTATTCTATTCTATTCTATTCTATTCTATTCTATTCTACGTTGGGATGTCCGATGGTAGAAAGGAGATGGCGGAATCAAGTCAACGCAAACTGAAGATAAGGCCGTGTATGCTACTTTTATGGTGCATATTTGGCACTCACGAGGAATTCAAAACCTATAGAGTACTTCTCGTTGACCTAGAATCCTAAAGGAAAGAGTCTGAAAACTTTTAATTTCGTTATTAAATCACAAAATAAATAGTTTTTTGCGATACAGATAAATCATCAAGACTCGATTCAGAAATAAAACTACTTACATAGGAAAGTTTGTACGGAACCCTCAGTGCGCGAGTTCGACTCGCACTTGACCGGTTTTTTTTTCTGGTGGAATGCATCTTTTCGGGCAGAGCAACATCTTACAGGGCCGCTAGTAATATATATTGTACAACTGGTAACTGATCACGTTTTTCACAGTTCAATTCTCGAATTATTATTTTTTTATTTTTTTATTTTAATTAATTCATTTATTTCAGGCTTGATATACCCATAGTTACATTACAATTCGTTTTGACAAATTTAAAATTAATAATAATAATACAAAGTCAAATTCAATTCAATAGTTAATACAATGTTAGATTAGATCAATAAATGTCAGATTTACACCATCAGTCAGTTAGATATTAAAAGAATTGTATTAAATATTAAAATAAATTATATAAAATTAAAATTCAAATAAATGTCATTATTATATTTAAATACGTTATTACAATTTCCTAACAGGAATTGTAACAGTAGCATGTCTTCCACAGCCATGTCGTATATATGGACAGTCTAGCCTGTCGGCGATCATTGCCAGGATGGCATTGGGGCTGGCCCACACCCGGCGCACCAGGGACGCGCACCGCTTGCGCATAGTGGTATGAAAACAGTCAGTGCGCGCCGCTGCGAACATCCCTGATGCGCTACAGAAGCGGGGCAGCCCCACTACCGCCCGGAACGCGTTATTATACTGGACACGGAGGGCACTGTATGCCCTTTCAGTGTAATCAACCCACAGGCTGCACGAGTACAGGGATGTGCAGTACGCTCTGAAGAGCGTGATCTTCACCCCCCTAGAACATCGCGCAAACCGGCGTGCTATCATATTAGCTCGCACTGACAGTGCCCTCCACTCCCTCTCTATGTCAGCATGATCATTAAGATCCTCGGTGAGTAGATGCCCTAAATACTTAAACTGATCCACTCGCTGTAGTGGAACACCATCGATTTGAACTGTCGGTATGTTCATAGGGCTCGACCCACCGACGGCCCGAAAGACCATGTATAGGCTTTTCTTCTTATTATATTTTAACCCATGACCACGCGCGTATTCCGTACATGTATTGAGTAGCCTCCTCAATCCACAGATCGACGCGCTCAGCAGCACCATGTCGTCCGCATAACTCAAATTGTTAACGCACATTCCGTCCACATAGCAACCGACATGCTGACTGCTGAGCGAGACGATCAGCTCGTTCATGTAGAGATTAAACAATGTGGGCGAGGTCAGGTCGCCCTGCCTTACGCCGCACTCGATGTTATAAGTATCCGACATCGCCCCCGCCCATCTGACACTGTTAACCTGGTGCCCGTACCAATATCGAAATATACTGATGAGTTCCCGAGGTAACCCCGTTCTCTCCAACTTTTCCCATAGTATATCGTACGAGACAAGGTCAAAGGCCTTGGATAAATCGAGGAAGCACGCGTATACCGGAGTCTTTCTCGTCGTATAATACTTGACGGTATGCTTTAAACACAGTATTGCACTCTCTGTTGACAGTTTAGGTCGAAATCCAAACTGAATTAAATTGAAGATTTTTCTGAATCGCAAAAAAAGTTATTTTTCTGTGATATAACTACAAATTTACAGTTTTCAGATTTTTTTCTATACTTATACAATGTGACCTTGCTTCGTACCTAATTTCAGGATTCTAGGTCAACGGGAAGTACCCTATGAATTTTGATGCCCTTGAGAGGATCAAAATATACGTTTTTTGCGACATAAACGGCCGTAATTTTTTCACAGCTTTGAGGGGCCGCGGACTGGTGTATATGGTTTTAATTTCAACTCGATACCTTCACGCGTTCCCGAGATAAAGGGTCTTGACTGACAGACAGACAGACAGACGGATAACAAAGTGAACCTATAAGGGTTTCGGTTTTTCCTTGCGAGGTACGGAACCCTAAAAATGAGAACGCGATTGCAGCGCCACCTACCGGGTTCAACTGTATATTCAAACTATCTAAGGCCCCACTCAATACACACAAAATTTCATCGGAATCGGTCAAGCCGTTTAGAAGGAGTCAGATGACAAACACACGTACAAACGAATTATACATATCTTATATATATAAAAGAAAGTCGTGTTAGTTACACTGTTTATAGGGTACTTTTTAACGAGTAGGGTAGAGTAGGGTAGAGTAGGGTAGAGTAGGGTAGAGTAGGGTAGAGTAGGGTAGAGTAGGGTAATTTTTTTTTTTACTAAATCCCGCTTTTGGGCAGAACAACGTCTGCCGGGACCGCTAGTTTACTTATAAAGATGTATTCCATAAAAACATTATATATATGCATAAAACATAACCCTTATCATATACTTTGAGAGTGGCAGTCTCAAAGTACAAAAAAAGCCAGACCACCGTAAAATAACAATGTCTGTACCTAATTAATCATCTTATGTCTAATTTTGTAATTTTATTATTTTTATTCTAATTTGACATTTCTAATTATTATTTTATAAGTTATAATTTTCATGATTGTTACTAATTTTTGATTCATAATATTAATTAAAATGACCTATTTATTATTGTCACTCTTGTTTAATTCAGTTTTAATTCAAATTACCAATGACCAGTGTATTATCTGGAGTGGCGACCGCGAACCGGAAGACGCACTATTAAAAGGCCCCTACAAGGGGGACCGATGACCTGGTGAAGGTTGCGGGAATCCGATGGACGCGAGACGCACAGGATCAGTCATTATGACGACACTTGGGGGAGGCCTATATCCAGCAGTGGACGTCTATCGGCTGAAATGATGATGATGATGATGATGAATGTATTATCCCCTTTGACCTTTGTATGTTGACCCTCATTTTTTAGTTTTAATTTAACATAATTTATTTGACTGTGTTTTTTGTCTTATCTGTTTGATATTCTTTTGTGAATCTTTTTCACCTAGTTATATGTGCATGCTGTGGTCGCTTGTAACTGAAGGAGCACACGTTAAAGGACCCCACGCATAATGATTTCTATTGCATCTGTGTGACCTTGTTGGAGATCCAAATAAATAAATAAATGTGTTATGCATTTCTACAAGACAATCCGATTGATTTTCTAATGAACTGCATCTCGTTCGATTACAAACAGCTATGAATTGCAATGTGTGTTGTAAGTGATGTAATCGAGTGTTATGGCACACAATTGTATATTATGCTGCAACTTTTGAACAATCGACAACAATAATCCTAGGTATTGAAGAGTTCAGGCAATAAGAGGTAATAAATATGTGTACTTAGTAAACTAGTTAAAAAATAAAAGGCTCATTTTGACATTTGAGAAATACACTAAAATGTAACTAGGGACGAAACTGAAAGAAACAATAAAATAATAATTAATTACATAGTGTTTTAAAAAAATACATAAATTTTTTTGGCGCGTTTATACGATGGAATATATTGCGAGTATTCTTTTTGACAACTTTAGTTACTATTTCTATGATTTTCTACTTTTCCCTGAGTTTAATAGCATATTAATAACATAATCAGCCTTTCAAAGTTCCCACTGCTGGGACTCAGGCCTCCTCTCTAGGAGAGGGAAAGGGCCGTAACACGCGGGCGTCATCTCAACGCTCAGTCACATGGTCAGAACAAAGGAATAGGAGGCGTGGCCGACTCGAGGCTATCAACGAAAAGAGAATCGAAACGAAACGGTTGTAACTTGGCTAGGGGGTCAAGTGTGTTTTAATCAGAAAAAGTCTGATATTCCGCTCCACCCAGAGCTGGAGAAGTCATTGAATGATTTCCCTTCTTAAAAAAAAACCGGCCAAGTGCGAGTCGGACTCGCGTACGAAGGGTTCCGTACCGTTAGCAGCAAAAAATGGCAATAAAGGCACGTTTGTTGTAAGAGAGCCCCCATAAATATTTATTTTATTCCGTTTTTTAGTATTTGTTGTTATAGTGCCAATAGAAATACATCATCTGTGAAAATTTCAACTGTCCAAATATCACGGTTCATGAGATACAGCCTGGTGACAGACGGACAGACAGACAGGTAGGCAGACGGACTGAGAGCGGAGTCTTAGTAATAGTCCTGTTTTACCCATTGGCTTCGGAACCCTAAAAACTAGTTAACTTCTACAAAAATAAACCATTCAAGCTACTCCTAACATGATTCCGCTTATATATTGACACTATCTAAAAGAAAATACCATTAATTTAGTGATTGATGTGAGAATTAGATAGGAACTCGTTATATCTGCATACGTAGGCATATACTTATCAACACGGAAGAGGCAACTTGTTACAGAGGACTGACAGCTTCGTAGGCGATGGGTAGACACGGAATAGTGAAGAAATGGAGATCTACTAATGTCAAGGTGAACGGCTTTATTTTTATTATTTTTTTTTTTTGGTGGATAATCATCGAATAATTAGTCCCGTACTATATGGAGTAAGGAGGAGTGGCAGACTTTGACTAAACTACCACCTCAGTTCCTTCAGTTGTTCTTAGCGTTCCAGGGCCAAGATAACTCTTCTCGCAGCCTTGAAGCTAACGTTACTATATAGGTAGTACACAGTCACAGATGATCAGCTTTTTTGGTATCGAATATACTTATGAATTCTTTTTGCTAGCCTAAAATATTCCACAGCTAGACAACAGCTTCCTTATATCATATCAGATCGTCTTTTCTTGCAACACTTCGTACCAGCCTTTGCAGTGCGTAGTACAGGAACACCGTACATTCTTAACTCGTGGTTAAGCAAATGATTAGCCAGTCGGTAACGATAATTAATAAGTTAGATAGAAGGGCTAGTGAGACTACGGCCAGGCTATTGGCTGTATTATCTAATTTACTTTATACAGTACTCATCAATTTTACTAAAAAAATATAATATCTAGTTTTTAACAAAGATGACAAAAAAAAATCGCACCTGTATTTTAGCCACCAATACAAATTATCCAGAAGAGCCATTTTAAAATTTGACCAGTGCGCAAATGTTACATATTTCAAAAGTACTACGCTTAGTTTAATAAACTAAATGTGTGAGTAGATTTTTATAAGAACAAAAATAAAACAGAAGAAGAAATAAATCATTTTTATTTGGCTTACACAGGTACACAGTGTAGAAACAAGTATGCAGAAACATATTATAAAATTTAAAAAAATACTGACGTTGTGTCTCACGGCTGCTCCAAGATTTGAAAGAACTAGGTTCTTGATGTACTAACTAAATGGTGTTAAAAACAGATTTCAGCAGAGAAAGATCCTATACCAGCTGAGTTCTTAGATCATTAAGTAAAATTTTTCGAAATGAAAGCTTTAAAATATATAAAATCAAATATTTTTTTACCTGAACTCTGCATAATAAGCCCGAACTCATTTCGTCTCTAACATGAGCACTCCATGCCCTTCACTCTCCATGACAATCGACCGGCAGTAACCACTCCCTACTTATGCGTGATTACCATTTTAACCCGATATTCTATTACCATTATTTACCATACAGAACTGCTCGGCAAGCGGTAACTCAATGGTTACCAGTAACCGACCAGTTACCCTGCTTACCTTTTAAGGTAAAAGTGTAACGATATTTGCATATGCTGTCAAGGAATGTTTGGTGCTGAGAAAGATGTAGCATGACATTGTATAAGTTTAGGCACATGAAGATTAGCTATGAGTAGCAGTATTTTATCGGTATCAGGTTCTTTGAATACATACGTGCAGATCAAGATCACTATTTTGGTAAATGCACGAGGAAATATTTTACACCGATGCTTATGAATGAGCTACCCCCAAACTTGTTATCATGTGCTAAATTTAAATACCAACTTAAAAAAAAAAAATATTAAAAAACAATAGAAAAAATAAAGAAATTACAATTAGTGCCCAGGTACATTCTTTAAAACTTCATATATTTTTCTACGGGGAGTAGTTCTGAAAACAAATAATGACAACCTTTATTATTTACTCAGGTTACTATTTGTGCTGACTTTCAAGTATATTGGCACACGGAATAAGATTTTACATACAAATGAAATTTTCTGTTTTTACCTCCTTAAGAGAGTCCTTTTCCACTCGCTTATCGTCAACATCATATAGTCATAGTCAGCCTTATAATGTTCCCACTGTTGGGACTCAGGCCTCCCCTCTAGAAGAGGGAATGGGCCGTAATACTGACCCCAATTTATCCATGAATGCCTTCATAAAGATCATCTCCTCAGTTATTGACAAGCACACAAAACAAATTAAAATCCCTAGGAAAAAAAGAATAATAAAACCGTGGATAACCACAGGCATTTTAAAGTGTATACAAAACCGTGACCGACTGCATAACAGATTAAGGAAAGATCCCAATAATCTTATCCTGAAAATTACCTATTCGCGGTACCGGAATTTTTGTAATGAATTGATACGAAAACTAAAAATTGCCTATGAGAAAAGTGAACTTGAAAAATCACGGAATAACCCTAAAGCACTATGGAAAACAATAAAACGAATCACAAATACCACCAAAAAGAAAACTAGCCCGGTCGAACTGTTGGATATCTGTGACAACACTATATCATCCACAAACGAAGTGTGTAGATTTTTCAGCAATATAGGAACGAACTTGGCAGAAAAAATCTTGTCCCAGTCTCATCAACCTACAAACCTTCCAAGAAGATTGAGTGATAATACAACACGCAACCCCGCCAACTCTCTTGTAATACTTGAGGTTGATGAATCAGAAGTTGAGTCACTTATTCTGCAACTGCGAAATGATAGCGCAATAGGTTGGGATGGCATATCTCCCCTAGTGTTAAAGAGCTGCCGCCAGATCTTGGCGCCACCATTGACGTATATTTTTAACTGCTGCCTTCAAAAAGGCATCTTTCCTGATGCACTTAAAAAAGCTGTTATTCATCCAATTCATAAGGGAGGGAACAGAAACTGTGTCAATAATTATAGACCCATTTCAGTCCTATCAGCGCTTTCTAAGATACTGGAAAGGATCTTGAATAATGCTCTAAAAAAATTCCTCAACAAACATCGGCTCATAGCAGATAATCAGTATGGTTTTCGCTCAGGAATCTCAACTGAGGATGCAGTTCTGGATCTAACACAGTTGGTTGCGAGGAACCTTGACAGTGGCGTTAAAAGTCTAGGGATATTTTTGGACCTCTCTAAAGCTTTTGACACAGTGTCTGTTCCTATACTTATATCTAAATTGGAACTCCTTGGGGTACGAGGAAAGTCCCTCGAAATTTTCAAAGATTATCTCAGCAACCGGACCCAACGAGTAAAAATAGGAGAACATGTGAGTGATGAAATAACAATAAACACTTATGGTGTGCCTCAGGGAAGCATTCTAGGCCCGACCCTCTTTCTAATATACGTCAATGAGTTGTGTAATCTGACCATCCCCAACTCTAAAATCTTTGCATATGCAGACGACACCGCAGTCATAGTTTACGGACCAAGTTGGGATAGCGTTAAATGCCACGCTGAAGTGGCAATAACAACCATAATGACATGGCTTAACCTAAACTTGCTTACCCTGAATTGCGATAAAACCTCGTACATTCCATTCGCTATTCGACGAAACAACTTACCAGAAAAGTCATTTTCCATAACAGCTCACACCTGCTCCACACAATCCCCACACTGTTTATGTCCGAAACTCACAAGAACAGATAATGTGAAATATCTGGGTATCCAAATAGACGGAGGACTACGATGGGACAAACAGGTTGACGCTATTGCTGCTAGGTCTATGAAACTGCTGCATACTTTCAAATCCCTCAGAGACTCGGCAGCGCCTGAAACCCTGAAGATGGTGTACTATGCATTATGTCAATCTGTTATTGGATATTGCATCACAGTCTGGGGTGGTGCAAACAAAACCTGTTTCCTGAGGATTGAAAGAGCGCAGAGAGCCGTGCTGAAGGTAATGTTTCGCAAACCTTATCGCTATCCCACTACGAAACTATACGCTGACTCACAAGTGCTTTCTGTTCGCCAGCTCTTTCTACTGCGGTCTATTTTAAGAAAACATGGTAGTGTTCCCCCTACTGACCCTAAAAAAAGGAAGAAATTACCTATAGCACCCCCCACAAAACCGCCTTCGCTCAACACCAGTACTACACATTAAGTACATACATCTACAAACAAATTCACAAAAATTTAAACATAGTCGATCTAAATAAACATGAAATAAAATCAAAATTAACGGAATGGCTACTAAAACAGGACTACCTGAAAACAGAGTCTTTACTCGAGTATGTCGTCTAACTATCTATGTACATATCTCTATTTACATACCCACACACACACATATATAAACACACACACACCCGCGCACACACAAACATACACTCACCCGCGCCCACACACATACATATACGCTCACACACAAACACACTTACCAAGTGAATGTAAATACATTTTCTTACTTTATAATAATTATTTCCCCAGAACGCTCGAGTAGATCGACACAGTCTACTATAAATATTATAGCATCAATTTTAGGCTGACTCACTGTCTCTCAAGATACAGGCTTCCTAGTTTGAGAGGCAGGGTTTTCCTTATATTGTGTACAGATTTTAGTTTTTAGACTGTATTGTATCGTGTTACCACCAAAGCTCTTTTTAACTGTCTTATTTAACATTGTGAAATCTGTATATTTTTCGTGAAATAAAGTTATTATTGTTATTGTTATTGTTTGTTGTTATCCACCACGCGAGCCCAGTGCGGGTTAGTTGATATCACATGTGTTCGAATTTTTGGTTCTAGGATATGCCGGTTTTCTCACGATGTTTTCCTTCACCGTTTTGAGAGCAGTGGTGATGAAACTGGCTGTTTTTGAACCCGCGACCTACAACTCGTAAGTCGGGGCCGTTACTACTCCGCCACCACTGCTCCATCGTCAACATAGAGCATGGTTTAAAAGCTTGTTGCTTCATCTAATGCGACGTGATGTTTGATGAAGAGGCAATGCAAAAAAATAAAGATAACGCCTGAAAACTCTGTTGGCATTCGGTAATTCCGTTATTTACTCGAATATTTCACAAAACTTGTTCTAGGGAATACGTGTTTTTTTTAAACCCTCAAAAGTTTTTTTGAAAAAATGTTGTCAGAATCTCAATTAAATGTACTTCTATTGATGTTCTTTTTAATATATGAGTACATTATGGAGGGTCAAAGTTCACGTAAAATAGCAGATGTTCAGAGGGTACTAGATTAGTTTTACACAAAATTATGTTTTTATTCCTATAGAAGCCTAGATAATATTTACAAGATAGCTATGTATCCAAGATATCTAGAGAAAGATGTGTAATAAAATCATAATCACGTAAGAGTGGTTGTATGAAAATGTACCTCGAAAAGGACGCTCCTAAAGGTTGAATTTCAAAAAACCTTTTCTTACACGCTTACGTCAGAAAAGGAAGCCTTGTGCAAATTTTCATGTCCTAGTAGTTTCGGCTGTGCGTTGATATGTCAGTCAGTCAGTTACTAGTTTTATTTAATCAATATATACCAAGATTAAGATTAACCACGTGATCTTCGGTAGCGCATGTCAATTCCATCTGAGACAATCGATGGAACCCCAGGATGCAAAATTCGTTCCACCAATAACCTTTTAAGAATTGGTAATAAATTCATGATCCAATGATAGTTTATTTGAGGTGAATCGTCTATCAACTCATTTCATATTCCCTCTGTGTTTCAATTCAATTCGATCGATCGTAGTTTTACTAGTTGCTCGGGTAAAGCGGCTGGTTTTAGACTCAACTCTTGTTGAGTCTAAAACCAGCCGGTAGAGCACTAGGGGTGTGAACTAGCTTAAGCTAATGTGTACACCAGAATTTACGGTACTAGGCTCTAGCCTAATAGTGTGAATCAGTATAGTGGTGTAAACTTTACTGGTACTGTAAACTAGTCTAGTGGTGTAAACTTGCTTGGTGGTGTAAACTAGTCTATCGTGGTGTAATCTAGTCTAGTAGTGTAAACTAGCCTAGTGATATAAACTTGCCTGGAAGATTACAAAACTAGACTAGTTTACACCACGTAAACTAGTCTAGTTTTGTAATCTTGCCTGGTGGTGTAAACTTGCCTAGCCTAGTGTGTATACTAGAATTTACACTACTAAGCTGGAGTTTAGTGGTTTAAACTAGTCTACTACTGGACACTACTAAGCTGGAGAATAGAATAGAATAGTAAACTAGTCCAGCGGTGGAAACTAGCCTAGTAGTTAGCACAAGGACAAAAGTCCACTGGTTGAAAGTTAGTGTACACTCTGTCAAAATATCCACGAATTTAATCCAAGGACCAGTGTTATTTGAAAATTCTGAATAGCAGTATGGAATCTGTTCTGGTCTCTGGATATGTGACAGGCTCAGAGGAAAATACTTGAACTGTATAAATAAGTAGATATTTGAAAACTAGTTTAATTTCTAAACTTGAGGAAACTTTTTCTATTCGATCGGAATGCAGGAAGTTGGTGAAGAATCGATCAAAAGTTTTGAGTTTACGATGTTTAAAGTGTGTTAAACTTAATCAAATCATTTATCTACTTCTTCCTCTGGCTTTACTCGTATATCATTGAGTGTAGATAATATAAAAAATACGTTTTTCATGATTTTTCATATTTTATGTATGATTTGTGGTTAGATCTTAGAATTGATAATTTTATGATATGACGCGTAATTTCATAAATGGTTGTATTTCATGATATGGCCAACTAAAACCGGCCAGTCCCCCTAGCCAAGTTACAACCGTTTCGTTTCGATTCTGTTTTCGTTGATCGCCTCGAGTCAGCCACGCCTCCTATTCCTTTGTTCTGACCACGTACCACGTCACGTCAGGATAAAGGAATCGGAGGCGTGGCCTACTTCGAGGCGATCGACGAAAAGAGAATCGAAATGAAACGGTTGTAACTTAGCTAGGGGAGCAGGTCATTTAAACGCTGACGTTTGATGGTATGTCAATCCACGTTTGGCCATATCATTAATGTAGGATTTCTATGATAAAAATAAAAGGTTGTTTTAATAAAGTAGGAACTTATGTATTGCTCTTGTAAAAAAACAAACGTAAGCTTAAAACTAAAATAAAATATTCTGCATTCAAATTAAAAGCCAATTGCAATTGAAAGAGATATTTTAAACTGTGCATCAAAAGTCTGGTCCGACGACGGAACGGGCTTCGCGGAATTAAAATATACCTACAATTCCGACACACTCTCCCCAAAATGTAATCGATAGAAAACCAACAAGCTAACAACTCGGCTTCGATGCTCAAGACGTTGAGCAGAGCTTCGACTCGACCAGTGCATCATTGCCGATGATACTCCTTACATTGAATATTGCAGGTAATGTTCTGGAGAAATAAATTCTTGAAACCGAATCTAAATAGATCTCAATAGTTTAAAGGACTTGAATTTCATATTATTCATCTCACATCATCATCATTTCCGCCGAAAGACGTCCACTATTGGACATAGGCCTCCCCCAAATGTCGCCACAATGACTGGTCCTGTGCGTCTCGCATCCATCGGATTCCCGCGACCCTCACCAGGTCATCGGTCCACCTTGTGGGAGGCCTTGCAACGCTGCGTCTTGCAGTACGTGGTTGCCATTCCAGAACCTTTCGTCCCCATCGACCATCTGTTCTGCGAGCAATGTGCCCTGCCCACTGCCACTTAAGTTTGGCGATTCTTCGGGCTATGTCTGTAACCTTGGTTCTCCTGCGGATATCTTCATTTCCCTGCGGATATCTTCATTTCATATTATATTTATCTGAATAGTCCTTAAATCAATAAACTCCTGAAATTACAATAACCTTGGAAATTGGTGTTTCAAAGTTGCACATATTTGCATCACTTTTCTGCATTTTTTTATTTCATATTTTCTGGAAAGCCAATCCTAATAGATCTCTCTACTCAAAGTGCATTTGATCATCCCGCTTTTTCCAGACATTCCCTACGTACTCTGTTGCTCCAAAGCTACTCATATGAATAGATAGTAAAGTATATAATAAGTAGGTATATACAGAACATGTAATGTGGACCGAGCCGGCCAGCCGTGGAGTGGGCCGGACATAGCGATGGCACTATGAACCGACTTGATACTTGCTTGAATCATTCATCGTTTTCAAAAGAGGTCATTAGATAAATTAATAATTTTGAATAAAGAATGAGTCGGGCCTTTGGTTTCACGCACTGCTGTCGTCGAATATAGTGACCCCTCTCACGCATAAGGTGGTAAGCCAAGTGTGTTTTTTCAGGAGAAGCGTTTTTGTAATTGTAATTTGTGAACATCCTTTTAACCAATGTATTAGCATATGTAATCAATAATCAATCTAAGATCACAATACTCTGGTACTGTAACATAAATTGATTATTGATGCTGGATGTAATAAGAAATAATAATATTTATTTTACATAATTTTTGATACAATTTTATTAAAAAAAATATGTTACGACTTGCGTTGGAGGTATCGCTAAGCACCTTGTTTGACAATACAACTTTTCGCCCCCCTAAGTCTAGGCGCTGCTGTTCTGCTCATTACTACCACTGTGGCAAGGTTGTAAACAGTCAGTGAGTCAGTGAGAAAGTAAAATATTTACGACATCATCCGACGAGCCCTTGTCACCATCGGCGTTCCTGCTGTTTTGGAATCTTATGGCCTGTCACGCAACTTTAATGACAAAATTTAATTTTAATTTTGGTTTCAATTTGCATTTTCGTTTAAATCTAATTATAATACAAATCATGTTACAAATGAATTTTTACATTAAAGATTAATTTTTACTACCATACTATCCGATCGATACTGAGCTGAAAAAACTTTCGTTTTGAATTTTTAGGGTTATTCAACTTAAGGTACGACTTTTTTCATCTCGTCAATAAAACTCATGTCCAGTATCAAGACTGTTTCATCCAAATAACGGTTCCCCGCGACACGCACGCGCGTTTGTCACCGCCAGACTTGGAACCGTACGTATGTATGCAACATTTACCGATACGTATGCAAAATAGGTGCATCGTAGGTGGACATAGGCTATCTATCTGGTTTGTGGACATTAAAGGGACCTTTCCGCGAGTTGTGTCTATTCATAGTTGTGGATATTGCTTTTACTTTGTAAGGCAGGTTTTATACCTTCGGATGTTTTAAAAAATCGTGGCTAATATTTTATTTGTTTCAAATTTTGATTTTATTTTGATGTGTATTTTGGTTTTAATCATATTATCAGAAATAAATGAGTGGGCAGGCGAAATTTTGTGAGTGTGTTTGCATGTTTGTTACATCTGCACGCTTGCACGGCTGAATGGATTACGATGAAACTTATTACCTGAGTTCAGAATTAGGTAGAGTTGTTACTTATACTGATTTCGTACAGCGAAAAAATATAGTTGATATAATTACATACCTCAAATCCCGAGATTAATTTTAAACAGCAGATTTTTTTATGACACTATTAGAAATATAGCTGAAAAATAATTTTCCTGCATTATTGACGTGGAGAAGGAAGTGTATAAAATTAAACTCACCTCAGTTGACGTAGAGAAATCTTCTTCAATGAAAAATACTAATAAAAATTGAATGTTATTTATCTTCGTTTTATTTGTCCTATCTATCCCTGAGGTTTTTATTATTATTTATTTGTAAATATTACAAATTGTTCACACGGGATTTTTCATTAGAAATCCCGGGAAGAACCATATTAATATCAACATTTGATCGCGGGTGAACAATGAACGCGGCTTTGTTCGAAAGAGCCACCGAGGGTCTTGGAACGCAAAGGGTAACTGAAGGAAAACTGGTGGGTTTTAGTCAGTAAAATTCTGACACTCTCTCTCGCTCTGTCCAGAGCGGGTGAAGTTATTTTATGATTTAATCACCTGGTCGAGGTCGGTCTTTGAATTGTCTGGTCATTGTCAGACCTAGACCAAGTTAAAGTTAACTTACCCAGATTCCTCCGTGCCTCGGACAGCACTTTAAGTCGTTGGTCCCGGTTACAATTTGTAATGAAGAAATGTTAGGTACTAATTAAGAAATTGAATATAGTATAGAATAGGGAAAGTGACGTAATCCGGTAGTGTTATTTTCATATCCCTGTCCCAAGTCGACCCTCGGTCGTACATGGTCCTTCGAGCCGGATATGGTCGCGAGTATTTTTGGTGGTCACTGGTTGTTGTAGTGATTACCACCCTACGCGTCAGTACTGGGCAGTGGATCGCTGTCTTCTTCACTTGGTACTCGCTGAAGGGGCTGCCCCTCAGCGAGGTCAGCGAGTACCAAGTGAAGAAGCCCAGGAGTTGGAGGAGGAGCCGGATGGATTTGACAGTCGTTACGGAGTCAGAAGTCAGAAAATTTTACATCAGTCTTGCAGAGGGGTATTGTGTTCTCCAATTACACTGTTAGTCTTCTGCTAGGAATAATAATAATATTCCACAACTATCACACAAAGCCATCTAGCCCCAAACTAAGCAGAGCTTGTGCTATGAGTTCTAATTAACTGATAAACTTACTATACATAATATGTATAGATATTAATTACAACCAGACACAGAACAAACGATTGTGCTAATCATACAAATATTTCTCCTGAGTGGGAATCGAAACCACAACCTCCAGCTCAGCAGTCGGGGCCACTAACCACTAGACCAACAGGCCAGTCAATGCCGGATTTAATATTTCCTGATAGCTACAAACTAGCGGTCTTTAAGTCAAGAGTGAATAGGTTACTTCTAGGCAAGCGTGCTCCATCGTCGGCCACATCATCGCTTAACATCAGGTGACATAGTGGTCAAACGCGAGCCTATCAATAATAATAATAAAAAAAAAGGCTGTAAACAATCCATAGGTTCTACTATTTTCATATTATCAAACCACCAAGCAGAACTATTTTTCTGATAGCCTATTTTTTTTCTGGGTGGAAAATCATCCAATAACTTCTTCCGATCTAGGGTGCTGCGAGAGGGCGTGTCAAACTTTTACTGACTAAAACTCACCTCTGCTCTTTCAGTTGCCCTTTGCTTTCCAGGGACACGGTAACTTCTCCGGAAAATCCCGCCGCTCTGGCTTAGGTGGTGGGATTGTTCGCTCCACCCAGATGGAAAAGTTATCTGATGATATTCCACCCTAACCTTTTCTTAACTAGCTTGGGGTCGGCTTCCAGTCTGACCAGATGCGGCTGAATACTCGTGTTTTACATGGAGTGACTGCCTATCAAACCTCGGAGAGTGTCGAAATGTACGTTTTTTGCCACATAAACCGAAGTATCTTTTTTCTCGTTAACTTACAAGTTAAATTTTTTTACACCTTCAAGAGTCCGCAGACCTGTGTCTGTGTTTAATTTCAATTCGATACCTCAACGTATTCTCAAGATAAAGGGTCTTGACAGACAGACAGACAGACGGACGGACCACAAAGTGATCCTAGGATACAAAGTGATCCGGGTTCCATTATTTCTTTTTGAGGTACGGAACCCTAAAATCATATTATCAAAAGGTCTGTAAAAAATCGCTTTTAGCTATAAGAACGCCCATTGTGACACCACCACACTATTGTAATTAATTAATTATTTTTGGTGTACAAAAAGAGTATAACTGTTGCAGTCAAAACTCTTAACCAGTCAAAAGTACTATTATCAAAAGACTAAAACGCTTTAACATCATTGAAGTCTGTGGTATCAAAAAATTAGTTACAAACACAGGACCTGTCAAATATTTTTTGCCGGCTGAGGAAATTACGATATTATTGATGCTGCTCATATTTCTATCGGGCATGGTGGTCGTGATAGACTTAAGAATGAAACGGCATCTAAAGAGTTAATAGTGTTTTTGACTGATGCTTTATTGCAGTTGAAACTACTTTTGACGAAGAGCGTCAGTCAAAGGTACTTTTAACCGCAAATTTGCTGTCAAAAGTACTACTTAATAACCAATAATTTTCAGTCAAAACTACTTTTTAACTGATTTTGCTAGTCAATAGTACTTTTGACTGGTTAAGAGTTTTGACTGCAACATATCTATCTATTAGTAACTGCTCGGTTTTGAATTATCTGATCTAGGTAGGCTTGAAGCCATTTTATTCCCATTCCAAGCATTAATTTTCCTCCTTCATATTGCCAACCAACGAAGTTGAATAATTGTATTAATTAATTCCATTAGCACCATAGTCCATAGCTTTGGCACAAACTTGGCTCCAATGCCTTCTTTTAAGGGAAAAAGATAGCGAGCTTATTTCTTTTAAGAAAGAAAAGTTTCTTTGAAAAAGTTTTTAATAAAAGAAGAAGCAATTTCTTTAGTTTAGTTTTTCTTTTTCTATGGTTCGCTTGAGAAAAAGTTCTTGTTTCCATCTACATACATTTTATACATAAATATGTAAGTAGGTACTTATGTAGACTTCGACTTGAAAATCAATTCATTAAAAAAATATCATCATCATCTTCCTGCCCTCGTCCCGTGTTATTTGGGGTCAGAGCAACACGTTTTTTTCTTCCATTCTGCCCTGTCACTCGTCATGCTATCGCTAACTTCCTTTTCTTTCATATCACTCTTTACACAATCCATCCATCTTTTCTTTGGTCTCTTTCTGGCCATTAAAAAAATATAATATATAATTATAATTCCTATTTTCGATATCAAATTACATCATCTTCATTTCGTGACGTCCACTGTTGGACATATGTCCAACAGTGTCGCCACAACGACCAGCCCTGTATTTCTTGCATTCATTGGATACCCGCGACCCTCGCCAGGTCATCGATCCACCTTATGGGAGGCCTTCTAACACTGCGTCTTCTGATACGTGATCGCCACTGCAAACCTTTCGTCCCCATTGACCATCTGTTCTGCGAACAATGTGCCCTGCCCACTGCCACTTAAGTTTGGCTATTCCATTAAGATTTTAACCAAAATTGTAGATAAAAAAAAAAAAACCTACTACCTAAACAATAAAAAAAAAATAATAAAATTATAAATTTACCTACTACCTAAACAATGTTTTTTAAAACAATGTTTCATGTCAATAATTATTTATTTTTGAAGTAAATAATAATACCAGCCAGTTTACATTGAAAATACAACATTTTAAAAATTCTAATAAAATTTATGAACCATGGGTGTAACTGCAAAATTCCAATAATAAAAAGACTAATTTTATTATTAATATCTGTTATTTATTTTTGTATTAAATCTAAGAGTTCAGAACGCATTTATAAAATATTATGCAATGCTAAAACCGATTATATCATCGCGTACAACTCGTAAAAGATAAATGTGGTATTAGTAGCTAGGAAATGATTTATGATTTCACACTTGGTTACTGCAGTTTTTAATATTTTTATGCAACAGTTTTATCCTAGAGTGGACTGTATCTTCCGTAGTAATATATTTTTTCAGAGTCAAAACTTGGCAAAATAGTTTTTTTTTAATGATATAAACCCACAAATCCGCTGACCCGCTGTGTATGTACCCGGTGTGTCTGGTGTAAGCAAAATATATTTAAATTAAGATCTCTCTCCTATTGTATCTACCTACACAACATGGACCACGGTCTGAAATAAAGTCATCATCATCATCATCATTTCAGCCGAAAGACGTCCACTGTTGGACATAGGCCTCCGCCAAATGTCGCCACAATGACCGGTCCTGTGCGTCTCGCATCCATTGGATTCCCGCGACACTCAACAGGTCATCGGTCCACCTCATGGAAGGCCTTCTAACGCTGCGTCTTCCAGTACTTGGTCACCATTCCAGAACCTTTCATCCCCATCGACCATCTGTTCTGCAATCCTGCCCACTGCCACTTAAATTTGGCGATTCTTCGGGCTATGTCTGTAACCTTGGAAATAAAGTAGGTATTTGCTTTTTTATCTAAACTAGTGCTTGATGATTCCCACCTGATGGTAAGCATTAAATCTCAGGAATATTTACAAAGGTATGTCTATGTTATGTGCCTGTAATAGGATAGGATGTACGATTTTTGTAAGACAATAAAATCATAACAGTATTTAACAAGCAGTCTTGACAAAAATTTTTAAATAATTTGTTATGTTATATACCTAATTTACTTAACATTAAAAGTCACAATAAGTTATTTCGTGTAAAGTAACTCAGTATTGAAAATATATTTTTCCCATTGTTGGTTATTAACACAAAACAAAAATATTACCCTGAACAAGCCACCGATTCTATATTTAACAAATAATGCACATTATTTTGAATTGAAAAAAATACATATTGTCTGTAACTGTGCAAAAATAGCTTTAAATAACTATACTATATTATTTTTCAATGTTCTTATCGCAGAGTCCCACTTTCAAAATTTCAACGCTAAATATTAGTTCGTAGTTTTTTAATTTATTTTAGGCGCTGCCTAGGGCCAAGACGGACGTCCAAAGAAAAAAAAACATATACCTACTGTATAACGTACAGGGCCGCACGAAAGTTACTGTTATCTTGGCATATCCTCTCTAGGCGAAACGTCCATAAAGTATACGATTTATTATCTTAACGTCCGCGAACAACGCTATACGGTACTTGATGCGCGCGCCGCTCCCCCCTAGCTGCTATTGTTACGAAGCTTCCATAAAGTAACGTATTCGAGGTCGAGAATAATTCCATCTCTGGCCTCAACTTCCAACGTTAATAACTCCAGCAAAACGCTAAATTTTCCACACAAACTTATATGTTTATGATCAGTAAAAAATCGCCGATTTTTTAGTGTAAAAATCGATTTAAAAATTGGACGTTTAATGCGAAAACGTGAAGCTCTTAAATAAATTCCTTATCTCTCTGGCGTGTATTTTAAATGCGCTACTTTATGGGCGTGCGCGTCCATAGTGAACCGTATTTCTGTCGGCATAAATGCGGGAACAGAAACTCAGTACTTGGCTGGTCTCGGAGCAACCCTTCGTCTTATTCTCCGTCCTTGTCTTGCACGACGGTCGGCTGCGCTCCTCTACGTACAAACCTTGTGTTCCAGGCAAAGTAGTTTTGTAGCTTCAGAAATATTTACGTTGACTTGATTTAACGCTGCTTTGTTTGGGTCATTGTTCAACTTTACATTATTTTATTGTAGTACTCTAAATTGGTGTACCACAAAACATAAACTTTTAACAGTTCGATAGCTAAGGTTAAGTTTTCAGCTACATCAGATCTACAAGAAAATCGGTGGAACATAGGAATTATTAATATAGCTGTCGGAATCTTTTCGTCTTAGAAGTTGTCATGGACACACATGACACGGTACACCATGACCTAGTGGAGTGGGTATTATGACATCGCAATAACGTATAAATAAGTTTGGATACAACAAAATAACTAAACATGAATCTAGACATACTGTGTATTAAATGTTAACAAAAACCATGGGATAATTAATTCCAAAATTTAAAGGAAAAGCCTTCAATAACCTCAGTTTTCTTTTTTAAAGTTAGTTTATTAAGGTTCTATTCACTCTAGCTTTGGACACACCTAAATTATAATCAGACAGGAAAACCGCAGCAGGCAAATTGTTCCAATCCTTCGATGTATGTGGTAACCTAAATTATAATCGACTAAACCCAAGCACTTTTCATTAACTGCCTACTCAACAGCAAAATCTATCCTCAACCCATCATCACCTAGTCAAGCATAAAAGTCTTTTAAATTTACATAATATGTAGTAAACGTCATGAGACAACAGAACAACTTAATTTTTTATAAGATCTTTTACTTTCTGATGATGTCACAGAATTGAATGTTTAACAAGCGTTTCTATATTTTTGAAATATAATTTTAAAAAAAACGCAACCCTACAACTCTTTATTTATTTATTTGTGTACACACAAACACTTCAAATCGGCCCAGACAGTACAAATACTGATAGGAGAATACAAAGATGCTGCTTATTTCAAACGAAATTCCTTCCAGCAGACCTTCGACAGAAGAGTTTTTAATAACTTTCCTCCGGCTATACAAGTATACATCGCGACTATAGCTTTGCCTACACTGTGGAACACGTTCGTTAAGCCCGCGTCGTCCCAGTCGCTGTGCGCCTACGTAGTTATAGCGCGAATGTACTTTTGCCCACTTTGATATATCGCGCGCCTGGCGCACAGCCCCGCTACTGAACACTCCGTTTTCCTTCAGTTTTAGCTACTTCTTTACATTGGGGTTTTGAGAGTCTTATAAACCAAAGTGGACTGATTACCTGGAGAACACAGCGGGCATCTACGTGGATACGTTTGGGAAAGCCTTTGTCCTGTAGTGGATTTCTTTCGGATGAAATGATGATGATGATGGTATTAGACTACTTTTTGCAACATAATACCGTTTTTTAAAACTAATACGATATATCGTTATCGTTCGTCTTCATGATGCATATAGTATTTATTCAATTCCTCATACAAAAAGAAAGAAAACAAATAAAGTGGGTTCCTCCTCGGTCGGGCCTAACCGGATGTTAGGCCCGACCGAGGAGGACCCATGAAAAATATCAGCAAATGAACTGAGTGTGCACAAAGGTTGCGCACACTATAATATCTGCTGCGTGTTTGGTTAAGTTTTGTCTAGGTTTTAGTGGTCTGCCCAGATTTGTACTTACTTTGGCCTCTGTAGCAATCAGCATTTTCATAGCAGTATTCATGATATTAAACTGGTAGCTAAAACTTTTTCAAGATCATCTCTTGAGTTTCTAGGATAGTGCTCATCTCTTGATTCTCGTTGAATGAATTTATATTACCGTTATATTTAATAATATATTTAAAGAATATATTTAATTTACCGTTATAGCGACGCTTGGGGAGGCCTAGGTCCAACAGTGGACGTCTTTCGGCTGAAATTATGATAATGATGATCTTTTATCTAGCTAGATCTCATTTATAGAGTTTTTTTTTAGTTTTTATTTTACATCAATTTAGGTATATCTTTTTGTTGTCTTTGTCTATGCTGTTTCGTAATTACAGTGAAGCATGAAATTCGAACAAATACTTCTAACTTTTTGTGATAAATTTAGTTTTTATTTTTATCAATAGAATACAAAACAGAGGCTTATATATAAAAAAAAAAATAGTAACCTTGCAATAGACGCATGGCTTCCTGGCGTAGTTTTTACTGCCAAACAAAGCTTCCTTGAGCCAATATAAAGTGAAGGTTATATCAAAGTTCATTGCGTGATCAATAAATATCTATGGTAACAATAATTTTGCAATCAGTATATTTTTTTAACTAATTTAGATTTGTGGTTTCGTTTGAAAAATTGTTGCATCGGGAATCGCGTAAAATTACAGAATTTACTAAATGTATGTTAATTACTTTGCCTATGTATTATGTAATATTATTTATTTGCTACCGTGTTGAAAACAGGAAAATGAGTTATCCTTATTTTATTTTTAGGAACATAACACTGTAGGTACTACGTCTGCTATTGTTTTGTTTATGGATATTATGCATTTTTTCTATTAACAAAGGTTATATCAGGTTTCTATATTAGGAAAAATTTATAATCCATTGAAATACCTAACTATGAATAAATAATTATTTAGTCGTCACTTCAGTAGAATATTATATAATCATGAAAAAACCCAGAGAATAACACTCATCAAAAAACAATTATTAACATGAAGCGAAAATAATAACGATTAAGGTTTTTACTTTTTTATAATAGTTTTAGGTTATTTACACATACGGTGTAGTTAGAGTTACTTAATTATCTTCTTCTTAAAACATTTTCATTGAAAATAAAAACAAAAATTGCAAAAAAAAAATATTTTGTAAAAATCAAAAGTGCAGTTACACCTTTACGCGTCTGGCGAGTGACGGCCTGTCTAGAAGCGGGCGCTTTTTTTACATCGAGAGCCCATCCGAGGAACGGAAAACAAAAAGGCTGGATTTATATATTTTTTTATTATTTTATTTATTTCCCTTTTATTTCTGTATTTTATTTTCGTTAAATTTTTGCATATCGCGGCGGCCGGCCCGCGACTCATTGTTTATACTCTGTGGTCGTTTCGCGCGCTTTCGCCATTTTGTATGGAATGTCAACTGTCACGGTGTTGATTGGCGGGAATCCGAGGAATGGCGGCGAATGTTTTGGTAGACGGCCTGTGTGTGGTCTGGAGTAAAAACGTTAGAATGTGCTTGATATTAATTTTGATCTAGATAGATAGGAATCTTAGATAGCGTTGTGATTGGTAGCTACTGGGGCCCCTCGGCTACCCGCGTAGCGTGACCTATAAACGAGGATTTACAATGATCGATATTCGCCCGAAGTAGTTCTATACCTATTCCCGTGGGCCGGGCCATGTATCATTATCTTGGTCTTCGACAGGTCTGATGGTTTTAGTTCGACAATTTCAACTTTTCGAGTCTAAATGGAAATAATGTTTCAAATACTTGAGCGTTCGAATGCGCACACTGTTAAAATACCTTTTCATCAGACTGGCATATCAACGAACAGCCGAAACTAATAGGACTAGGAGAGTGAAATTTTGAACAATGATTCCTTTTATGACGTAGGCGAGCACTACGAGAGGATTTTCCAAAATTCACCCCCTAAGGGGATTAAACTGGGGCCCACAGTTTGTATGGAGAAATCTAATTACACACGGGCGAAGCCGCTGGCAGGAGCTAGTTTCTCATTTGTCAGATAAAATTAAATATTTTTTTATTTTTAAAATACATTGTTATCGCTTTATTGGCAAAAATAAAACCCGTTAATAACTCAGAATGGACTAATATTTGAAACTTGGCACCATAGTAACTTTTAAGGTAGAACTACACTGCGTACACGTGTGCCACACACGCCGATCTGGGCGCGTCGGTCTCCATACCTTTTATATAGAAACTAGACTTGTAGAGCTACACTTGATCCACGCCACGCGACGTCGTTCTACTTACAAATCAGGCGTGTTACACGTGTCCGTCGGTCAAATGTAGTTCTAGCTATATTCAGCTCAAAACTACCTATTCATCTATTTAACACACATAGCTATATATTGGAAAGTGAGCTCAGGATTTGCACCCCCCTATTTGACATCGACATCATCATCATCATCATCATTTCAGCCGAAAGACGTCCACTGTTAGACACAGTCCTCCCCCAAATGTCGCCATAACAGCCAGTCCTGTGCGTCTCGTTTCCATCGGATTCTTGTGACCCTCACCAGGTCATTGGTTCACCTTGTGAGAGGCCTCTCAACGCTTAGATGATATTGAGCCTTTTTCTTTTTGGTGTGACATAATCAACGTCTCTTGCTCTGAGTGGTGCGAGAGGGAGGTTACACTATTACTGACTAAACCCACCCGTGTTCCTTCCGTTGCCTTTTTGCGATCCAGGGCTGTGGTAACTCTTTCTTAAAAACCCGCAGCCATATGATATTGAGACTAGAATTTAAACGTTTATTTATGTACGAAAATTTGCGTTTGAAAACTAAAAGTATTCATTTTTGAGAGTATTTTCTTAGGTCTTTAAACTTACAGAAACAGAACGTTTGCTAGAGCCAGTGCCGTAAATAGGGTGGTGCTAGCGGTGCCCAGGCAGAGGGCGGAGACCCTGATGGGGCGCAGAAACAATCAAACCAAGAACAAGTTTTGCATCATTAATTTTATCAGAAGTAGGTTACTGTTTCCCATTCGCTTTGCACCATGGCTTGAAGAACCAGGGCCGGACGCTCAGGGGCCTTACCATGACGTGATAAAATGTCAGGCGTGTCAGAAAAAGAGGGATGGTAACAGTTCAGTTTAGGTCGTCAAATGGATCGCGAGTACCTAGTAGGGCCTTAGGTCGCCAACGCAGAGGCGATCAAGCCTCTGCGAGGACACGGCGGGGCTTCTCCCAATCGGGGCAAACTTCCACCGTGTGTGGTGCATGCACCATGTGCAGGGTAACACCCGAGTGTTTCCTCCTGCCAGATCCGAAACAGGAACAAGGAACCTGCGTCAAGTTGATTAAACGTAACCAGTATAAACTTTTTTAAGGGCGCAATTTCAGAAACTGGCACCGGGCGTATAAAAGGCAAGTTACGGCACTGGCTAGGGCGATCTAAAATTCATATTGTTTTACAAATCTCCATACAGTCCATTGAAATAATTTCATCACATTATAGTTGGACTTATTTAACATGGCGTGGAACTAAACACACACTCCCCTTTGTACGGCGCAGTCGGGCAAGCGGGTATGGAATGAAACATCAGGTAGGTAGGTACCTGCGTCCGACCGATGTGCAAACATTCTGTTTACATACATACCGCGAAGTACTGACGTGGAGAAAAGTGCTACACATTACTATGTAGAAGAAATTGTAAGAGTACAGACGGCGGACATACTTGGAATCAGATATTCACCTCCTACTTGCGTCGTTTACTCTCAATGCTGAGGGTTGTGACCTCGAAGAATAACTTTTTTGTGGACTATATTTCGCCATGGCTGTACTATTTGTCTGGTGAGTACCAAAGTAGTTGTGCATCTTTCTATCTACCTACTTGTGATTTCAATGCGTTCAACAACGATTTCTGAATCATGATGATCTCATCAGAAATGATGGGTGCCATAAATAAAGGAGATTTTAAAATATGATTAAAAACTACTAGATTTATGATGTGTGTAAGGAAGGGCACTACTCTAACCTAGTCTTAACGAGCCAAGAGGAGCATTGGTATCGATGCACTGGTAGTACAACAGCTCCAATGTCTCGAGCATCGACGCCGAGGTGCTGCGGTTTTCTATCGATTACATTTCAGGGAGAGTGGGTCGAAATTTTATATGTAATTTAATTCCGCCAAGCTCGTTCTATCATAGGACCACTACACGCACAACGATGCGCCACCGCTACATGGTGGCCATCCCATCTGCAGCCACAAAAAGTTTTAAGCGAGAACTACACTAGTCCGACGCACATGTGGACCACGCCAGATTTGTACGTTGCGTGGCATTGCGTGGCGTGGATCTAATGTAGCTCTGCCCCCCTCGCCAAGTTACAACCGTTTCGATTCGATTCTCTTTTTGTTGATCGCCTCGAATCGGTCACGCCTCCTATTCTTTTGTTCTGACCACGTGACTGAGCATTGAGATGACGTCAGAATAAAGGAATCGGAGGCTTGGCGTACTCGAGGCGATCAACGAAAAGAGAATCGAAACAAAATGGTTGTAACTTGGCTAGGGGGGCTGTAAGTCTAGTTGCCATATAAAACGTATGGAGACCGACGCGCCCAGATCGGCGTACGTGGCCCACTTGTGCGCAATGTAGTTCCACCTTTAAGAAAACATTCATTGTGCGTACAGCTAAGGAGTGGAATTCCTTGCCGGAGTCTGTGTTGGTAACCTGGGGGTATTTAAGTCAAGAGTGAATAGGTTACTTCTAGCCAAGCGTGCTCCATCGTCGACTATATCATCGCTTGCACTCAGATAAGAGAATAAGAAGTCAAATAAGAGAAAAAAAACGAAAGTGAATCACTAACACCACAAAGAGAATATACCAGAACACTACCAAACGCATTCGATCCAGGAAAATATAAGAAAAACATAAAAATATTCCTTTTCCTATAATAAATTGTTCAAATTGAATTCAATGAAGGCAAATGGCTGCGGTATCGTGCCAACTGTGGCGCTATAGCCAATCTATTTTTACTTGAGATTTAATTTAATTTATGCAAGCCGTATTCCGTTGAGATTTTCAGAAACATGTGCTTAATCGTAATATAAATAACCCATTGGTAGCTTATAGGGGTTAGGGATAGCTGTGTGGTATAAATGTGTTATTAGGGTATCATTATTTTTGGAATAGCCGAGATTTTTGCTTTTTTAGGGTTCCGTACCTCAAACGGAAAAAAAGGAACCCTTATAGGATCACTTTGTTGTCCGTCCGTCTGTCTGTTTGTATGTCACTCAAGAGCCTTTATCTCAAGAACGGGTGGAGGTATCGAGTTGAAATCAAAAATAGATATTCTAGTGTTTGGACCCTTGAAGCTGTGAAAAAATCAAACTACTGAGTTAACGAACAAAAAAGATACGGCCGTTTATGTTCCAAAAAATGTATATTTCGACACTCAAGGGAATCAAAATTCATAGAGTACTTCCTGTTGACCTAGAATCTTGAAATTTGGCATGAAGCAAAGTCTCATAGCACAAGTATAGAAAAAAATCAGAAAACTGTAAACTTTTAGCTACATCATCAATCAAGATTTTTTTTATGACGTATTTATTCGGAAAAATCTTCGTAACTCAATTCGGTTTTCAGTAAGTTTATACGGAGTCCTCAGTGCGCGAGACCGACTCGCACTTGCCCAGTTTTTTTGTCAGAAGACACACTATTTCTTTGGATTTGGAGTTATAGCGTCATTTATGTTGCTACAAAGGAATTAAAAATTCAAAATCATGCATCACGGTATTAGGAAGTACATGTCTTGATTCTGCTATCACCTTTCTACCATCAGACAACGAGTGTCCACCCTAACGTTGTTGATACCTCTACGGCCAGGCCTAAGTGTTTCATCTCGTCATTTATATATTATAAATCGAAAAAGTGAAAAGGGGCCCCCAAACTACAGGGGCACTGACATGTGTTAAAATTTGTAACATGTTATCTAAAAACTTCAATTCTCTTATTGATGAGAGGTGCATAGTTAATGAATAACTACTAAATCAGATAGTCGTCGCTTTCCATCAGGTGAGATAGCGGTGAAGGGCGAACCTATCAAGAATAAAAAACAAACAGATGTTCCATTTTTATAGTTCGCGCTTCGTTCGTTCCAGCATTCTGTACATAAGATCACAATCAAAACTTAACCTCTCTTCAATTCCAGAATACTAAAATAAACGAGTTCATCAATCTCGGACTAACTGGATAGATTTCGTCCATGTAAGACATGGACGAAATCTATCCAGTTAGTCTGGTCATCATTTTCTGTCGTGACCTATCGCGACTCCGTCACATGTCTCTGTGCCAGTTGCCAGATTTTTTTTTACAACGTAGGCCACGTTGTAAAAAAACATCTTGATCAATTTTGTGACAAGTTACCCCACTGCTACCTAGATTTACTCTTAAACCTAGGTTATTTTATCTCACCCCTCGCAGGCCTGGCAGACTACTGACTAGTACGAATTTCTATTCGTTTTAATTTTAAAAAGAACAAAAGACTACCATCGCGCTATCAGGAGGACACACATGGCTTCCTTTGAGCTTTGAAAAGAGGGTGCATAGAGGACTCGGCTAGCTTCTGACAGCGGCTTCGCCCGCGTGAAAGTCAAAAATTTCATTAAAAAGGCACCTAAAATAATGCGAAAATTCTTCTTTTCGTGGACTTAGATTATTTTTGTGTGAGCAGTTTTGGCAAGCACAAATCCGATCGCGTACGGAGTACTGCTCTTGTCTTTGTGACGGATCTGCTAGATACCAGCTTGATGCGCTTGAGTCAATTGAGAAACGAGTCAAAAGTATAATTTGTAATACTCATCAAGTCAAAGCTTCAAAGTCTTGAGCATCGACGCCAAGTTGCTAGCCTTCTTGCAATTCGGGAAGTGTGCGTAACGGCCTGTTCACGACTTCGGTCTTAGTGATGAACGGCGTGGCGCGCGATGCGGCATCGGTAAGAGGGTGCACGACATTTTCATACTTTTGTTATTACTGCTCGCCGCCCCGCGCTTAGCTACCGCTCACAGCGGCAAGGTAACGTGACCGATCAGGTGAACGGATCGTAAGCATTGCATTACTTAATTTTGCCTAGCCCGTTCTATCTCTACTGTGATCTCTCTCAATCACTCAATAGTTTGCTGGAAGAAAACTCAAACTTTGAGTTAAGCTCGCCTATGGACATGAACTCTGTTAACTACATATTTTGTTGCTTATCATGGTTTACAATAAAGAATAAAATCTAACGATCACCGGCAGAGAGAGCACCGTCATATGCAGGACGACGCGCCACCGGTACATGGTTTGGGCACGCCATAATTATGGCGGTAAGCCCCTCTTTGAGGAGTGGCTGGAAAGGCAACAGGGCGTCCATATACCTTCCGCATGACGCGACACGGTGGAGCACACGATGGAGGTGTGCCCCGCTTGGGAAGAGCAACGCCGTGTCCTCGTGGAGGCGATCGGTGGCGGTGATCTCTCGCGCCGGGCCTTGGTACAGGCCATGGTCCGGAGCGAGGAGGAGTAGTAGGCGGTCGCCTCCTTCTGCGAAGCAGTAATGCTAGCAAAGGAGGCGGCCGATCGCGTGAGGCAACGGTCCTCACGCCCCAACCGCCGCCGGGATTCTGATCCCGATTTCCGGCCACTCGGTAGCTCGTCGTCCGGTAACCGTCCGGACCGAGCCGAAGTTGTCGATGGCACATACTGTTTCACGCGCGCCTCAAGGAGATGTCAGCAACTGTAGGGGCCCCATTAGGATCGAAGCCTACTGGAGCCAAGGGTCTGAATCTGAAGGGAAGACTCGGCCCTGGTACGAAAAGCAACGAAGGAACAGGAGTGGGTTTTTAGTCAGTAAAAGTCTGACTGTATCTCCCGCTCCGCCCAAGAGCGGGGGATGTCATAAGATGATTTTCCCACCGAAAAAAAAACCTACGCACTAAAAGTTTTGGAAACACATTCATTAAGCATACATTTACGGAGTGAAATTCTCTTATTTTTCTGTGGATTATTAAAAACTTAGTAAGGTATTCGTAATACTCAACCACTGCTCTTGTCTGTACCTCGTTCATTATATGAGTAGCAAGGTATGTTGTGTGTTTAAAGCAAACAGGCCCCGGGCCGACCGCCCGCCGTATTATACTGGCTGGCTACTTTCATATTACTATTACATAGATACCAACCGTTATGTAACAGGTATATAGAGTGAACTGCCTGAACTGTAACCTATTTTAAAGTTGTAGATGGTAACAATAGGTACCTATATTATATAATTCTTCCTCTGAAGCTGACCTGCTTTTTTTGTAAAAGAATTAGTTAGACTGCAAAAACGGCAGCGAGTCTGAAACATTATAGTCATAATTTCAGCCGAAATAGGTCCACTGTAACCATCAACCTGCACTGGGCCCGGGTGGTGGATTACGGCCTATTCCCTCTCCTAAAGAGCAGGCCTGAGTCCTAGCAGTGGGAACATTATGGGCATGGACACATGTCTGCGGTACGGCACAGGTCACCGTGTAACCAACCCGAGGCACGACGCCGTGTGATCTGTCGGTAGCGGCGTCGTGCCGTTATACGGTGGCCGGTGCCGTACCATGGTCAAGTGTCCACGCCCCATATGGCCGATTATGCTATTATGCTAGGTCCACTGTTGGACATAGGTTCTCCCTTAAATGTCGTCACAATGACCGATCCTGTGCGTCTTGCATCCATCGGATTTACGCAACCCTCACTAGGTGATTGGTCCACCTTGTGGGAAGCCTGCCAATGCTGCGTCTTCCAGTACGCGGTCTCCACTTCAGAACCTTACGGCCCGGTCCACTGCTACTTATGTTTAGCGATTCTTCGGGCTATGTCGGTAACTTTGGTTCTCTTGCGGATTTCAAATTTTGGCCGTTTCAAACCTTAATTTTTCTTAAAATTTTAGGAAGACAGGTAGAAACTAAGTCCTATGGCCCTTTTAATGCCACTTTTGATCGCAATAAAATCTTCTTCTTCATACAAACCTATTTAAAGTTTTTTGGTGACGTGGTCGCAGATGCACATGATTAATTCTCCTTTTATTTGTTTTATCCTTTTATTAATTCTCCTTCTAATAATTCCTTAAGGAGTTTTTTGGTCTCTGCTTCAGCTCAACCTGTTATTTAATACTGCTTAGGTACTACAGTCTTATTCATTATCATCATTTCATTAAAAAAATACGTCTACTGTTGGATATAGGCCCCCCCAAGTGTTTCCACAATTACCGATCCTGTGCGTCTCGCATCCATCGGACTCCCGCGACCCTCACCAGGTCATCGATCCACCTTTCGGGAGGCCTTCCAATGCTGCGTCTTCCGGTACGCGGTCACAATCCACACCAGAAACGCTCGGCCCCATCGGTCATCGATTCTGTTCTCTGGGCAATGTACCCTACCCACTGCCACTTAAGTTTAACGATTCTTCGGACTATATCGGTGGAAACGTAATATGGAAAAGGCTATGCTCGGAGTTTCACGTGGTTGATTCAGGAATGAAGATATTTGCAGAATTAAACGAAAGATATGCTGCATCAATGGAAAGTTTTCTTCTGGTGTGGGATATCATCAAATGATTCCTCCAGCTCTGGATGGAATGAGAGGGTGTGTCAGATTTTTACTGACTAAACCCTACTTATGTTCTTTCAGTTTCACTTTGCGTTCTAGAGCTGCGGTGACTCTTGGAACTAAACTCATAAGACTGGATAGAGGCGGCCTGCGCCTGGTGGACGGACATTGCACACTGAATAAGCACCTCCACACAATAGGCATCATAGACAGTCCCCTGTGCAGAGCATGCTTGGAGGGAGAGGAGACAATTGCGCATGTGCTGCTAGTCTGCACAGGTGTCACTGAAATACGCACAAGAACCATAGGATTCCCTAACTCTCATATTGATGCCCTGAAAAACTTGAGAGGCCCAATCTGTTTTTGGAAAGAGGTGGACTGGTTGGAATAAGCTCACCTAAGGTTATGGCCACCATGGCCCACGTACAATGGTCCGCATAGGACTAAGTGCGGAAACCATACTCACACATAGACATAGACTCTTAGAACTATTCCGCAGCTCACTTTACGCTGGTCATACCGTATTTATGAATAACATGGTAAAATTAACAGTCTGTGTTCGTTTCCCCGCTCGCGGTGGAGACAATTAAAATTACCCGTTACAATGACGTGACGAGACACGCAGCTAGTTCGCCATATTTGATCGATAACAATGGATGTGGTGTTTTGTAAATAGGTTAAAGGTGCATAATTGTCTAGTCACAGTAGGACTGAAATTATGGAAGATGTTGGGTCTATATTGAGAAGGACTAGAGTCATTCACTGGACCTGTGCACCCGGAAAACACGGTAGAGCATACGGTGGAGGAGTGCCCCACTGGGCGGAGCACAGCCGTGACCTTGTGGAAACGATCGGTGGAAGTGACCGGTTGCACCCGTCCTTAGTACAGGCCATGATCCTGAGCGAAAGGGAATGGGATGTGGTCGCCTCCTTCTGTGAAGCGGTAATGCTAGCGAAGGGGATGACCTCAAACGTAAAAGAACAGACATCCTCACGCCCCAGCCGCCACAACGCGGGCTTGCGGACTATGAGCAATGGTAGCGCGTCATCCACCCGTCCTGTAAGAACCGAACCTGAATAGTCGACAGCACGGTTCTTTCCACACGCGCCTTAAAGAGATGTCAGCAAAACTGTAGGAGCTCAGCAAAGCCAATGCCCGTTAGGGCCACGAGAATTTTCTGAAAAGGAAACCTGCGGTCCTAGAATACAAAGGTGTGATTTTAGTCTGTAAAAGTCTGACACGCCCTCTTGCTTAGAAGTCATTGGATGATGGCTAATGTGGAATTGATATTGATAGACTAAATGGTTACCACATCCATTGTACTCCCTCAATTCCTACATCAAATTTTACTCCACGAACAAAACTTTTTTGCATCGCGTGCTATGTGACAGACAGACAGACGGACAGGGCAATTTATAATATGTCCCTATCGCACGATCTTAGCACGCTACTACCTACCGACATAACCTGACCTGCGTCCTAGCGAATTGGTGACTAAACTAGAGGTCTATTTAAATTAGCTGAGAAGTTGCAACGATAGCTGTAATAAAGCCGATTTTAGCGATATACCTAGAAATTGTATAATAATTATTCACGGGAAGGGTTTGGGTATAGTTCGTGTTATTTTTTTGGCTGATAACATCGCTGATTCATCGGTAAAACCTAGGGTTTGAACTCAAACTGTAGCCCCATTGGAAAAGTGTGGGTACGGGATATGGCGTTTTGTTCAATGCAGCTTTTTGTGTTTACCGGTTGAATGCCATTGCATATAGCATAATTAAGGTAGAACTACACTGCGCACACGTGTGCCAGACACGCTGATCTGGGCGCGTCGGTCTCCATACATTTTATATGGAAACTAGACTTGTAGAGCTACACTTGATCCACGCCACGCGATGCCACGCGACGTCGTTCTACGTACAAATCAATAAAAAAAAACGTGTTACACGTGTGTGTCGGTCTAATGCAGTTCTCGCTTCAGCTTTTTTAATGTTTCCAATGCTGGGACTCGGGCCTCCTCTCTCTAGGAGACGGAATGGGCCGTAATCCACCACGCGAGCCCAGTGCGGATCGGTGAATGTCACATGTCTTCGAATTTTTGGTTCTAGGACATGCCGGTTTCCTCTCGATGTTTTCCTTCACCGTTCTGAGAGCGGTGGTGATGAAATAAATTACACAAAGTAATGCGCCTGGCTGGGTTTGAACCCGTGACCTACAATTCGTAAATCGGAGCCATTATCACTGCTTACTAGAATGCCATTGATAATAATAATATTCCACAACTAGCACACAACGCCATCTAGTTCTAAACTAAGCAGAGCTGGTGCTATAATATGAGTACTAACTGAACGATATTTCTAACTAGCTTCTGTCTGCGGCTTCGCCTGAATGAAAATAGGTTTCTCCATACAAACTTTGGATCCCCATTAATGCTGAACTGTGCCTATATGCTCCATTGCTGCAGCAGACATGTTCAGGCAAGTCCGTTTAGCAGGCGTTATTAATCTTGGTGTCTGTGCAGTAGGTAGTGTAATTTTATAATTATGTTATCTTGTGTTATTGTATTTTAATTTTTGACATTAACTTATTGTATTTTTAATTTTTGACATTAGTTATGAATTTTGTTGTATTTTTTTTTAATGTTATAAACTAGTGCTTGATTGCGATCCCACCTGATGGTAAGTAGTGATGCAATCGTTGATAGTGAGGCGCATTAGTTTATTAAGAGCCTATTCACTCTAGCCTTGAAGACATCTAAATTATAATCGGACAAGAAGACCGCAGCAGGCAAGTTGTTCCAGTCCCTCGATGTTCGCATTATGTTTAATTATAATTTTTATTTTTGACATCTATTATGAATTTTATTGTATCATTTTATGTGTAAAATGTGTAAAACTTATATGGGCCTAGATGCCTGAAATAAATGAATTGAATTGAATTAATCCCTTTAAGAGATGAATTTTTAAAAATCCTATCTTAGTGTTCGCCGACGTCATATAAGGAAGCTTTGTCCAAAAATTCACGCTCCTGGTCTTAGTCTTCGGCTGTGCGTCAATAAAAAATTGTATATTTTGATGTAAGTGGAGAAAATTTGTCATTGAGACCGTGTGACCGCTGTGACATTCCACGTGAATCAAACGACGTTTTTCAATATTATGTACTTACGATGATAAACGGGGGTTGACCAGGGACTCGTGGGGGTCGTTCAGCGCTCAGTCTGATACGATAAATACAACAAATTGTGGCGAGGAGAACTTCCACACTTTTCCGCACTAGTGCGGACAACAGTAAATTGCGTGCCTAATAGCGAGTTTATTAAGTGTAGGTATTGAAAAAAAAATACATTTTTCTTTTTAATATTTAACAACAAAAAAAAATACACTTAAGTAAGGAAATATGAAATAGTGGACAACTGCTCAGTGACACTAGCCACATAATTCGCTCAGCTCGGGGCAAGAATTTTGTAGTTTTTAATAAATACCAGCGCGCAAGCGAGGCCATTTTTCATTCTTCTCATTACTTGCAACCCTTTGCGTTTCCACCCCTGTACGGTTCGCAGAGAAAGATACACAATAAATTAATATTAATGGGATATTTTAACTGTTATGTAAATTTTATGTGTACTTACTAGTGAGTTTTAAAAATATGTCTTATGGTAAACGTTTAGTAAGAATATTGCGATATTAGTTTTTTTTTTTAATATTTTGTATTTTGATAGCCTCATGACTGATTATATTATTCGAATTCTACAATAGTAAAACCTATAAGTTTTAATGTTCTCAATCTGTCGAAATACACATAAATCTAAGACTACAAAAATCTGCCATCTTAAACTCTTGCCTATACGGCCAATAGGCCGTATAGCCCGGCAAGTGTCAAAAAAAAAAAAATGAAAAAAAAAAAAATGAAAAAAAAAATGTTAGGAAATATTAACAACGGGATTTAGATAATAATTTAAATTCAGTACAAAGTCCTTTACCATCTTAAACTAATAACTAGGATCACACCTTGGTGCACACCCATGAGATTCTATAAGAACACTAGGTACTAACCGGAGAAAATTTTGCTTAAAAACCTATAGCATAATCAGCCTTTTAATGTTCCCACTGCTGGGAATCAGGCCTCCTCTTTCCAGGAGAGGGAATGGGTCGTAATCCACCACGCGGGCCCAGTGCAGGTTGGTGAATGTCACATGTCTTCGAATTTTTGGTTCTAGAACATGCCGGTTTCCTCACGATGTTTTCCTTCACCGTTTTGAGAGCAGTGGTGATGAAATAAATTACACAAAGTAATGCACCTGGCTGGGTTCGAACCCGCGACCTACAATTCGTAAGTCGGGGCCTATAATGTTAATAAATTAAAAATCGAATGCACTGGGTAACTGATAAATAATGCAATAGACTATTACCTACTGTTCTTTTTTTTCGGTGGGAAAATCATCTCTTGGCATCTCTCTTGGGCGGAGCAGGAGACTTTATTTATCAGACTTTTACTGACTAAAAATCCCCTCCTGTTTTTCGTTGCCTTTCGTACCAGGGCCGAGTATTCCTTTCAGAATCAGACCCTTGGCCCCAGTAGGCTTTGACCCTGCTGGATCCCTACAGTTGCTGAAATTTCCTTGTTACGCGCGTGGAACAGAACGCGGACGGCGAGCAATGGGTAGCTCACCGTTCGACCGTCCGGTAACCGTTCAGACCGCGCTCAAGTCGTCGACGGCGCGTAGTGATGTCAGCAACTGTAGAATCCCAGCAGGGTCGAAGTCTACTGGGGTCATGGGTGATGCGAAAGAGATCCCCGGGACCCTGGAACAATGGCAAAGAAGGAACAGGAGTGATTTTTTTCTCAGTAAAAGTCTGACTCGCCCTATCGCTCCGCCCAAGAGCGCGAGATGTCATTAGATGATTTTCCAACGCAAAAAAGTCCCCTTGGGATAATTTTCTACTTTAAAAAGGGCAAACACGTTGGTTATGCTAGTAATTTATAAGCTCACGTTTCCCTACGATCTAAAAACCCAAAGCAAAAATAATGATAACAACATTACCATACCTACTTGCTTCCTAAAAATATATTCTTAATCTAAAAATAACATTTCCCAGCTTCCATGAATTTTCCTGCAGCCAGTACAAGGGTCGGGTGAGGGTCCCCACTGTTCTGGTCCCGCAGGCATTTTTCATTCCGACTTGATTAAACCCTCCGTACAGCGTTAATATATGAAACCTGTATATTGCAACTATTGTTTGTACATATTATAAGCACGGCTATGTTTCATACTTGTGATTAGTTCCTTTGGCCTCTTATGTTATAGATACGTAGGTATGAGTGTTACAATAGTTACATCAAGAGTTCAGAAGAATCTATTGTCAAAAGTCCCAAATTTTTTTGGTCATATATAAAGAATAAACGTGGTGGAGAAAGTTCATACCCAGCATCAATGACTAATGGTCCCACAACATCTACGAATGGCGAAGGAATATGTGAGCTCTTTGCTTTAAATTATAGTAGCATTTATACAGAAGAAACAACGTCACCCTCAGGTCAAAACTATGTAGCCTCCGAATGCCTAGAAGCATTAGCCACACATTCAGACAGTATAGCCTCCGTAGACATCAAATATGAAAATGTAGAAGAAAAGCTAAAAAGCCTCGATATTAATAAGGGGGCGGGTCCAGATGCTATACCGCCACTGTTTATTACTAGATGTGCACCTAGCCTGGCTATTCCTTTGGCGAGGATATATAACGCCTCAATCCGATCTGGTCAATTCCCTAAACAGTGGAAACAGGCGAAAGTAGTACCGGTCTATAAGAGTGGAGACCCTAGTGACGTAAAGAACTATAGACCAATATCCATCCTTTCAATTTTCGGTAAAATATTGGAGTCGTTGATTTGTCCACATATTCAACGCTATTTTTCCAAGTTCTTAAGCGACCATCAGCACGGCTTTGTGAAGAATAGATCGACAAGTACAAATCTGGTGTCGTTTGTTGAAGCCTCCTACGAAGCCATGGATGAAGGTATGCAGGTTGACGCTGTTTATACCGATTTTGGCAAGGCGTTTGATAAGGTTTCACATCAACTACTTGTTAAGAAACTGGCTATGTACGGTGTTACCGGTAATCTTCTGAAGTGGTTTAGTTCTTATCTTGAAGGTCGGGAGTTTTATGTGGTTGTCAATGGGTTTCGGTCGGGTGGGTATGCAATTTCCTCGGGTGTCCCTCAAGGTTCTCATCTGGGCCCAATACTATTCGTCATATATATCAATGACGTGGCATCGTGCTTTCGCAATACTAGCATATTTCTTTTTGCAGACGACCTGAAAATTTCTAGACCCATTAGGTCTCAACAGGACGTATACCTAATGCAAGAAGATATCGACCGATTATCTGCATGGTGTTGTCAAAATAAAATCTCGTTGAATAGCTCGAAATGTAGCCATATAAAATTCACCAGGAAAGTGAATATAGTGAATTCGGCGTACCAAATAAATGGAGTGAACTTATGCGAGGTCGATGTAGTACGAGATTTGGGAGTTATCTTGGACTCTAAACTAACATTTGTGCCACATGTTGAGAACATAATCAGTCGATCCCAACGTATGCTTGGATTTGTCATTCGAAATGGAAAAATATTTCAAAGCCCACATACTAAATTAGTTCTCTACAATAGCCTTGTGAGAAGCATCTTGGAGTATTGCAGTGTGATATGGAGGCCTCACTACGCAACCCACTCGCTGCGCATAGAACGAGTTCAAAAAAGGTTTGTCCGATACCTAGGGTACTCAAAGGGAAGGCGATTTAAATATCTCTCCTACCTTGATAAGCTAGGCTGGTACAAAATGACTACACTGGAAGCTCGTAGAAAACTCTTGGATTTGAGATTCGCATATAAACTGCTTAATAACACCATTGACTGCCCACAATTGGTATCTAAATTCAGTTTCAGAGTACCCCGTAGACCGCCTCGCAAACCTATAACACCCTTAGCTCCACCTCTTCGCCGTACAGTGTTTGGTGCTAATTCGCCTATACCCCGTATGTGCAAGCTTATAAACGAGCGCAGCGACCTGGTTGACGTCCACGCGGTTTCATTATCGGTGTTTGTCAGACGTAATTAGAGTTTTGTTTATTACTTTTACTGTATCTGTTATTTAGTCTCTACAATTTAATTTAAGTATAAGTATCATCTAGTTTAAATAATTTTAATTGAAAGGAGCATTTTGCATGTGGTGTTTGCCTGTAATTGGTTGTACAGTTAGGTTTAAGAAACGATTACTTATAGTTCCTGTCTTTAAAATATCTGTAACAACTGTTGGTGAACCGTAATTAAATAAATAAATAAATAAGTATGTAAAAGGTGCAGCTTTTAAAATAATTAGCTGTCTGGTGAACAAATTAGTTATCGATGCCGTGATGTGACTTCTCGCAGAGAAAAGGACTGTGTTTAGGGCATGCAATTATCCGATTAAATTTACTATCCGGATATTTCGGATATTTTCCAAACACTTCATCAATTAATTGGCTGTCTGGTGGACAAATTTGTTTCCGATTTAACTTCTCATAGAGAGAAGGCTTGTGTTTAGGGCATGCAATTATCCGATTAATTTTACTAACCAAATATTTCTGATACTTTCCAAACACTTCATCAATTAATTGATTGTCTGGTGGACAAATTAGTTTCCGATGTAACTTCTCATAGAGAGGAGGCTTGTGTTTAGGGCATGCAATTATCTAGCTTATTTAACTATTCGGATATTTCGGATACTCTCAAAATACTTAATTGACTAATTGGTGGAAAAATTAGTTACTGATTTGGCTTCTCATAGAAAGATGGCTATATCAAGGGCATGCAATTATAAAGCTCATTTTACTATCTGGATATTTCAGATACTTAAGTTTTGTCAGTGAGTGTACGGGCCTTTCACTGGTTAACAACTTTAACAAGATAGTTGATGTTATAAGAAGTGACTTATGTTACTTTTATTTTAGAACAGTCGAGTAAAAAGAGGGTTCCAAAATAAAACTTTTTGATTTTGTGACCAAATGGCATTTATTCTCTTTTACAAGTCTTACGCGGACAAAATCGAGGGCATCAGCTAGTTGAGCATAAAAATTTAAAAAAATTGCATAAGCATAATCAGGCTTTTAAAGTTCTCATTGCTGGGACTCAGACCTCCTCTCTAAGATACGGAATGGGCCGTAATCCACCACGCGGGCCCACTTAGCAAATTTAAAATTATACTGGTAGGTATTTAAAAAAATCCTCTAGCATAAAGCAATATAAACATTGGCACGAGATTTCCATTCATTCCTATGTTTTAAAATTTGAGAAATAAATACTACACCCACGTTTTTCTTCAGGTAAGTTTCAATTTATTGAAATGAAAAACATCCGTGGGTTTTCGTTTAAGTAGCGATTTCCCAAACAAATCATTGGAAACATTAATGAGAAGTTTTTGAAATATGGCGTCGGAATAGTACATTTATATGTCAAATCATGACATAAATGTGTTAGCGAGACATCGTTATAATAGCAGAAACATGTTGTCTTGCCATAGAAAATTTGTAGGTTAGAGTAATTCATAGACCATGGAATCGCCGCACCTGGCAACGACTGTATCATCACCATCATCATCATTTCAGCCGAAAGACGTTCACTCTTGGACACAGACCTCCCCCAAGCGTCGCAAAAACCTAAAGACCGGTCCAATATTTCTCTCATCCATCGGATTCCCGTGATCCTCACCAGGTCATCGGTCCACCTTGTGGGAGGCCTTCCAACGATGCGTCTTCCGGTACGTAGTCGCCACTTTAGAACCTTTCACCCTCATCAACCATCTTTCTACGAACAAATACAATTGCCAATTAATTCAAACAATGCCATCAATCCGGAATGAAAATATCCGCTAAAGAACCAAGGTTACCAATACAGCTCGAAGAATCTCTAAATCTAAGTAGTAGTGGGCAGGGCATATCGCTCGCGATTAGATATATATTATAGTCGATGGAGCCGAATGGTTCTCGACTGGCGACTGCATACTGGAAGACACAGCGTTTGAAACCCTCCTACTCCAGGTGGGTCAAAAACCTCGGAAGGGATGCAGAAAACTGATGGATGCGGGAAGCACTGGGCCGATAGTTGCGGCAAATGAAGGGTCTATGTCTAGCAGTGGACGTCTTTCGGCTCAAAGGGTGAATTATGATGACTATGACAGTGAAACTTGGGTCGTCATTATTTTCTAGGAGTCAGAAATCAGAAATTAGAAGTCAGAAACGTTTATTTCAAATAGACCAATTACAGGCACTTTTGAATTGTCAAAATGTCGGTCAGTCAAAAAAAAAAACAAGTAAAGCTAAATTGCACGTTGCAGAATATATCGCGTTGGATTCGTTTTTTCGACTGGCTGTTGCATTCCTGTACCTATCCCTTTTCTGCACTTGCCTATTGCCTTTGTGTGAGTGAGAGGGACTAGACTACCCGCGTAATTGTTTATGGAATGATATTTCTGTATGTACCCCCGCAATTTTAATAGCGTCGGTTGTTGACTGACTGTTGTTCAAAATTAGAAATCGTATGAAATTTGGTGTTTATACCCAAAAACCGTGCCATCGTGCGTGCTAAGCTGTGTCAAGGATTAACCAGGTATTGTGCCAACCTTCCTTTCGAATGACGAGCGGTTCTGACCTTTACCACGACTGGTGAATACCACCCACAGTACTGGCCGCGCAAACACACTGAATCACTGAATGGATTTGTAAGTTTTTTTTTTATTATTCATAAGCTCGCGTTTGACCCCTATCTCACCTAATGGTAAGCGTTACTGTGGCCGACAATGAAGCACGCTTGCCTAGAAGTAACGTATTCACTCTTGACTTAAAGAACCCTAGGATCCTAGGATATCAAGAAACACAGACATCAACAGGGAATTCCACTCCTTAGGTGTATTAACGCTTAATGAATGTGTTCCCAAAACGCTTTGTACATTTGGGTGAGATATTCACCGTACCGATGGCGCAACGCCGTACGTCTAGTGGTCCGATGATGGAATGGACATAGCGGAATTAAATTGTGCAATTCCAATGCACACACACTCCCCGAAATGTAAACGGTAGAAAATTGACAGGCTAGCAACTCGGCTTTGTTAGTTTTGACAATGCCGGCTCTAGTATTAATGGTATTCTTGGTACTCTGTGGAGTAAATAATATCTGTGATATAAATAATGTAGCAAAGGAAGTTGGTATTCTTTTGCCAAGAACACTGATATAAATTGAAATAGGTGTAGGTGTTTTAGCATTTGTCGAATGAAACATTACATATCTTGAAGTGACTACAGATTTTGCTGTTATTTGTTTAGCCATGGTCACGGGGTATTTTTTAAGGTGGGAAATCTTCGAAGAACTCTTTACGCTCTGGGTTGAGCAAGAGGAAGTGTCAAAACCAACCGTGTTCCTTTGCCTTTTGCCTTCCAGGACCGCGGTAACTCTTTCGAAGAATCCCGCAGCTCTTTAGGATTTGAATGTCTACGGGCATCCAAAAGTTAGCGGTTGAACCTCACGAAGTTTTGCTGGTAAAGTTCAGGTTAAGTAGATATAACTATAGCATTGTAACGTTTCCTTGTAGGTAGAAGATGAAACATCTGTTCGCTAGTATAACACTGTCTGACTCTGTGCCATGATCCTATTGTTAGTGTCTAAACACACTATGCCGAAGGTACGCGACCGAAGTTCCGCGGCTGATTTTACGTTCCGACGTATTCAGCTGACATGACAGCAGAAATTCATTTGCGCAATTGCCTCCCGGATCTTCATCTGTGTGCTCTACAGAATACGTTGCCGCCAAATTGTTGCTGAAGTTACGCCGGACCGGATTTCGGCTGTATACTATAACGCAACGTAATTTCGGCATAATGTGTCGTCAGTAATTCAAATAGCATTGCAGGCGTAATCATGCCGAAGTTCCATAGTGTGTTTAGACACTTAAGCTGTCCAATGATCCATTGATTGTTGTAGCTTTTAGCTATGAGGCATAAAACGTGTCTCTTAGGAAGATCTAGTTCTTGAGATTGCAAAAGACAAAACTACGCCATTACCTCGTTTAAATAGTGGATAGTTTGATTCACCCTTAACTTAGTGATTGCCAAAATTAAGTGCTATCAAGAGATAAACTGAAAAATAAATTAAAGTTTTTGAAAAGTAGGAATCAGTTTCGAAATGAGTTTTTTTAATTTTTTTATTTGATATAAACTTGCGCTAGACTGCGATCCCACCCGATGGCAAGTAGTAATGCAATCGTTGATGGTGAGGCGCACTACTTTATTGAGAGCCTATTCACTCTAGCCTTGAAGAGACCCAAATTATAATCGGACGGGAAAACAGCAGCAGGCAAATTATTCCAGTCCCTCGATGTACGCGGTATAAACGACGAGGTGAAACGCTTGGTCCGGACCGTAGAGGTTTCAACAACGTAAGGGTGGATACTCGCTGTTTGTCGGCTACTGGTACATTACGAAATCAGGAGTCTTACCATGACGATTTAAAATGTCAAGCTTGCGAGCGAGAAAGAGTGAAGGTGTTATACACCCTACATAGCACCATCCCTTTAACAGATCAGTTTAGGTCGTCAAATGGATTGCGTTAAGAGCTCGTGGCCTGGCGTGATTTCCATACATAGACCTCTATATGCATCTAAATACAGAGAAAGCATTTTCAAAGTCATAAAGATTCTTGTAGGTATTTCAATGAAATGAATGTTCTTCAGCGTCTTTAAGTTCAGAAGGCCGCCTGTGACATCATTTCATCGTAAACCGAAGTACTTATTGTGAATGACGTCACATACAAGTAACGAACATTGAATCATCGCATTCTTCAAAATGCAGTGGTTCTACGAAAACACCTTTTCATTTGGCCTCCCATACTTCTTTTATAATAGAATTACAAAGGGTGGGTTGCATGAACAGGGAGCTACGTTACAGTTGCCGTCAAAATTAATTTTAATAGTTTTATAGCGGTAACAAAGACCATTGAATTTTTTAATCTGTTTTTACGTTAACATAAAGGGTCCCCGAAATGGTCAACGGCGATTGTCAATTTTTACGTTAATGAATTGTATGAATTGTATCTGCGGAGAAGTCACGTGAGAAGTGACGTGCGACACACGAGCGGCATGTTGCCTACGGCAGAGGTAACTGCGGCCGTCGTGTGTGTCAACGACGGCTGCAGTTACCTCTGCCGTTGGCAACATGCTGCTTGTGTGTATGAGCTCTAATCTCGTTACAATGCGTTCCATTTTCCGTTAAAATTTAATTTATTTACGAACCGTGTTATGAAAAAAATACTAATCAGAATCCAGTTCTTCAATTTTGCTCATCTCTAAGTTATTTAATTTTGCTCAATTTCTTGCGATTGTACAGAATGACGTGACGTCACAACATGGCAATCGAATCTATTCCTAATTAGAACGCATTGTACCGTACCGTTTATTTTATACTAAGCGTTTGACAAGAACGCTAAAAGAAAAATTATTTGTATACAAAAAAGTGTGCTGTTGAAAACACAGTATTAATTAGTCAGTAGTAGTTTATTAATTATAATCGTAATTCTAAAGACTAAATAAATCTCCATTCTTATTGCAGATTTTTCTACACGTTTAATTTATTTCATCAATTATTATTTTGCCAATCTATAAGTGGAACGTACCTACCTAGAGATGATGAAACATGCCCAAGATAAACAAAAAAAACAACATAAAATAATACACCTCAAAGGAAACGCTAATTACAAAATACTTTTAGGCTACAAACAGCGTTTTTACAGCCTTTAAACACACGGAGAGTTATAATCTTCCATCTTTTTCCTCAGGTAATAATATTTTTATTTCACATAAGGTCCAAGGTAGCGTCGGATTTGGTACTTATAGGTACAAACCGACGGGTGTGAATTGGTCTCTAAAAATACAAGATATGACATTGCCAAAGATTCTCGTGGTATACTCAAGTGACAAAGTGTTTGGAGTATTTTTTTTTTCTTTTTTATTGTAATTTGCAAAACTGATGTACAATCACGCATCCATAAAATAAATTACAACATAATATATCTGATTGACGCCTACTAGATGTGAATCTAACATGCACATGTAAAATAATCCAACTTAGGTACTATTAATAAAATCCTACAAATTGATCATTTGAGGGTAAACATTTTTTTTTTTAAATTATAAACAAAACTAAAAATATTATAACTAAGTTTTTGAGTTCAATTTTTACTGAGGCTACAGAACCAGCAAAGATAATCTACATCACCACGAATAGAATTGGCAAAAGAAAGCATGCGGCTCATGGGTGAAGAGTTGCCTATATGATTTAGAGAGTTAGAGAGCTATATGTATATTTTTGTTTCTTAAAAGTTGACAAATATTATTTCGATAAATGCACAGGGCCGACCGTAATGGCCACACTTGGGGGAAGAAGGTCTATGTCCAACAGTGGACGACTTTTGACTGAAATAATGATGATGATTAATACGTGTCTTGGACGTTTGCGGAACAGGGTGGTTAGTACCGCAAACGTCCATTGAAAAGGGACGATCCTCCAACCAGACGGGTGTTGTATGTCAGTGTCTTTCGCACCGCGGCCCGCATTTATAAACGAAACGGCAAAGGCAAAATAGTCTTCTTTAACAATATTTTAGACTTAAATGATTTCTCGACTTTTCTCGAGCCTCATTTCCCGGGACCAAATCTCAAAGACTTCCCTCCCTTTCCGGGAAATCTCAGACCCTAGTTGTATCTGGTGCGGAAAACTGCCCGATAGTCGATTTTTGACTGTTGTATGTGTTCTAGACGTGCGGAGAACTCTAATACCGCGGCGCAGGATTTTGAATTTTAATTCCTATTTGGCGTGACACTGAGAGCTAAACAACGGTGAATCCGTTGTTTTATGGGTTAAATAGAGTAACATCTTTATCTGTAGGTATAAAAGACGAAGTCTTGTCACTAAAAGAGGTATAAACGTCCAGCCCAAACTCTTGGACCTAGAACGCTTTCATGATGTTCACAAAGAATAAGAAAAGACTTATTTTTATTTTTTATTAATGATAGACTCGCGTTTGACTACCATCTCACCTGATGGTAAGCGATGATGTGGTCGACGATGGAGCACGCTTGCCTAGAAGTAGCCTATTCACTCTTGACTTAAAAGAACCCTAAGTTGTAGCTATCAGAAAGCAGACTCCGGCAAGGAATTCCACTCCTTGGCTGTACGCACAATAAATGTGTTCTCAAAACGCTTTGTGTGGGATATTTTGGTATTAACCCTAAGAGGATGGAACGTACCGTAGGCGCGGGCTTGAGGATGACAAGTAATGGGTAGCTAGCCACTCGGTCTTCAGGTAACCGTTCGGACCGAGCCCGAGTCTTCGACGGCGCGTAGTGTTCCACGCACGCCTCAAAGACATGTTAGCATACCGTAGGGGCCCAGCAGAGCAAGCAAACTGGGGCCATGGGTTGGCTTCCGAAAGGGAAACCCGGGATCCTGGAAAGCAAAGCAAAAAAGGAACTTAGGAGTCGGTTCTAGTCAGCAAAAGTGTGACACGCCCTCTCGCTCAACCTTAGGGCTAGAAAAGTCATTGGGTAATTACACAGTCTAAAACAAAATGAGGAGTGAACGCGGGTGTCCAAAGTTTGTGTTACATGCGAAAAGGCAAAGCTAGGTAAAAATAGCAACCAATACAAAATTCCTCACACATATAAAACCAGACTTCAATAATTTAATATGCAAAAAGTAATGCGTTTTCCATACAACAGTACAGTATACACGTAAAGCTGTAACAGTGAGCACATAAAATTATTTATGAACTTACCTCCCGTTTAACGAGCGTACCCTAAAGTGAAAAGTATTTTTTATGGGCAGTTTACGACTAACTCCCGGTTACGGTCCGAGAGCTGAGACTCATTCGCACAAGGTTTTAGAATTAACGAAAGCTAATGCTGTTGTAAAAGAGTTACCAACTTCTCTGTCTTGTATTCGTCTCCTCTCTCTTTTTTATTGCACCTACCACTATTTTTCTCTGCATCACCCAAAGGTTGACTGGTAGAAAATGCATAAGGCATTAAGTCCGCCTCTGTACTTTTGTGTGCATGAAGCATTTAATAAATAAATAAATGCACACTTGCACAGATTGTTACAGCCAAAGAGTTACGGAGGGTTGATTTCTACGCTTAGGAAGCGTACCACAAAAAGTTAACGTTTTAAGGTGTCCCAAATGACATTTCCAATGATGCAAGTTGTCGCAAGCGGTTCTTATAAATTCATTCGTAGGGTCATAGGTTCATAGGGTCATCGGTAAGTCCCCTCTTTGAGGAGTAGCTGTAAAGACGTCACGGCGTCCTCACCTTTCGCATGACACAGGTCTTCACCGGACATAGTCCGGGAGGTTCCTGCACCTAATTCGTGCGAAAGAAACGACCGGATGTCACCATTATGTTAACTTCCGAAAGGAAGCTCCGGTTCCTGAGACGCAAAGCAAAGAAGGAACGTAGGTGTGGATTTAGTCTAAAAGTCTGACACGCCCTCCACCCAGAGCGAGAGAGCTCATCAGATGATTTCCAAACTAAAAAAAAAAACTCCACACTGGCAATAGCCAGGATTTTTTCATATGGTAACATTAAAGAATTCCAAATGACATTTCAAATTTAGGCTAAGATAAAACATGTGTGTATATTTTAATTTATTTAATTATTTTGTGTATTTTATTTAATTTAATTGTTATTGACTTATTGTAATTTATTGTGTTTTTAATAATGACGTTATTGTAATTTTGTGTTTTTGTTTAATTAATTTAATTATTTTGTGTATTTTATTTAATTTAATTGTTATTGACTTATTGTAATTGGTTCCCTCTCCTAGAGAGAGGAGGCCAGAGTCCCAGCAGTGGGAACATTATAAGGCTGATTATGCTTATTGTAATTTATTATGTTTTTAATAATGACGTTATTGTAATTTTGTATTTTTGTAATGCGTATATATATTTTTTAATTGTTATAAGTTCGTAATCAATGTATGTGGACTGGTTTCCGAAATAAATGAATTTTAATTTAATTTTCACTGATGCAAGAGTCACAGGCAGGAGGGGAGGAGTTTAATTAACTATAAATTGTTCTTACCTGTCTCCAAGTCATTGTCACTGGCTACTAGCATAGTAGCCGTACCTAGTTCTAAAGCACGGCAGCTAGACGGCTGCACTATGCCGTATTGTCTAGACGCAGAGAATGCGTCAGGAATCCAGCACCGATATAGACACTCCTTACAAGGTATTTGGTAGTTGTCTCAGGTACCTATTCAGAAAGACTAAAAGTGTCGGAAGTCTCTGAAAAGATGTAAGTATTAGTAGTAGATAATAGTGATGTAACAAATGCGAATTATTCGCATCCGTGAATATTCGCACATTTTTTGGCATTCGCTTTCGTATTCGCAAGGAACATGCGAATGTTTGGCAAATGTTTTTAAAAAACAAAAGGGAAATAATATATTGTTTTTATGTTTACTTTAATATTTTTCTATCACACAACTTGCATTTCACATTTTCAGTGTCACATATTGAATTGAAAGATAAGTTGTACATGTTAGATAAGTTTGTTGTCATAGTCATGTTTTTATCGCTTTAAAACAACATCACAAACATCTAACCTCAAATCATAACAAATAATTTCGAATGAACTTCAATGTGATTAGTTTCGCTCAACCAGTCTGTAAAAGTTCTGCTATGTTCGGTTTAAACTTCGCTGACACGAAATGTCAAATCTGTATGACATTTTGCGCGTAGATACTTTATTTTGAAGTCAATATTTGCATTTGCATTCGCGAATATTGAATTTGAATATTCGCATTCGCGAATGTGAGAAATCTAAAACTCGTTACATCACTAGTAGGTAATTTCATATTTAGTTTATGTAACTTTTTTATTATTGACAGGCTCGCGCCTGACCACCTGAGGTCCTACCACGAGCTAATAAGGCGATCCATTTGACGACCTAAACTAAACTGTTAAAGAGATGGTTCTGTATAGGGTGTACCTGTACATCTCCATCCCTTTCCTGCTCTCACGACTGACATTTTAACACGACATGGTTGCGGCGACCGCCTGCCACTCCTCCTAGGTGCGACAGGCGGTCGCCTCCTTCTGCGAAGCAGCATAGGAGTAGGCCGCACACGTGAGGGAACGACCCTCACGCCCCAACCGCTGATTCTGATACAGCCGGGATTCCGATCACGATTTCTAGCCACCGTAGGACAACCGGCCGTCCAGTAACTGTCCGGACCGAGCCCAAGTCGCGCGTAGTGTTCCACGCGCGGCTCAAGGAGATGTCAGCAAGCCGTAGGAGGGGGGGGGGGGGGCAGCAGGGTCGAAACCTATTGAGTCCATGGGTTGTTCGAAAGTGAACTCTGGGGCTCTGGAACGAAGACAGAAGGAACGTTAGTGGGTTTTAGTAAGTAAAAATCACGCTTGCCTAGAAGTTAACCTATAAGTTCACTATTGACTTAAAGACCTCCAGGTTGCAGTTATCAGGAAAGACATGACTCTGGCAGGGAATCCCATTCCTTAGTTGTACGCACAATGAAAGTGTTCCCAAAACGTTTTGTGTGCATGGGTCGGATATCCACCATGCTGATGACGGCTGGCTAATCATAATATAAATTAGATGTCATCATCATCATCTTCCTGCCCTTGTTCCGTCTTATTTGGGGTCGGCGCAACACGTTTTTTTCTTCCATTCTATCCTGTCACCCGCCATGCTATCACAAACTTCCTGAATATAAATTGTATTTGATTGATTTTAATATTCAGGAAATCTCCCTGGACTGCAGGATTGTTAGTCAAAGTCAAAGTCAATTTTTTTTTATTTCACATAGGCCTACATGGGCACTTATAAAACGTCAGAAGCTAGTGCACGGTTCCAAATTGGTCGTTTCCTATGGAGAAGAACCGGCAAGAAACTCCATGGTTACTCTTTTAAAAAAAATATTGTTTACAATATTTTCATATTACAGTATTAATAGACATTATGTAAGAACAGTGTAGACCAGTCGATATTGTTGCACAATAAAAATAATCATATTTAAAAAAAAAAGTGAGTCGTAATAGGAAGTAACCTAAGAATTCGCGAAGTCCACGGTGTTCTCACATTCACATTAAAAAAAAAGAAGCTATATAAAAAAAAAAACAAGAACAATAAGTAATTACAATTATCAATAAATGACATGTCAACAAAAAGAAAATTACTAACGAATTTATGGTGGTTGGCGTCTACTAATATAAAAAATATCGTTATGTTCGAAAGAGTTATCACGCATTCTAGGCAAACGTGCTCCATCACATAGTCGCTTACCATCAGGGTGAGATAGTGGTCAAACGCGAGCCTATCAATTGTCACTTCAGCCGAACGTCCACTGTTGGACATGGTCTCTCACAAGTGTCGCCATAACGACCGCTCCTATACTTTTCACATCCATCGGATTCCCACGACCCTGACCAGGTCATCTGTCCACCTTGTGGAAGGCTTTCCAACACCATAAAAAATAAAAAAAAATATTAACAAGTTAAGCACTGTTCAGACCATAGTTCATATAGTTTTCTGTATTGGATAGAGCTCAGTTTTAATGTTACTTACACAGCTGTAGTTTTTTTTTCGCAAATAGTAGTGATCTCGGTGGTACCGGTGTAGACTGGACTGAACACACAAGACCGATACGGTATGACGTAAGAAGCGAAGTACAAACGATATGAACCGTTCACTGCGTTATAGTGCATCCTTTCGAAGTACCGTAAAATGAGTGAAAAGCTGCAGAATTTTTTGAAAGACTTACCGTGGCTTTGGTACGCAAATGGCAACTGTAGGAACACAGGGTGTTTTAGTCAGTAACTCTGAAAGTCCTTCTTACTACACCTAGAGCGGGAGGAGTTATTTTATGATTTCTCATCTCATAAAAAAGGACTGCCTAGGAAATAAACTTTGATGGAGATTTTCACTTAAATAACTAGGTATAATCATAGTCGGAGGTGGGTGTAGTGTTGTTTCTTTTAACCCGAAGGTTGGATGGTACAGAATAGGTACCTCGTTGCATTAAGTTCGCCTATGTTCTACTACTGTAGGTACTTACATGAAGTTTAAAGGTCCAATTCCGCATTGCAAACACCAAAACCAACCACAATGATGCAAATCTACTTCAGGCTTCTAAAAATATACGTAAGTATACCAACCTCCCCATACGTTACCTACTATGAATTTTCATGTAACAGCATGGATCAGAAGATTATTAGACCCTTCTTAGTTCGAAAACCGTTTTAATAGGGTACAAGCATAAAAATTGCGAATATGATCAAGAGTCTATGGAAACAGACTAAACAAGAGAAGACCAAAAACACGTCCTTTTGAGTCCGTTCTTTCCATTTTAACCAAGACTTTTAGGATTTTACCACCATTTTAATTCATGTGTTCCTACTTATAACTGCACGTGTGATTCCCACTTATACGCTCATACCCACCCATTGTACTAACTTCAGAAGCATTTACCATCGAACAAAAACCGTAACATTACACCTAAACTCATCGCACGTAGTGTAATCTCAATCTGTCAAGCGTAGATGCCGTGGCCTGCACGCTCGCTACTAGGGCTTTCAAATACCGGATAATTTAAATACCGGTATTAATGTGCTCAATACCGTGGTCTCGTGATCACGGTATTGACCAGAAGTTCTATTAGGAAAATAATTAAATCTTTAAAATTATTTATCTATTTTTGAGTCAGTCTTTATTATGGTTACCTACTTTCTGAAAATAAAAGTATAAAACTCTCATAATAGTAGGGGGAGGGGGGGCACTTTGATACACAAAAATTCAATCTCTTTTCTGAGGACCATAAAGCATTATGTTTAAATATTTGTTTTGATGTGTGCATTGGCTGATATGTCAGCTTATATTTTGGCTACGCAAAAACCGCAAAAACTGGCGACGTATAGAGATAAACTGATTTTAAGAAAAAATCATTTTTGTATCATTCTGCCCCACCAGTGGGGCACTTTGATACATGGGGTGGGGCAGTTTGATACGTATTTTAGATCTATATGAAATGCAAATTTAAACTGACTAAAAACCCAATATAAACTGTATTATTACTTAAAATTAAGAAATAAAACAATTTTATTGATTGAGATCGCAAAACACTTTTTATTAAGAGTGCACATTAGCCATAATCAGTCTCTTAAGTTACTTAAGGAATATAATCACAAAAAAAACAATATTTTCATCATAGAACAAGACTAATTCTCTGTTATTTTCTTAATTATATAATCAGTTATATACTTACTAAGTAATCAGACTTTAACATTGAATATTGTTAATGAAAATATAATATTAGAACCTCCTATCAAAATGAACAATGTTTTTCTTTAAAAATTGAACAAACATCAAAAATTTAACATAAATAATCATAAAAACTCTCATATAAATTACAAAACAATCTACTGGATATTATATCGAGTTAAACCTACCGAAAATGAATAAAGCGACGATGTTCGAGATGTGCCTTTGGAGAAAGTTGGTTTTGGTAATTGCAAAACTACATCTCTAAAATCCACACTTGCTTTGTCTTCCACAATTGGAAATACAAACTTAGAAAACCCTGCTTTTTTTCTGAGATATAATACTTCATATTCTGTCACATTATACTTAAATACAACTTTGGCAACGTAGTGAATCACAGTTTTCTTCTTCTCAAACTTAATTAGCAGGAAATCTCCAATATTTATGTGTTCAGGATTAACTGGTTCTTCATTAATTACCTCTTCTTCTGATTCCGACGGCATTTCAATGTCTTCACTATCACTCGCCATCACGACTTCATCTTGACTAGAATCGGAATCTATTTCTGCAGGCAAAGAAGTCACTCTCTTTTTCTTTTTTGGCTCAGTTAATCCCAACAGATTTTTCGCTGTTTTCAATTCTTTTGCATGCTGTTTTGCTTTTTGTAATTCTCTTTTTCTGTCCTTTTCATTACGTAAGCTTTCTAATCTATTTTTTTCTGGTGTTTCAGTGTATATTCTTGATCGTCCCTTTTCTCTTCCTTTTCTTTTTAAGACACTGTCAGTAATCGCCTTTTTTGGATAAGGTCTAACTACTTCAGGAGTAAGAATAGCCTTTGATGAAGAAACATGTAGAGGATCGTCAGCAACAGACACTGAAACTGGGTCGGCATCCAAAGTAGGAGTTTTATTTTGTTCTCTATCAACAACCTCACTATTTTGACTTCTTTCTGAGTCTACAAAATGTAAATCTTGTGTGTTGTGAGTATTCTCATCTGTCAAATCGTGATAACCTGTTCTGAAAATGTCTATCGGTGCAAAGTCGTCGTCGCCAAATACCAGTTTATTAATTGGCCATATTCCAGGTTTGGAAAAACCACCTATGATATTCTTTGGTGTAAATGATTCCAAATATGCTAATTTTGACAGTTCAGCAATGTTGTATATGGTCAAAGTTTTTCCAACATTTTGAATGTGCCAGTCGTTGAAAGCTATCTTCAATTTGCCTTTGAAGGGTCCGAACACACTGACATCAAGCGGTTGCAATTTGTGTGACGTGTGTGGGGGAAGACTCAAATAAACAATACCGTTGTCACGACAGTAGTTAACAGCTTCTATTGAAATGTGAGATTCGTGGTTGTCACAAATGATTAGAATTGGGTTATCTTTATTGCTCGAAGTAAGGCGTTGAATGTGTTTCAAAACTCTTATAAACAATTCTGATGTCATCCAGCCGCTTCTGTTTGCCAACCCTAGACTTCCATCAGGAGCACCATTTAGGAAGTGATCTTTATAGTGAACTCTTGGAAAGACATAAACTGGAGGAAGAGAAGAACCAGTTGCAGTAATAATACCACAGAAAGTAACTAACTCTCCGCGTTCTGCAGAAACTATTTGTCCCACTTGTCTTTGTTTTCTTCCAGCAATAACTTTAGGAGTGGAAAGGACTGTGCTTATGCCTGTTTCGTCTAAGTTTATTATTCGATCGGGTGTAAAATTGTGTTGTCTCATTATGCGTTCGTAATTATCATGAAATTGAGCTACAGCAGCTTTATTGAAAGCAAAGCTTCTTGCTGCGCTTGTGTTTTCTGGTTTTCGTAGACTCAATTCTAGGTTTCTCTTCCTGAAGCCAGCTGCCCAATCTTTTCCAGCGCATTTGTTTTCTTTCCAGGATTTTGGATAATTACACTTTGATAATTCTGCGTATTCGTATGCCAAAGTCAGAAGCTTTTTCAATGTAAGGCCGTGGTGCATTTTACTGCAATTCAATAAATATTGAGTCAATGCCTTTTCTTGTTCGGTTGAAAAAACTTGTGCAACGGTATACTTGGAACCATAGATGTTTGATGAAGTAGCTGTAGCAGTGTGTGATGATAAAGCTGCAGTAGTAGTGTGTGCTGAAGATGATGCTATTTGTGCCATCTCCATAGATGGTGCTATTTGTGGTGAAGATGGACCTGCTTGTGATAAAGAAGATTCTGCTTGTAATGAAGAGGATACTTCATTTATAGATAATGTTCTGGTAGCTTCAAATGATTTTCTGGCTTTTTCTATGCGATGTTGTAGGGTTGCAGTTTTGATGCCATATTTGTCGGCTGCTTTGCGTATAGATAAAGTCTTTGACAATACTTCACGTATTGCATCTTCAATGTTTTCTTCATTGATATTTTTTCTATCAGTTTTGGGTTTGTACGTGCGCACCATTTTCTGAAAAAAAGAAAAAAAAACAATAAAATAAACTATTATTTTTGACGGGGCACTTTAATACACTAGAGGGGCAGATTCATACGTATCATTGTACCCCGCTCATTACCGTATCAAAGTGCCCCAAAGGACTTTTTCCACAAACAATTAATTTTATCAAATATATAATAATCTTGCAATCAAAAACATTTTAAAATACAATAATAACTATATTTACTTACCTTTAGTAACAAATAATAACAAAAACAACTAAGAGTATCCTCCTGAGACACAATTACATTTGACGTCTTTTTTTTGTAGGCAGCGGCGCACGCCACTTCCAACACGTTAGTGACCGTTGAGGCCCAACGGCAAACTGGCGGCGAGCGGTGTTACAACTGTCATTCTTGTGAATGTCCTTGAGCATTCTAGTGATGTGCCGGACTGTGTAGCGTTTATCGGTTTTGAGATATAGATACTGTACCAATGTGCCCCGTGAATCAATGTGCCCCCCCTCCCCCTAATACTAGCTGTTACCTACGACTTCGTTTGCGTGGAGATTAAGAAAATAACTCTTCGTTTTCGGGGCAACCGTGTTAAAATGTTTGTATAGTTTGCAGATCTTACAATATAATCCTCATAAAGAAGTATCTGAAGTATCTATGCATGTATGCTGTAGTACCTATGAAGTTAAAACCTATAATTTCATTCTTCATTTTGGCGAGGCTGTTAGGCTCAGATTTTAATGGGTCAATATTTTAATCGTTTCACGGAAATGTGACCTACGTCTTTAAATCCTGATGAATAGTTACTTATAATATGTATAGAATATAATAAAGTACAGCCTAAATTATTAGTCCTTAAAACCTAACGTCAACATCTGTTCCATTTTGGAGATGTGCCCTCACCTCCTGCCCGGGAATTGTCCTGTTCCCGCGGGAAAACAAAACGAAGCCTACTTTATTCACTATTACATTAGCCCATTCCAGTGAAATTCCCATAAAATTTTATTCAACCGTTTTGAAGACGTTATCCGTGATTCAAAATCCTACTGCCGCTCGAAAATGAAATGTAATCTAAGTTATTCTTTGTAAAATCAGCTATCCGTGAGTAAAAGTCCTATCAAAATCGGTCCTGCCGTTTCAGAGACAGATATGATAAAATAGTAAAAGAATCGCATTTTCTTAATAGGTAGGCATCAAATATACTTTCACATGCATATAGTAAAAAAATATATATTTCTATAATCATTTTATGATTTTATGCTATGCGACTTAAAATACTTTACCACGTTGATTTTTATCGTTAAATTAAACTTCTTAGCTGACTACCCTGAGAAGAAATAACTCAGAGGTCAGTCTCTTTTAAAGTCCATACCAGGGTTGTTGATGATGCATGTTTTTACTGTATCAGCGGATGCTGATATGATGCTATTTAATTACTTAAATAAAATATACTTTACAATCATCTTATCTTTGTGGTCTGGTTTCCGCACTTAATCCTTAGCGGCCCATTGTGCGTGTATATTTCACAATAAACCTGTTAGTAAATGTGGTGTAAGATGTGATATTTAGTAGCAACTTCCTGGTTTTCAAATACACAACTTTAGAAACAGACATTTTCTTCTGGATGCTTAAACTTCGTCATTTTTAATGAAGTATTTATGCGGCCTTTGCGAGAATAGTTATTTTTACAAATACAACATTGTGTGGTAGGTACCTATCCTTGTTTATCGACATGAAATATTTCCATATTGCACTTTTTATTGGAGGGATTATGAATTTGAGTATAGTTTATTACTTATTTGTTATATATAACTCACTAGCGTATCCAATTTATGTTAGCAAAATAAACAGCTGAGGGGACAAGTGACAGTGTTTTTTGCATATCTGTCTATGATTGGTTAAAAGTCCATGTGCATCGCGTTACAACAAACATGTCACGAATTGAATACATTAAAAATCAGCATCAATTGTTGCTGATGCTGATGCTGATATAAAAAACAATGCTGATAATTCACGGATGATATTCGCAACAACCCTGGTCCATACAGTAAACATTTAGTGCTACAGACACTAATTTTACTTATATTTATAGATAATTATAATTTTCTACTACCTACACTACTGGCTCGTCAATACCGTGATTAAAAAAAGACCAATAAATATCCGGGATCCCGTAATACCGGTATTGAAAGCCCTACCGCTACAAAAAGCCGCGCGGGGACATCAAACGCGCCGCGCCGTCGCCCTTTTAGGGTTGTCAAACGTCGCCGATTATGTCCTTTATTCAAACATTTATAAGTATTTTGATTAATTAACGATACTTTTAGGCGCTATAGAAAGTGACATTCTAGCATTAGCTATTTTCAAAAAGGTTTAGAATTGAACATGTAGGTAATATTTAAGGAGCGCATGTTATATTTTTCGGATTTTTTGACAAAATATCTCCTACATTTATAAATGTTACAGGCAATCTGTATAATCCGGTATTCTATACAATACCTAGGCAATGTATAGAATACCAGAGCAGGGAAGGAGGTGAAGTTTTTTTTATTATTGATAGGCTCGCGTTTGACCACTATCTCACCTGATGGTAAGCGATGATGTGGCCGACGATGGAACACGCTTGCCTAGAAGTAACCTATTCACTCTTGACTTAAGACGTAAACTTAGGGCATCCCTACACGGACAGGGTTGGTTTGCTTCCACATGTCCGAGTCAGGGTGCCCTAAAATTACGTCACCTTCTCTGCTCTCGTCTTTTACACATATTGATTTTAAGTAATAGAACATGCGTTATCATTCTATAGGTATGTTGGTTAAAATTTATATATATAGACCAAAATCTATTTATTTTACCAACACATTGCAGGTGGACCACCAGGTACTCTATACAATACCTAGGTTATATACATTATCTACCTTGATAAAGTATGTATTTGAAAATAATATTCATAATATTTCATACTTTGCCTTGTCGCCCCAGGTATTCTATACATTGCCTAGGTATTGTTAGAATACCTGAATTATACAGATTGCCGGTAACATATACATCTTCTACATATTTATATAAAAATCATTCGGCTCATAAGCAGCTTGACCGTTTTGATTTTTTCTTGTTTTGTTTGCACTAATACAACAGTTAAGGAAAAAAAACTGGGCAAGTACGAGTCGGACTCGCGCACTGAGTTTTCCGTACAAACTACAATTCCTGAATGGAGTCTCGAAGATTTTTCCGAATTGGAATTGTAGGTAGGTAACAACAAATTTACTGGTTTTAGATTTATTCCTATACTTTTGTTATAAGATTGTTTTATGCCAGATTTCAGGATTCTGGGTCAACGGGAAGTACCCTATGAATTTTGATTCTACTGAGAGTATCGAAATATACGTTTTTTGCGACATAAACAGCCGTATCTTTTTATTCATTAACTTAGAAGTTTGATTTTTTCACAGCTTCAAGGGACCGCAGACCCGAGTATATGGTTGTGTGACGAGCACAAACATTTGTTCTGAGTCTGGGCGTATTTTATCTGTTTTTCTTATTCTTCTTTTCGATTCGATGGTAAACTCGTCAAACTGTTTGGGCCCAATAGGTGGCTACATTAATAGCAGCATCGGGAGCACTCGTCAAATCCTTCAGAGTGCAGGTGTATGGGCACTTGGGGCATTCTAGTATGTGGCTCATGTTTTGAACAGGAGCACCGCACTCACATTGAACATCCGACGGGTCTATAAAACCCCATTTTGCCAAGTTGTGTTTGCAGCGGCCTACCTGGGTTCGCAACCGATTTAGTGCTTTCCATATAGGCCACTGCAAATCGCGCCCAGGCGGGAGATGTTCTTGGGGTTTGAAGAAGTCGGATGGTGGTAGGTGATGCTCTTCCCAAATCTTTATTCTTTCTTTGGGAGGCGGGTCATCGATAGCCTGTGTGCTACGCAGGAAGCTCTTCAGACTCTTAAGCCTACTTGGGGCTGTTTTGTGTTCGAAGAGGGGATGTCGGGAATCGGATTCTTGAATTTTCTTTTCAATCGCGCATGCGACATCCCTACGTACAGCAGGTGGAGCACTACCAGCCAATGGATAAAGCTTATTAAGCGGAGTCGTTTTAAGGTATCCCAATATAATTCGACACGTCTCATTCAGGGCGATGTCTAGTTGTTTTGTGTGTACTGATCGGTGCCACACGGGGCACGCGAATTCACCAGCAGAGAGGCATAAAGACGTGCCAGTTGTGCGAAGAACATCGGGTGCTGCTCCCCAGTTGGTAGATATAAGGCGGCGCAACAGGTTGTTCCGGGACCCAACCTTCTGCTTCGTGTTGAGGCAGTGCACGTTAAAAGTCAACGCTCTATCCAACGCCACACGGTTTTTACAGTGCTTGACGTCAGTACCCCGCCACGTGATGTTGAGTTTTCTATTCGAAGAGCTATTGCGGAGATGAAACGCGCAAGATTGAGTTTTGGACGGGTTCGGGCGAAGAGCATTACTGTCATAGTACTTACCAAGCAACTTCAACAAAATTTATCTGTATTAAGTATCGTCCCTTAGCTTACAACACCGCTCAAGTCGAAAATGGCGGTTTTTACATTTGAATGCCATTGGATGTAGCTGCGTAATACGCGTCGAACCATTGGTCACTTGATAGAGATTTCAGCCAATCAGAAGCCGTAATTTAAAAAATAGTGACAGCGCTCAAGTCGGTTGGCCTCGCAACACCGCACAAGTCGTTAGTCTGTCAAACTTTGCGCGCGTAAGTTCTTGACGCTCCGTGATTATTCAATTTTTATGTGAATTTTATCGCTGAAAGGTCCATGCAAGAAGTTTTAATGGAAGATTAAGAGGTAAGCTATAGAATAAAGTAATGTTTATTGATTTACGCTTATTAATATAGAAACAAAATGATAATAGAATATGTTCACTACTTACGCGGTGTTTACTAACAATTTTTTCTTAACTTAGGCGGTGTTTCAAAATGTATTTTATTTCTTTTAGGATACTCAATAATTAAAAATACACTATGGATGAAGAAGAAATTGATTCCTGGAGTAATCTGAGTTCAGGTGATGAATTGTTCTGTGCCCAATTACATTTACAATTACAAGAATCAGGACTGATGTCAAAACATAAACGGCGTAAACTAAGTTGCAAAGAAGATAAAAAAAGAATTAAACTAGGTTAGTATTGAAGGTTTGTTTTGAGGTCCGCATTTATTTCTTGTTATTTACATTTTTAGTGCAATCATTCCTATTATTTGTTTTAGATTTGAAGCAAAAAGATAACACTAATTCTTCTGATACCAAAGCATGCAATTCTCCTACTAAATACGAAATTATTGCAACACCAATAAATGATCAAAACTTCGGGGAGTCCATAAAAAGTATTTTAAGTAGCCAGGACAATGTAATCTCAATATTAGATCAAAACATGGACTTGGATATTGAAAACATTGACATTAACAATCTACAAGTTATAGAAAAAGTTGGTAATGATTTCATTGATCTGCAACAGGAACCACCCGAATTTGCTACGGTGGCCATCGAGTATCTTGAGTCTTCTGTATTGGATGTAGCCAATATCACGGTAGAAAATGAGAACGTTGTACAAGAACTAGGAAATGCTGTCCTTAATATAAATTCTGTTAAATCTTTCCCTACTTCAAACCAAGATATTCTCGTATCTACGAATACTCAAGACCCAGTTTCTGATATAGTCACAAACAATACTCAATGTACAGATAAAAATAATACAACCCAAAACAATATGCAGCAATCCAATGTCTCTGCTACTCCATCGTGTTCTTCAAAAGTGGTCATACTCAGTGATGTTCCCTATCACGGTGATTTGTTAAGTCATAAAAAACGACAGAACAAGGCGTCAAAAGACCCAAAGAAATACAAACGCAATATTAATAAAGAATTACGGATGAAAGGTGAAAATTATTTGGGATACAGAAGAGACAGAAAAGCAAAGATTAATGAAACATTTAAAGTGAAACAAGACGTATTTAAGCCTGCAAGATCCATGAAACCACCGTGCACTTCTGCGTTTTGCAAGAAATCTAAACTCAGGTCATGTGACAACATAAATGAAGAACAGCGGAAACATTTGTTTGAAAATTTCTGGCAGAATATGAACTGGGAGCAGCGAAGATCATTTATAACTTCACACGTTAACAAAATACCAAAGAAAATTACTAAAAATCCTGAATCATCCAAAAGAACTGATAGTCGAACTTACGTTTTGACGATTGATAACGTACGTCACCAAGTCTGCAAAAAAATGTTCTTGGCCACTCTTGGAATTAAAGATTGGTTTATCAGATATTGGTTGACAAAAACCGATTGTGCTATGCCTCCCGATTCATCTACTTCAACCAGTAATCGCAGAAATCCAGAGAAAATTGAAGACCACAAATATATTGAAAAGTTTTTAGCAGATCTTCCAAAGATGCCGTCGCATTACTGTCGTGCTAAAACATCACGAGAATATTTAGAACCAGTTTTCACGAACATGACACAGCTTTATAAGACATATAAAGAGAATTGTGAATTAGAGGGTAGAGAATGCCCTGGCCGTAAATTATTTGACAAAATATTTTTGAAACTCAATCTGAGCCTATTCCACCCAAAGAAAGATCAATGCGATGTTTGTTGCAGTCATAAAACTGGAAACATTACGGATGAAGAACACGCTGAACATGTTCTGAAGAAAGATCGAGCTAGGAAAGAGAAAGATACTGACAAAGGAATTGCACAGTCCGGAGCTTGTCACGTGTTCACACAGGATGTTGAATCGGTAAAATTGGCCCCGTATCTTCAAGCTAGTGCAGTTTACTATAAAACTAAATTATGCGTCCATAATTTTACACTATACAATATAGCAACTAAGGAAGTAATGTGTTATTGGTTCGATGAGTCAAATAGCACGCTTGAAGCCTCTGTGTTTGCTTCATGCTTAGTAGACCATTTAGAGAAGGTTTTGAGTCAGAAATTATTGCCTGTGATTTTATATTCCGATGGCTGTTGCGCTCAAAATCGCAATGCTACCTTAAGTAATGCTTTATTACGTTTAGCGATTGAAAAAAATATTGTGATTACTCAAAAGTATCTGGAAAAAGGCCATACTCACATGGAATGTGACTCGGTACACAGTGCAATAGAGTGCAAATTAAAAGGTAAAGAAATTTTCCTTCCACAACAATACATGGCAATAAGTAAAATTGCTAGGAGTGATCCTATGCCTTACGAAGCTCGTTATTTGGACTATAACTTTTTCACAGACTTTTCGAAAGAATTGATTTATAAATCTATACGTCCTGGTAAAAAAACAGGTGACCCAGTCGTCACAGATATACGTATGCTAGAATACAGACCAAATGGCACAATTTGGTACAAAGTTGATTTTGATAACGAGCTACAGCCGTTACCACATCGTCCCACGCCAATTAACAACATTAAACAAATAAATGGCCTGCAGAAATTGTACGCAGCTAGAATACCAATTACAAAGCGGAAGTATCAAGATTTGCAAGACCTAAAAAGTGTATTACCACCTAGTTGCCATTCTTTTTATGATGACCTTCCGCACAGCAATCGCTAAAGACTGAAACTTAGATTAGACTAGAGATTTCGAGTTATTCTTTATTATTTTTATAATTTTATTAATACTATTTATATCTTGTTTCTTTGGAGTTTATTAAAGACTAAAACTAATAATTCAAAATATTTACCTATAATAATAAAAAAATATAATTGCATTTTCGCACTAACTAGAAGTTCCTATGTTACCAAACAACTTTAAGTAATTTATATCAACAATGTGATTCTTAAGATTTAAGTTATAGATACCTAATGTTATAAAGATTTGTTACTTTTCTTGAAATATTTCCTAATAAAAGCTTTTCTTTGGAAATCATCTTTTATTTAATATCTTAATCCCTAACATTTCTGCAAACAACACCGCCTAAATCTAATAAAATATTAGTCAACACAGCTCAAGTCATAAAAAACAAGTTAAAATAAAGTAAATTGTCAAAATAAGTATAAATAATTATTTCTTAACCGCTAACTAGAGTATGTATTAAGTTATGACAGGAATAATCCCCAGATTTTTTAAAATAGACAGTTTTTTACGTCTCCTGTAAAGTTGGTAAAAATGACTTAGGCGGTGTTGTAAGCTAAGGGACGGTATGTATTTAGAAATGTATAAGTATATTATATAATATATATAAGTGTTTATCAGTCGTCTAGTACTCATAACACAAGCTCTGCTTAGTGTGGGACTAGGTGGCGTTGTGTGATAGTTGTGGAATATTATATTATATTATATAATAAATATGGATGGATGGATTGTGTGAGAAGTGATATGAAAGAAAAGGAAGTTAGTGATAGCGTGACGAGTGACAGGACAGAATGGAAGAAAAAACGTGTTTTGCCGACCACAAATAAAATGGTACAAGGGCAGGAAGATGATGATGATAATAAATAAAACTACATTTTTTTTTTAATACAAAACAGCCATCTTTTCGGGTTTGATTTGATATTAATCTAACTGCAGTACCAAAGATATCTTTCTGCGCTTCACTGACAATGGCAGTTGGGCGCTGCTGTTGCTATGATTTTCAAATTAGGTACCACGGAACTTTTGAAAAGGAATTTGATATTTTTGATTTACCGATGTTTTTTATTCCCAATTGTGAATGTGTAATTTAGAGAAAGGTTATATATTCAATAAAAAACAGTAAATACGTTTCCACGTCCTTTATATACAGTACAGTACATCGATATAGAACTTAAAAATAATTAACATTTAGCACTACGTTACACATTAAGTTAACATTTAGCCGTACCATAGACAAGCAGGACTCTGCGCACCATAGACAACGTACAAAAATATTATTTTTATTACTTGCAACACTATCGTAATGTCACAGAGTCCACAGACAATAAATTATAACTAGACAAATCATAGCTATATTAGAATAAATAGACTTAAATTTAGCAATTAATAATTAAAAGGGCAATCGTTCATACCTAGAATAGGAATCACACGACTATAATTAAAATTAGGTATATTAAATTATTTATCTAATTGTAATGAAGATCAAACAACAAACAAATTCTTACAACCACCTAACTCGACACAAATTCGATAAACCTAAGAAGTGTATACTCGTTTTCAGTATCACTAGGCAATTATGCATATCCTAATTGAATGCTCAGCAATATTAGGTCTATTGATAGTGAAATCGAGCAAAATCGTTGCAGACTTTAGGAGAGGGTTACTTCGATTCCACGACAGTATGCGTATACTGTATTGCAAAATATGCCTGGAACAACAACAAACCCAGAGGATTAAAAATGTAACATTAAGTTGTAAGTAGCATGGTCTATTTTCTGTAACCATGTTTCAGGATATAAAATTAACGTTCACCAGGTGGCAGCACTGTGTCGTCAGGTCCAGGTACCTGTCAAAATGCTTATGTTAATGACATTAGTTAGACATTAACGTCAACGTCAAACGTTAAACGTCAACGTTATGTATACGTTTTCAAAAGTAAAAGGCCTCTCTCGGCTAAGTGGCGCCAACTGGTGGTGTGAATTTTCCTGAAAACTCTCATTGTTGTTAATTGCAATAGACGTCTAAGTGCCCTAATTTTTAAAGAACGCATACGCATCGATTAATAGCATAATCTGTCAAAAACATTTCTAATTTTTCTTTATTTTTGAGCTAGCTAGTATGTTTTTCGACAGTGATTTTTAACCAAACTAAGCATCCATACAGATTTCAAAACAAGTCACGCCAATTCCTCTTAAGTCTGCAACGCTACATATTGTGAATTGGAACCGTTATCCATTGACACACGTATAAATGTCATTTCACGGAATAAACAGTGATTCGCTGCAGTCATTGTAAATGATGCATCCCAATTTTGAGACTCGAAAGCATTAGAAACTACAATAGAATTCATAGGAAGAACTTGTGTTAAGAGGTATTGGGGAAGTACGGTTATAGGTAAAGGCTCTTCACACAGTTGAGAATTATCAATAAAGAAAAAAGCAAAGCTTTCACAAGTTTTGCAAAGTGGTTCAATTGGTATGATTAACCGTTTCAATACCACAGTCTGATATATGTGACAAATCAATTTCGTGCCCGCGCCGCCACAGTCTGATATACGAGACAAATAAACGGACTAAAATCAATTTTAATGTCAACATACGCAGTTCACGATATAAGCGTTGGTTAAAGGATGCTTCTAGGTAATCGTGCTCCATCGTCGACTACATCATCGCTTTCCATCAGGTGAGATAGTGGTCAAACGCGAGCCTATCAATAATTTTTGGATCATGGGGGATGGTGGGCGTTTTTTACAAAAATCCATGGCGTTGAAACGGTTAGCACCGATGCGCTCTCTGGTTCCTCAATCCCATAGTCCGTTAGTAGGACATCTCGATACGACTGCCCCTCTAGCCAAGTTACGACCGTTTCGTTTCGATTCTCTTGCGTCGAACGCCTCGAGTAGGCCCCGCCTCCGATTCCTTTGTTCTGACCACACAGGGATGCCATTTTGTAGCGAAATAAATAAAAATGGATAAAAATGGGCTGGATAGAAATGAGAGGTTCTACGAGCTTTTAAATCTAAACACGACTGGGTAGAAATCAAGAGAGACCAGAGGCCCTCCTCGCGATCCATTTGACGACCTAAACTGAACTGTTAAAGGGATGGAGCTTTAAAGAGTGTATAGCTCCATTACTCTTTGTCGCTCGCACTCTTGATATTTTAACATGTTAAAGTAAGGCCCCAGGACCAACAGCTTGACGTGCTTTCCGCCAGCTCTAAAACTCTAGTCTGCCACTGAGAAATTCCTAATGGCAAAACACAAAAATGTTTAAAGCACCGATGTTTTGTCTCCACGGCAGCCAGCCGTGGCCAAAATTCAGTCTGGAGATTAATTATATCGGATACTTGTATAGCACAAATATTATGGAGCCTTTACCAGTCCACTTAATAATATATTTTTAAACTATAATATGCAATACATTGATTTACAATAACTCCAACGTATGTACTCGTGTGAAAATAAGTTATCCTGTGTATTTTCTAAGCCGTGGTTCGTGTAAGGAAACCTCAAAGAGCTCATTGAACGAAGGTCTTTTTTACATAGTATGGGTAGGATGACAGCAGGATGAAAATATGCAGAAAAAGAGATAGGTACATTGAATGAATCTGACAGCTGTCATCCGCACCATCCTATAGCAATTGTAGTGTAGTGCAAAGAAAGACGGAGATACACAAGATGTATAGTGCCATCTTTGTTTGCAACTAGACAGCGAGAACTTAGACATTTCCCTAAACGACTGTATTACGCTATGTAGGAAGAAATATTAGGAAGTCCTGGTTCTATTTCATTACAAAAACTTACAAATCCATACAAATGTATCTAATTACAAAATGTTTTCATGCACCCGTTTTAATACTAACAATATTACATTTTTACTATTAATTTAATTTTTACAATAAAAATTGGTGTTTCCTGTCAATTGATTTGTTTTTAATTCATCAGATTTCGTATAAAAATAACGAACAAAAAATTGTTCGCAAAACATTTTTCTCATGTGGCAACATTTTCGCTTCGAGTTTCTAATAATACTTTTAACGGCATTTTTATCAAAATGGAATATCTAGCGTTTTAATTAGTTTGAGTAAAATGAACAACCTAGTACTTAGTCCATGGCCTCGAGTACATGCGGTCAGTGAAGGATTTTTATCCGCATTTTTAAGCCCTAGCACACACAAAGGTAGACAGATAAAATCGGTACCTGTCTTTAAAGAAACTAACGCCATCGAATCAACGCTGACTGTTGCTAAAGACCAGCGTTGTGTTTAGGGATTGTCGAAAGTAACGGCGGCTTTGAAACGCAAAGGGCAACTGAGGAAACACGCGTAGGTTTTAGTCAGTAAGTCTGAAGCTCACATCTCTGCTCTCGGCTCTGTCTCATACACCTAAGTCAATCAACATTATGTTAGTTATAAGTTTGCGCCCTTCCGGCAAATAAAATGTTTTTACTTTTCTTTCTTTCTAAACACGATTTGCAGCATTATGCTGACCGATGGACGATTTTTTTTCTTTCTATTTTGTTTGTAGCATGCGTCACACTTTGTACATATAACTCTTTTTCTTTAGCTATAAAGAAATCGTATTCTATAAACACTCAAGCATAAATCTCGAACAAAAACTGTATTTTGACAGTTTCGGTTCGAAATGTAAAACTGTCAAATTTCATACGAGTCCCTTACCCTACTCAAACCCAGTCTTTATTCGAGATTCAAGCTTGAACATCGTTCCAGAATACGGTCCGGCAAAGTAGGACGTCGGACTCTTGGACAGTCCAAATGGAATTGATTGGTATTCTAAGATTTATTGGCAATCATTTCGTCAAATCTAGACGTGATAAGAAATAATTTATCTCTTCAAATAGGTCACAGACTATTGCATTTATTCATTCTCTTAAAGGCAACACTTCCTCTGACCTATTCAAGAGAGGCTAACAATTTTCATTACGTGTGGTATTAAAACTTTTTGGACCGCTAGTGTGTGCTAGAGCTTTTTAATTTTCTCTATGGAAAACTGTTCTACATCTCTTAATACTTTCATATTATATGCCATTACAAAATAGTATAAATAAAAATATTTAATTACATAGCATACACGTCGATTGTATTGTCAAATATTGATTTTTATTGAGTCTCGTTTAGACGAAGCAATTTTATTGTACATTGATTATATTATTATTGGATAGGTGGAGACGGAGAGGAATACCAAAGAAAAGATGGATGGATTGTGTGAAGATTGATATGAAAAAAAAGGAAGTTAGTGATAGCATGACGAGTGACAGGGCAGAATGGAAGAAAAAAACGTGTTGCGCCGACCCCTAATAACACGGGACATGGTCAGTAAGATGATGATGATTATATTATTATTGAAAGCAATACTAATGCCCTTTATACTTTTAATCAAGTGAACATGGAATCGCAGCGCCGTCGCAATTTGCGTTGTGCACTTGATTTGTTTCTCATGACCATAGTCATAATATGTATTTTATTATTATAAATAACTTATTTTTTATTTTATTTTTTTTCTGTTTGAAGTATCTGTTATTTGTTTATTGTGCAAGCCTACCACAGTGTTGTCTTTTTTAACCCAAAGGTTGACTGGTAGAGAATGCCTTGTTGCATTAAGTCCGCCTATGTACCACTCTACTGTACATGAAGTTTAAATAAATTAATAATCGTCACGGCTCGTCAAAGGGGTTTAAGTACGGGTGGGTTCTAGTCAGTAAAAATCTGACACTCTATCGATCTAGCTAGAGCGGAACCCCTCATCTTCTTAGAAATGAGGGATTTCAGGTAAATTAAGTAAGTAAGCAAAGTCATTCGCATACACGTTTGGTTTTATAGAAAGTTTTGACAATGTGGTTGCCAACAAAGCATCTTGGTGCTTTATTTTTTTTTTATTGATAGGTACTTCGTGCTTGACCGCTATCTCACCTGATGGAAAGCGACGATGCGGTCGACGTTGGAGCGCGCTTACCAAGAAGTAACCTATGGTAGCTTTAGATGAAACTTTTCGTGGCTCCAAATTCAAATTATTATCATTGTACAATAAAATTGATCCGTGTAAATGAGACTTTAGTCGGCACAGTACTTAACTTAATAATAACTTAAAGCTAGAATAAATACTTAGTCAATGCTTGGAACACAATGATAGGGCCGCTAATGTTTTTGGTAACTTACTAAAGTTTTGTGGATGCGTAAACAATAAATTAGGTTTTTATTCTATTTGTAAGATTGTAGGATTACTCTGTGGTCCTTCACTAACACTGTGTAAGTGTTAATGAATATTTACACAGACACCGTTTACGAAGAACGATCACTACTTTCAAAAAACGATTAGACCGTTTTCGAAGAACGATCAGACTGTTTCCGAAGAACGATTAGACCGTTTTCGAACAACGATCAGATCGTTTCCGAAGAACGATTAGACCGTTTTCGAAGAACGATCAGACTGTTTCCGAAGAACGATTAGACCGTTTCAGAACCATCGGGCCGTTTTTGAAAAACGATCAAACTGTTTCCGAAGGACGATCAAACCGTTTACGAAGAACGATCAGACCGTTTCCGAAGAATGATCAGACCATTTCTGAAGAACTAGACTTAGAACAATAACGAAAACGTTTGAGCGTTCTGTCTGCGATGGTTTTTATTGGTCGTCGGTTATAATTTGAGGTCGTTAAGATTTGAATCATATCTAGCGTCTACGTTTCTCTTGACCAGACGTGGTCAAGTTTATACTAGATATGGCTACGATTTAAACGAGTTAAAACTAGTTGTAGTATGGATCCAGCGAAGAACTTTAATCGATTCACCAATAAAATTGAGGCCTAAGTCCAACATTGGACGTCTTTCGGCTGAAAAGATGATAAAAGATCAAACGCCAGTAAAGAACAGAGAGCAGTCATAGAGGCTTCCGCAGAAAGGCTCCGCAAGACGCGACAATATTTTTTGCCAGAAATACTTCATTTATCTCAATATCCGTCTAACAATTTTTATGAACACCCATTGTCGCGTCGTCGCTACACGCCCGTCTAAGGGAGCCTTAAATCCTAACTCTTCTTACTTCAATATAATTTCACAAGGTTGAAACTGTCTTCATTCATTCTCATTGGAAATTCTTTCGTCAATTACTGTGTATGAAGCTGCTCAGCTGTCACAATGCTGTCATAGTTAGTACAGTAAACAAAACAGATAAGTATACAGGTTTTGTCTAAGAAATAGCCGGACACATACACCAAAATTGTACGTTTCTACTTTATTTAACTATGCATTACAATTAATATCGAAAAAGATCGAATGAAAAATAGCTCTTATTAACTTACGGGTTAGTTTGTCAAATATACTTTTAAATGATATAGAATTGGTTTCGAATGAGATTGAAAAAGAAGTTTCTATTAAAGGTCGACAGCTGTCAAGCAGACAGGCGGGTTTAAATTTTATATAATCATTATAGTATTACCCTAGAAAAAAAACTCTACAATGTAAAAACCCCTTTCGTTAATCGTCCGATCGATTGTAGAATATTTTCTTTCTTCGAAGCTTTTTCTTAGACAATCACTATGACAGTCTTTACACTTACAAAAATGAGTTGGCGCAGAACTTATTGCGTAATGGACTCATTGTGAACCTGACATTCTGTGTGTCCTTCCTTCCGAAAGCTGTCCAATGTAAACCTGTATACTAAACAGCTTTGCCAAGTGTACCAACGTTACGCTTGATAACATAATAAGTATTATCATTGTCATCATCAAGCTGTGCTGATGGCAATCTCAGAACCACCATCCGTTACGTAACTAGCAATAACCAGATTAAAATTCTTTAGGATTTCTGCAGTAACACTTATGAGCAATACTAGCGATAACTCTAGCATTCCTTATTAAAATTTTAGTAACATATTCTCAAAACGTGCTCCCACATTCAATATTGAATTTTCATTTTTTTTTTAAATTAAAGTTGATGCATTTTAGCATGGTAATAACGGCCATTAACCCACTTGAAAGAGCAATGACTGCTATTGCCCCGCTAAAACACACTAACTGTAGTTAATTGAAAGTCTTTTGCTAGCACAGTTTTAGTTATAAAAATAATATTACATGTCTGTTCATAGTAGGTACGAATATTTTGTGCGTTTTTTGAATCAATTTCTAGTTCATTAAATTAAAATTTTTGTATAATTTCACTGTTTATGTTTAAGGCATCTTTACACTCTCTTACTATTAAGCGAGTTAAGATTTTAGTTTAAAAGCCCTTACGTCCAAATTAAGGGACCATTTTACGTATAACTTCTGGACATTCAAAGAAAAATTACATACTAAAGTGATTACAATTAGAAATAACAGTGTCTAAAGCGTCAGGATGCGTTCGAATCGATCCGAAAACATCAAAGCAGACCCAAAATTATCTAAAACGAGCTCCCGAATCCCGATCCTTGTGATTCAAGAAATTATTAAAAATCCCTAGTAAAATACCGCCATCATCAATTTTATTTACATTTCATCGTTTTGGCAGTGACCAGCTGGTCTATTTGTCATATTTACATCCAACCTTTATAAATGTTTCATCAATGAAAAATAAAGCCTACATCTAAAATAAGTTATAGTTTTCAAGATATTTAATGGCATTAAGTAAAGCTTAGTTTATGAGCTTGAAAATCATTTTCAGCCAGCTATACTAACATAAAAAAAAACTGTGATAACTTTTTCTTCAAATTGTTGATATAAAAACAAAATTATCCTTAAACCATACGATGTTTATATGCTCAGACGATTTAATATGCGTTTGAGTTTACTCAAATGCTCAAATTTAGACACTGCATACAATTTACAAAACAAAAAACGAATACACGAAAACTACGATACAATCTGGAATATACAGTAAAATACAAATTCAACTACAAAATACGAAGAGGATTCTTAATAAATATTTCGAAGGAAGGAGTACGAATTTAAAATCTGGAAAACAAAACACTGCTACAACTAATTTCAAAGTCCTCACTTAACCAGCATTGTTGGATCAAGAGCCAACCTTAGTGAAGATCAGGGTCTTGCATCGTTCGAAGACTCGACATCGCTTGAGCTGCTCGAGACAGACTTCTTCGGTTTGTATTCTGTTATAACAACAGTTACTCCACTCACGGTGACCTGGGGACAAGCGCGTTACTGTATATTCAATTGATAAGTTAGCACTCGAACTAATCTGGACGACAAAGTGATGGTAACGGTTTCAGTGATACGTAGTTCGGATACAATCAAATTAAAGTAATGAGAAACGTGTTAGCTATCTGTAAAGGAGACAAGTGCACGAAACTAGTTCAGAGTTTTATCGAGATCTTTGCTTTCAGCCTGAGCAAAAAAGTAAGCAACACAGATAGGAGAAGTACCAGTAAAGACAAGCAACTCAGCAGAAGGTTAGTTCTTTTTTCGACTTGATTTGGCGTAATGGTTTTCTACGAATGAGAAACAGACGCCTTCTTCTGTGAAGCTGTAATGCGAGCGAAGGTGGCAGAAAATGTGATGAGGAGACAATCCTCACGTCTCGGCCTCTGCAGGAAACATCCTAGGCATCTTAGGCGCGGGCTTGTGGGAACGATAGGTAAGTAGATGTCTGATAAAGACCAGACCCGACTGGAGATCAAGGCGCCCCTTAAAGAGATGTCGTATACGCTAGGGCTCTGGCAGCCAGGGCCAGAGGAGGTTCCAGGTTTCTTCGAAAGAGTTATCGCGGCTTAAAACGCAAAGGGACACCTTGTGGATTTTAGTCAGTAAGTCTGACATTAGGATCTCGATCCACTCAGAGCGGGAGAAGTGATTTGTTGATATCTCATTTAAAAAGAAAAATATCTCCGAACTTTTACATTTCACTGAAGACTGAAAATTATAGTTGTTTTGTATCGGTGCCGATATAGTGCACCAGCAAGCCAAAGCACTATTCTTGAAGTCATCCGGAAAACAGTCCAAGTGCCCGCTATTATACTCAATGCCACGACGACTTCTATCTATGTCTAGGTGTTGCCTCCAGTTGTACCATAACTAAGTAAGATGTGCCGATGTTTAGTATTAGAAGACTTCAAAAGCAAAACAGTAATGTAAAAAAAACTGAAAAAAAAATCTCAAAGATGACTGCATCTTACCTCTCTTGTCTGCGCAGAACTTCGATCAACATTACTCAGTCGTGGCGGTCTCCTCTTCTTCTTCAGCGAGTTCGCCGACCGTGGCCTCTTCTGAGAGCTGGTGGGCGCGGTGCCGGCTGCTTGAGCCGCCACCAGCGCCGGGTTGATTCGGGGCTTGCGCGTTGATGTGCCTTTGGACAATATTGTACTTCAAGTAAGACAGTTTAGAGGCTACAATGTCAAAAATCGTTTATTTAAATTAGAATCAGTAAAGCTAGAACTACACTGCGCACACGCGTGCCACACACGCCGATCCGGGCGCGTCGGTCTCCATACATTTTATATGGAAACTAGACTTGTAGAGCTACACTAGATCCACGCCACGCGATGTCGTTCTACGTACAAATCAGGCGTGTTACACGTGTGCGTTGGTCTAATGTAGTTCTAGCTTAAAGGACACTTGGAATGCTGAAATCTCTTTCAGCATTCCAATTTTCTCGAATTTCTCGAAGTAAGAGTAATAACTTTTTGCTCATGTTATTACTACACTTGTGAGGCTGTTTGTTCCTCACGTGGACAGATTATTGGCTGTTCCTTCATCACGCACAGTGTCACGACCTAACACGCCGCTCGTTCGTGCACTTTCTATGGTCGAATTGGTCAATGCTCTTCAGTCGCTAACACCGGAGTGTGAGTTTGCATGGAGATGGATAAAAGTTTGTCGAGAATGTATAAGATTTTATGAGAAGATAGGTGATACATAAAGTGCATAAAATAAACTTATTGCTACTTGGTTTGATCCCCCGATTAGGCAAAAATGCTATTGGGTTTTCGCACTAGGAATTGCCTGGATTTTGAAAGTTATTAGGTCTTGAGTCCTATCTCTCCTCGGTCGTGTCAGATTGCCCGCTTATTGGACTATGAGAGTAAAGGGCAGAGAGTGGGCCTAGATTTGCACACATTTATGCATTATATCTTCTGATAATATTCACATACACTAACATAACCTACTTCTGTTCGTCAGTTACTGTTATAACAAATCTACATTAAAAATTCGTAAAATTGCACTGTACAACACTTAGTATTTTCCAATCAGAATTGTTGTAAATTAATAACTATTTTACAGTCATTTGGGAAGCATAGTTCCGTTGTTTAAGCGAAATGAAAAGATATGGAGTTACATTCCATAATGTCATTAACCGTAGCAACCTAAACGAAATACTCCCGGGGAATATTTCAAATATGGATATTGTACTAACTAGTTTAAAGGTATGTGAAACAGGGGCTAAAGCACCGCAAACCTCCGTTGAAAAAGGAGGATCCTCCGACCTGACTCGTGCTGTCGCGTCCAGGCGGCAACTCGATACTTGATTTCGGACTGTTTTACAGTCAGGGGTCAAAAGTGCAGTGGCACCTTACCAATGCTAAAATTTCTTTGTAGAAGAGGGTCAATGGTTCATGGCTGATTTAACTGGTAGCATAAAATCTAAAGTATTGAATAAACTTGTAGTGGACTATTGAACTTCTACAACAAAGAAATTTTAGACACTAAGCATTGGTAGAGTGCAACTGCACTTTTGATACTGCACTTTTGATCCCTGACTGGACTCATACTACCGATTTTGGTTCCGCAAGTGACCGCCAGAGGCGCTGCAATATTTGCCGTACAAAATATTTACGGTGTCGATATCGAGTAGCGACGAATACTATTGCTGTCAACTCATGGTAGAGGTACTGTACATGTTTTAATCGCCGGCGAACTCTAATACCGCGATACAGGAATTTGAATTTATAGTTCCTATGCGGCGACATAGATGTCGTCGCTACAGCGGAACTTTATTGTCTCACAACAGCTTTTAACGGCTATTGGCCGTATTTACAATACAGTTGTAATTGAACGTTTATTTATGTTTTAACGCCTTCACTGTTACAACTACAGATCAAGGAGGACTGGATTCGTGTAATTGGAATGCTGAAAAAACCCCTGTTACGAATTTTTATGATTACATACACTATGATTATTTTCTGTATCAGAAACGTTATAATGTTTTTTTTTTTGCACTGACAACTGAAACGAACTGCGTCTTGACAGCGCAGCGCGTTTTTTTATGAGCTCTTGTAACTGTTATAGCACCGCGCTGTCACCCCTAATTACTAAAAACCAATCTCGTATACTTTTTATTTTAGGTGGGTTACCATCAAACAATTGTTTTTTTTAAATGATATAAACCTGCTGCGGTCTTCCCGTCCCATTATAATTTAGGTGTCTTCAAAGCTAGAGTGAATAAACTAGTGCGATTCACCATCAACGACTGCATTACTGCTTACCATCAGATGGGATCGCAGTGAAGTACTGGTTTATATAAAAGAAAATTTAAAAAAAAAAATATCCCACTGTAGGTGACCCGAGAGGGAGTGTCACTTGTGTCCATTCAGTTGCCCTTTGGGTTCCAGGGCCGCAATAACTCTTTCGAACCATCCGCAGCCCAATCTATTCTTAAATTAACACTGATTAACACTATCCATAAATTCGAAAACAAAATACCAAGTCAAGTTTCCATTCCAATACACATAACAGCGAACATTCTGAAACTCTTAACATTATTCCTGTCTGAACATAGCTCCGAATATAAGTATCAAAGCGTTATAGCCCAGATTGTGGAGCTATGTGGGGAATGAACGGGGACTGTAGCCCGCGGGGCGAAAACCGTACTCTACGCGTCCCTTGTTGGTTGCCAGACGAATTACTAGGGGAACTCGGAGCTTTGTCATTTCGAAATTATCTGTTTTTTTTACAGAACAGTATGCTTTAAAAAAATTGTGTAATTGACTTTATCATAACTCACAAATAGAAAGCATTTTTCAAATCAGTTCAAAATTATGTAAGTTAAACCTTTCGAATCTGTTTTTTTTTTGTATTGCGTGTCAGACTTTTACAGATTAAAAACCCACTTCTGTTCCTTCTTTGCCATTGTTCCAGGGCCCCGGGGATCACTTTCGCATCACCCATTGCCACAGTAGGCTTCGACCCTGTTGGGCCCCTACGGTTGCTGACATCTCTAGAGAGCGCGCGTGGAACACAACGCGCCGTCGACGACTTGGACTCGGTCCGGACGGTTACCGGACGAAAATAAAAGTTTTTTTTTTTTAATTAATCAAAATAAGGGTACAACTGTTAACACTAGAAGCGCGGACGACCGAAATTTGACAAATTCCTATTCCTATTCTTCCTGCTTTAATTTTATTATTATGCGTAATAAATGTGTAATACCTACATAATAAAAATATTGTATCATAACTGATAATACAATATTTTTACCAGTTTCATTTATATTATCATCTATATCACTGTAGCAAAAATAAAATGACCAAAATTTACTCTGATAGTACGCATGGGCGTAGCGTTAGCTAACTTAGACGAGGCCCCTTAGGGCACGAGGCCGTGGGCTAGGGGCCGCTTCGCCCACGCCTAGCTACGCTACTGATAGTCCGCGCTTCTAGCGTTAATTAACAGGTATTTTATTTAACAAGTATTTGTTAGATTCTTTTACAATAATTTTAACAGTACTTTTATTTGGTAAATTAACAACATTGGAACGTATTTCACAGTCCCGGTCCTTATTGAGCATTACAGTCATCTCGAATAAGTCTCAAAAACACGTTCGAGATTTGACGGTAGTATGCGAAATGCTAGATATTTGTGAGAACCAGTACAGTAGAAGCGTTCTGCTAGGAACAAAGACGCTGTTCGGAGGGTAGATTTACTAGTACTTAGGTACTTAAATCAGGATTTAGTGCATACTACCTCAGTGCCTAGGGAAACTGGAGCGGGGTGGACGGATCTTTATATGATAAAAGTTTTTAAAGTAGATAAAATTCTATTCTCGTTTGGTTCAGCTTTAAAAATGTGACTGAAGGGGATAAAGGTATTTGTATTAAAGACATGGAATGAGCGTCATTTTCCACGCTTGATCGGTGAAGGTTGACGATTACATATCATTACATAAAGATCGTAATATCCTTAAAACACGGTAGCCAGTCATAGGTAGAAGGTAAGGTAGTCATATAGTCTTGTGTATGGTAAGTTTATATGTTTGTGAAAGCAACCACGATACTATACAGGAGTATTTATTATTTCTAGTGTAGGGCAACATTTAAAAAAAGTACAGAACAATCTGTGTTTCCTGATGGCTACAACCCGGGAATCTTTAAGTCAAGAGTGAATAGGTTACTTCTTGGTAAGCGCGCTCCATCGTCGACCGCATTGTCGCTTTCCATCAGGTGAGCTAGCGGACAAGAATAAAAATAAAAAAGTCCTCAACATTACTTAACTTGTTAACTTATCTACCGCAATCCAAATTAATATATTTTCTTTTTATACAACGTGTAACAAAAAGGGTATATACATACCAAGTGCACGGCTTCTTGATAAGATAACAAACGATACGGGAAGGGTTTTCTAACATTATGTTTACATGGTAGGAAATTATGAATTATTTCAATACACATGATACCAGAAACCGAACATTTCAAACTGAAATCAATACATCACTAGCAAAAAGTCAGCTGATCGGTGTCAGTGAACTGTTCATGAATAAAAACAAACCTCTTACTCCTGGTACTTTTTCAAACAGTGGATAAAGGGTTCCGGATGTTTATTTTTCTTAACAAAATTTTTCAAAGGAAAATAGTTTTGAGAAGAAAAATGTTTTTTTTTTTTTTAGTTGAGGAGTCTAAGTAGATAAGGGTATTCGTGTGGTTATGGAATAATTAGGTATCTAAATGGTATCTACGTGAAACAATAAGAAATACCTACTTTTTTATTGTTTTACGTAAATAGGATAGCAAACAAATGAGTGAACGTAACAATTGTCGACAAAGTAATCTACCATAGAATTGAGTAGGTAACTACAACACAGTAAATAATACTTACCTAATTTAGTAACTACATTCCTACAAATGTTCTTACGTACCTAATTCTTTTTATGTCGGTTGCCATACATAGTAGGCACTTAGTTTGCGAGAAATTAATTACTTGATTAACGTGCGAAAGACGCCACGAAAAAGGATTTCATATCATAATATTTGAACCCAAAATATCATTTCTAAGCAACTTATGTCTCTCCTAGTACAAATAAACTCCCAGTGGGTTCCGTTCTTGAATTTAATTTAATAAGAGGACTTTAATAAGTTGGTACTTTTTTGCAGAGTTGAGATGATTTAAATCATGGATTTTAATAAGTAATTTAAATCTCAATTAAAATCAAATGATATAAAAAAAAATCGTTGATTTAAATCTACTTTTTCGTTATAACACAATTTAGTTTAACTTAAAACGCATACATTGATAGTGATACACTCTTTAAAATAATGTTTGTGACGACAAGCCATGCCAAAAACTAGAGCGAGTGCGCGCGCCGCTTTTAGAGGAGACTCTAAGTAGGTAAGGGTATTCGTATGGATATGGAATAATTAGGTACTCGTACCTACCTATCTGGTATCTACGTGAAACAATAAGAAATACCTACTCAATTATTGTTTTACGTAGATAGGATAGCAACAAACAAATGAGTGAACGTAACAATTATCGACAAAGTAATCTACCATAGAATCGAGTAGGTACCTACAACACATTAAATAATACCTAATTTAGTAACTACATTCCTACAAATTTACTTACGTACCTAATTCTTTTTATGTCGGTTGTCATACATAGGTAGGTACTTTTTTTTTTCGCTGGGAAAGTCATCTTATGACATCCCCCGCTTTTGGGCGGGCCGGGAGATAGTGTTAGTCTTTAACTGACTAAAAACCCACTCCCGTTCCTTCGTTGTCTTTCGTACCAGGGCTGAGTCTTCCTTTCATAATCAGACCCTTGGCCCAAGTAGGCTTCTACCCTGCTGGGCCCCAACAGTTGCTGACATCTCCTTGAGGCGTCGTCGTCGACGACTTGGGCTCGGTCCGGACGATTATCGGACGGTCGGACGGCGAGCCACCCATTGCTCGCCGTCCGCAAGCCTGTGCCTACGGTGCACGGAAATCGGGATCGGAATCCCGGCGGTGGTTGGGGCGTGAGGACCGTTGCCTCACGCGATCGGCCGCCGCTAGCATTACTGCTTCGCAGGAGGCGACCGCCTGCCACTCCTCCTCGCTCCACGGCCTGTACCAAAGCCCCGGCGTGAGAGATCGCCGCCGCCGATCACCCCCACGAGGACACGGCGTTGCCCTGCCCAAGCGGGGCACACCTCTACCATGTGCTCCACCGTGTCCTCCGTGCGGTCCAAACAGTGGCGACACCCGGGCGTCGCTTCCGCACGAATCCGGTGCAGGAAATTCCCCCGCCATAGGTAGGTACTTAGTTTGCGAGAAATTAATTACTTGATGGACGTGCGAAAGGCGCCACGAAAAAGGATTTCATATCATAATATTTGAACCCAAAATATAATTTCTAAGCAACTTATGCGTCTCCTAGTACAAATAAACTCCCAGTGGGTTCCGTTCTTGAATTTAATTTAATTAGAGGACTTTAATAAGTTGTTACTTTTTTGCAGAGTTGAAATGATTTGAATCAATTGATTTTAATAAGTACTTTAAATCTCGATTAAAATCAAATGAATTTAAAAAAAAAACGTTGATTTAAATCAAAACCTTTTTTTCTTATAACGTCGAAATTAATACAATTTAGTTCAACTTAAATGCATACATTGATAGTGATACACTCTTTAAAGATAATGTTTGTGAATAACAAGCCATGCCAAAAACTAGAGCGAGTGCACGCGCCGGGCAGCTCATTCAATTTTTCAAAATATTAGACACGCAAGCGTGCGACCTACGCCGCTTTTAGATGAGACTAAGTAGGTAAGGGTATTCGTATGGATATGGAATAATTAGGTATCTATCTGGTATCTACGTGACAATAAGAAATACCTACTTTTTTATTGTTTTACGTAGATAGGATAGCAACAAACAAATGATTGAACGTAACAATTGTCGACAAAGTAATCTCCATAGAATCGAGTAGGTACCTACAACACAGTATGAACTAATACCTTTGTCATAGATAATACCAACAAGTACAAAGTAAATGAAATCTGTCAAAATACTGTCAAATGTTACGAAATAATATCATTTTTTTTTTTCTAATCAACGCTTGCGCACATCGTCACACGTCTGCGTAATTACTTCTTAGACATAAATAAACCTTTTCTACAAAAATATTATAAGCTTATTAAGTTAGTTTGTAAGTTTTTGTTACTATTTTGGTGTACAATAAAGTTTTATTCTATTCTATTCTATTCTATTCTATTCTTATAACTCAGCAGCCGGTATGGTACAGTTTAGCCAGTTTAGTCTTAATTTATCTTTTCAAAATAAATGAAAAACATGCAAAAGTACTAGGAGTCCATAAGAAACGAGAATTGTTATTGCTGAATTTAACAGCGGCTTGCGCAATCACAGATCCCTAATTTCCTTTCAGTATGATATTGAATACGATAAATTATTGTATCCCTGTCGCACGCGCCACCTGCGTGTATTATGTGAGAGAGATGGCAATGTTTCCATCGTTCGTCCGGCTACTCCCTTTGGCGGCATGCGGCATCTTTGAGCGCGCCGAAAGGCTAGCCTAAAGTGAAATTAGGTAAATAAATAAAGTAAAATTTTGCATTAGTGGACGACCAATAATCGTACATTGCAGTCGCATATCCGGTTCGGTGCTTGTGATTAATTGTGGTTGTGACAATCGTATGATGGTGTAAAGTAATAGTGAATATTATGAGATGATGTTGTGTGTCGGAAGAGAGGACGGTAATGTGCGAGCTGCTCGCAAACTTTATCGTCGCCGATTTATCGAGGGTAGGCCAGAAGCTGAGCGTCGACAGCTTCCTTCGGTGGCGTGTTTCCATCGGATGATACTTCGTCTGCACCAAACCGGTTCCTTCCACGCTCCTGGTTTAGGGGGTCGCCCGAACACTACCGATCCAGAATTTGAGGAAGCCGTACTGGAGCATTTTGAAAATAACCCGCGTACTAGCACTCGGCGAGCTGCATTAGCGCTGGATGCCTCAAACCATATGCAAGTATGGCAAGTGTTGCACAATGACGGTCAGTACCCATACCATTTCCGTCGCACCCAGGAGCTGATACCTGCAGATTTTTTGCCTCGCGTGACCTTCTGCGAGTGGTACTGCAATCAGGTAGAAGCTTCGCGAGATTTTGTTTAGTTGTCATCAATCACATCGAACCACATCTTTAAAAATGTAAGTTGAATTATTATTTTTCATTTTAATATTTACTTTGCTCGGACTATGGAAAAATATTTCCATTATTGATTGTTATTATTTATTTATCATTTTTTATTTTAGTTAATTTTTAGTCCGCCTTTGTACAGTGTTTCTTACTAGTGCATAAAGTTTTAATAAATAAATAAAATAAATAAATATTTTTTGAGACAAAATTTTAGGTAGACAGGTACTAGGCGAACAGAGCGTCTCATGCAAGCGCGCGCCGCGGGCAATCTCTATCCCTAGCTATTGTGTAAAAGGGGAAACCCCGTTTAAACAATGGCGATTGGCCGAGGCTGGGCCCACGTGTAAACGCAACATCAAAATTAGGTAGACAGGTACTAGGCGATCAGATTTACAGAAGAAATGTTTCGTAATATTAGCAAGTGACGTGGAACGTTATTGACCCTCGTAGTGTCGTGACACGTTTGTTATGATTTGAATTCAAGAATCATACGATACCAAGAATTTGGTATCAATTCTTTGAGTAATTCATTTTGAGCTGAAACTTTGTATAGAGATTCTATACCACCTATAATCTTCACCGCTTCTTGATGTATATACCCTTTTTGTTACACGTTGTATATGTCGTGGCCAGATCTTAGAAATTGATCACTTCATGAAATGGCCAAGCAAAACTGATCAAATCGTTTTAAACGTTGAAGTTTGATGATATTTCAATCCTCTTTTAGCCTACTTTCTTTAGACCTTACATTATCATAGAAATCCTACATCAATGATATGGCCAAACGAGGATTGACATGTCATCAAATGTTAACATTTGAACGATGTGGCCAATTTTAATTGGCCATATCATGAAATGATCAATTCTAAGAACTGGCCATGATTTATATATCTCAGGATCATGGTATCCTGGACCGTTGGAAGGCGTACGAGAGGTCGAAGCCAACTCACACAGGTCCTTTACACTTTTCATGGAACGTAATACTAACCGACCACTATCCCTGTACGTGCTATGCAAGTGCACCTTAGAAGAACCGGCGGTTGGTGGAAATTATTGCGCCATTTATAAAGCAAAGACAGGCAGACAGGCTACGGTTTTGGGAAGCTTAAGTGGACTGGTTACTAAGGAATGCATAGCCCCTGCCTGAACAATGTTATTATTTACGTTTGGCCCATAAAGGCCTTTGATAAATAAAAAAATTTGAATTAAACATCGATATAAAAGATATTAATAAAATTATTATCATTAATTATACCTACATGCGAAAAATTGCAGTGATGGCCCAGTGAAAACAGCCCACAGACTTACGTGTTGTAGGTCGCTGGTTCAAAGGCAGCCAAGTGCATTACTTTGTGTAATTTATTTTATCACCACTGCTTTCAAAACGATGAAGAAAAATATTGTGAGGAAACCGGCATGTCCTAGAACCAAAAACTTTGAAGACGTGCCATCCACCAACACGCACTGGGCCCTCGTGGTGTATTACGGCCTATTCCCTCTCCTAGAGAGGAGGCCTGAGTCCCAGCAGTGGGATAATTAATTAATAATTATAAATGCGAAAGTAACTCTGTTACCTGTTCACGTTTTAACTGCTGAACGGATTCAGATGAAACTTGGCACAAGTCAACCATTTCCTGGAATAGGACATAAGATATTATGTTTTTGTCCCGGAAGTATGTTCCTTTGGGATGATTGCCGACTTTATCGCGAGAGAAACCGCTAGTGGAAACTATTTTATCTATAAAAAAATAATGGCTAAATTTGTTGCAATGCTCAAGACTCGAGTATGACCTAACCAGTTTGGATGAACGATTTGTTGAAGTCTGAGGAAGGTTCTTATGAAAAGAAAATTGGAAAAAAAAACACGGAAAAGCGTAAAAAATACAGCTTGTCAATATTCGGGTAAGCTGCCCATCCATTATAATATATCCTTCCTATCCTTTAATTTAATGAAAGTTTCTGGAATGGCGATCGCATACGGGAAAACGCAGCGTTGGATGGTCTCCCACAAGGTGGACCGATGAAGACTAAACAAGAAAGAAAAGTGAGGGTCGCGGAAATCCGACGGATGCGAGATATACAGGACTGTTCGTTGTAGCAACACTTGGGGGAGGCTTATGTCTTATATTATAATGGACGTCTTTCGGCTGAAATGATGACGATGATAATTGATGACTTTAATTTATCCGTAGATTTGTCAATGTTTAATTTTACGATATATCCAACACCTTGCACTTTGGCTGCACTAAATTATCTCTTGGATTCTTATCCAACAAACACTCTGTTTGCGGATGAATGGAAGATGATTTTATTGGTATGTCAGAAGTACTGTGAGAGGAATTGATGAAAGTACATGTTAATTATAACTTAAAACTTTTTGTTTAGTTACTGTAATTGCTTGTTTAACCGTTGTACTTAATTGATTAAATAAATAAATAGTTTAACTTTGACAATCAATGCGTTATTTCTATAGAAAATTTCTTCGCTTCTCAAGTTATTGATTTTATTATTGGTTCAGCACAAAGATAAGATTCTGGGACAGCTGCAGACCAATAGCTTTTGATAGAACGACGTCAGCTGGGAGAGTTAGTCCTTACATAGTCCATCTATACTAATATTTATTATAAAGAGGAGGAGATTAGTACTTTTTGTTTGTAATAAACTCAAAAACTCAAACCTACAAAAAAAGATGGTTGAGATTTTCAAAATTGTAAAATGGGGCTCTATCCATACCCGTTACCGATCATAGTTTTGTAGTCAAAAGTAAAAAAAAAAAACGAAAACGCAAAATTGTCTACCAAAATTTGTCATAATTGGTAAATTCATAATTGAATCAATCATTCATAACAATTGCTACTAGAAAATACTACGCGCAGTGTTTTTTCCATTTTGATCGTCATTTATTCATTCATAATCAATAGCCTGTACAATGTTTCCATAAATTGAGTGGCATTTTAGGATATAAACAAACGCTAATAACTTTGTTGTTTATGAATATTATTTATTGAGATTTTATTTAAATAATAACAAGACCTTATTTAATAAGCCCTTTAAGTATTTGTACTAATTAAAAATTAGTGGTGTATTTTACTTACACGAGGGAATAACCGCTAGCTAGCTTCTGCTAGCGGTTTTTCCCTCGTGTAAGCAAAATATGTGTTGAATAAATTTATTGCCATCCAATCAGCGATAGTGCATTCCAAGGTCGGTAGAGGAAGACACGGTTACGTCATCATTTCAATAGGATGATTGACTGAATTGTGTCAAGTAGAGACAGCGAAACGTTTGATGGACTGAATCCATTTATGACTTTCAATTGGCGAATTCTTTGGTGTAAGTACTTCTATGACGATGACGTCATATTTGGAAGTCCAGGGAACTTAGCGTCCGTAGGGGCAAGAGGAATTTCTGAAAAGGAAACCCGTGGTCCTAGAGCGTAAAGGGCAACTGTAGGAACATAGACCGTGGGTTTTAGTCAATAAAAATCTGACACACCTCCTCGCTCGCCGGCTCCTAGAGTCAGAGAAATCACTAGATGATTGCTTCAAAGAATTAAGAAAAGATTAATAAAAGATAATTTAATGCCTCAAAGAGATGTCAGCAAAATCAACAGGTCCGAAGCCTACTGAGGTCATGGGTCCTAGAAGGCAAAGGGCAAGTAAAGGAACATAGGTAGGTTTTAGTCAGTAAAAGTCAAAATGCCTTCTCGCTCCATCCACTCCCATAAAAAATGGGGACTTGCGCGAGTTTTTATGTATTCGTACACGATCGTATCGACGTAAACGGCAATTTCTACTTACTGAGACTGAAAAAGCGTCGTCAGGTGAGAAATAATAATTAAATAATTTTAAATAATTATAAGAAAATATCAATATAACAATACAACATACTGAACCACACCTGAATATTTTTTGAAAAATTCAGTACTATCTGCTACATAAAGATATCAAAGACCAAAATAAGGTTGTTTTGAAGATTTTGGTCGTAACTATTATATTTTAAGTTCTCTTTATTACAATGATTTGATATTTATTAGTTTAGTATTTTAGCATAATAATATAATACACTTTCAGACTTCCTCTAATATACTCATTTCTCACTTTATCTATTCTCGTCACACCACACATCCATCTCAACATTGTCAACTCCGCTACGTGCAATCTTTTTTCATCTGTCTTTTTCACAGCCCAATATTCTGATCCATACAGTATGACAGGTCTTATCACGGATTTGTAGATTTTACCCTTCAACTTACGCTACCATACCTAATACTGTACATAAAAATTGAAATAAATAAATAAACATTAATTATTGGGTAACATTAATTATAAAGGCAAACGACCAAAACCAGTAGCCGCAAGTTCATCGAGATACAGGAATTCATTTTCCAGTCATTCCCCTGCCTACCCCCTAGTATAGTGTAGGAGGAACACAGTTCCTGCATTAAGAAGCATTGTTCCGCCCCGGGCAGGTGGCCATGCCGGCGCCACTGCCTTATATACAGAGATGGGGTAGCCGGGGGTTAAATAAGGGTTGTCTTGGTATCGTTGATATAATAATAGCTTCTGCCAGCGGCTTCACTTACTTCACTTCGTTTCTCCATACAAACTTTGGACCCCCACATCATTCCTTTAGGGGGTGAATTTTGGACAATATTCTCTTAGTGCTAACCAACGTCATAATAAAAAAACTTGTGCAAAATTTCACACTCCTAGTCCCAGTAATTTACTGTACGTTGAGATGTCAGACAGTTTTTCCTTTATATATATATATTATGTAGGTTTTTTTTTAAGGTGGGAAATCATCTTATGATCTTCAGGGAGAGTGGAAACCGCAAGAGATGTCGTCGGGTGTTCCGCAGGGATTGGTACTGGGGCTGCCCTTGTGGAACATCGGCTCCGACTACGAGCTGCGTGGTAACTTTCCCAGCGGCGTCAGCGTGGTACATAGTAGGTAGGGTTTAGGAATACCCGACAATTTCAAATCCGGGACTCCGTGTTTTTTTTTTTAATAGGTGTGCCAATGTTGAAGAATTTTAATTGAGTTAATTTCTGGTGAAACGTATTAAAAAAAAAAACCGGCCAAGTGCGAGTCGGACTTTCGCACGAAGGGTTCCGTACCGTCCGTAGCAAAAAACGACAAAAAAGACACATTTGTTTTCTGGGAGCCCCACTTAAATATTTATTTTATTCTGTTTTTAGTATTTGTTGTTATAACTGCAGCAGAAATACATCATTTGTGAAAATTTCAACTGACTAACTATCACAGTTCATAAGATACAGCCTGGGGACAGACCGACAGACAGACAATCCTATTTTCCTCGTCATACTACTGTCCCCAAAGGGAAACACTCCGGCACGGAATTCCACTCCTTAAGGTCTCTTACACACCAAAGCCGCCGGCGCCGGTAACTTTACCCAGCGGGTTACGCCGCGCCGCCGGGCTTGTTATGCGTCTACGTACGTTATCGGGGCTAGCCTGCCGGCAATAAGCCTTTAGCTGTACGCAAAATGAATGAGTTACCAAAATGTTTTGTGTGTATGGGAGGAATGTCCACCATCGCCGTAGGGTTGGTCCGATGATGGAACTACGAAACTATGTGACCACTGACGCTAAGCTATGTAGTAGAGCGAGTAAGATGTGCTATGATGATAGGCTGTCGCGAGGTAGCTGTGCGACGAAGATGTGCAGCTCGAGCTATGCGATTTGTCGTCAGTGTACCTACGACGCGCATACTATAGGAACTTTGCTCTATACATAGCTACACCACTCTATGTAATTACAAAACATGATTGAAAAGAGTGTCCATGGAGTTTCTTGCACATTCGTCTCCATAGAGATCTACGCTTTGGAATGTGCAATTAGCATAATTTTTTTTTTCTGACTAACTGACTTTTCAAAAGTGCCTGTAAATGGTTTATTTGAAATAAATGCTTTTGAATCTTTGAATCTTGAATCTTTGACTCGCGACTATCCATAGCACGCATTCAGAGCACGCATCCATCCATATAAAAAACAGTTTAGTTGAACCCGTTTCCACCATTTCTAAGCTATATGGACCAATGAATATGATTAATGAGTGCCAAACACATGGTGGAAGAGCACTCTATGGCGTCCATTACACGATAGGTTTTGCTGTTAGTATTCATCAATTTTTTTATTGACGAAAAACCTACCCTCTAATGCGATGACTGACGTTTCCATGACGAAAAACTAATGGCGATAAAGTTCCGTCCTTCAAGATTGATGGAATTGATTGACGCCTGCGTAACCGTGTACTGGACGCCGAATACTTTCGAACAATTCCGTAGCCCTAGCCGGAGTCGTCGACGGCATGTAGTGTTCCACGCGCGCCTCAGAGATGTCACCAAAACCGTAGGCCTACTGGGGCCATGGGTTCTCTTCTGAAAGAAAAACCCTGTGTCCTGGAACGCACAAGGCAAAGAAGGAACAGAGGAGTAGATTTTAGTCAGTAAGTCTGGCAGAGAAGTTGAATATGTGTTTTATAAGGGGCTACTGTCTATATCTCTGACCTCCACAACCCAGTAACTGAACAGTAACACGACGATGTCTATGCAAAACTGGTGTTTAGTTTTCTGGGTTCTGCGTCAAGATCTACAATTGACAGACGTGACCAATGGCTTTAATGTGCTCCCCGAGGAGATATGAAATATCTAGTATTTAATATATTTTTTATTTCTTTTTTTGTAGGTTGGAAAATCATCCAATGACATCCCCCGCTATTGAGCGGAGCAGGAAGGCGTGTCAGACTTTTACTGACTAAAACTCACTCCTGTTCCTTCTTTGCCTGAAACTTCTTTGCCTTTGTTCCAGGGCCCCGGGGTTCTCTTTCGCATCAGCCATGACCCCAGTACGCTTTGACCCTGCTGGGCCTGACCCCTATGGTTGCTGACATCTTCACAAACACTACGCGCCGTCGACGACTTGGGCTCGTAACGGACGGATACCAGACGGTCTGACGGTGAGCTACCCATTGCTCGCCGTCCGCAAGCCCAACCCGTGATAATAATTCCATACAACCACTCTTTCGTGATTATGATATCATTACATTTTTCTGTAGATATTTTGGAAACACAGATATTTTGTAGATATTATCTAGGTTTCTATTAAAATCAAAGCGTAAAAAAAACGTAAAACTTATCCAGTAAAGACTTCTGAAAATCTGCTATTTTGCGTGCACTTTGGCCCTTTATAATGTACTCGTAAATTAAAACAGTAAAGAAAATACATTTATCGAAATCGGGCACATTTAATCGAGATTCTAAAACTTTTAGGGTTTAAAAAAAAACACGTTTACCTGGAGCAACTTTTGTGCAATATTCGAGTGAATGACGGAAGTTACCGAATGCCAACAGAGCGTTCAAGCGTTATACAGGGTGTTTGGTGCATCGTGTGCCAAATTGAAATGGTCGACGGGAGGGGTCATCTGCTATCATTTCAGCCCCCTAAAAACTTCTCATGCTCTGTGGATTTTTTTCATCGACTTTTTATTGTTTTATGAAAATAAGACCCAAATTTTTTATTCAAATACAAATTTAAAAAAATGTATAAGTTGTAGACTCTGAATTTTATTGGAGTACTTTTAAATTTAAAATTAGTGACATTAGCTATCTAGTTTTTATTTAATTGTCTTTCAAAGTGTTGGACTTAAGTTAAAGCTGTTCATGTTAAATTATTTTTTTGTTTTCGGGGGAAACCTTCGAAAGGCCCCCGGACTTTGGGGATAATAAATTCGGGGAGTGTGGGATTTTTACCTCACTAAAACCACCCCGGTGATCACCATCAGCACATATAGAAGGGGCGCCGTTACCTCTTAAAATACCATTCCGGAACCCCCTCTGTGCAACGCCTGTTAGGGCACATCCCTGAGGAGATGTAGATACCTAGTGAAAATTCCGCTAATCATGTTCAGGTATCCTATCGCCATCAACGCGAAATATCTAAGAAAACCCGTAGTGAAAAACTCGATTACACTTGCCCAAGCAGAGAATCTAACTAGAACCTCAAGCTCAGCAATAACATGTTTCGGGAGGTTCCCGTGTTGGATTAGGCTTGAAGAAACGACCAGTGTTATCATTGGACGGATCGTCCGGAGGACTTGGTGGACCAAGGTAAGGAAAGGGACCTAGCTCAGGTCGACGGCACGTTGCGTTCTATGCCCAAGGGTAGAGCGAGATACATAACTAAATGTAAACAATCTCTTGACAAAGTAGGTATATGAGATGACTTTTTAAAAATACGTTTTAAAGTATGGATATAAGTAAGTAGGTAGAAATCAATTAGGTACCTATTTACCATAATTATGCATATAATTTTAGAAAATCTGATTATATGTATTGTAATAAAACGCAAGTACCTATTTCACATTTTTCAAAAACACACAACTCCTAACCCTATAAACAAGAGCGGCCTCTTCAAAGGCGCATAACGGGCATGATAAAAGAGATTCTCAACACGGGGACTTAAGGTGCATTTTGATTCGTTACCAGCGCGACAGGGACTTGTAGGCAAATATATTGAAGGTCACGTCCGTGCCGTGCAATGTATTATGAATATTAGGGAAGTTGTTAGTAGGTTTATATTCGCATGCTTTTTTTTCGAAGAGTGAAATTTCTGTACTTGTACTATTACGTACATATTTCGCGGGATACCTTCGAGCATCCTCCTTATGGCAACTTATTAATACAACTAAAAAATAGAATTTAATACAAATCTCTGTGTTCTTACTTAAGAATACTTAAGATCTTCCTTCAAAATTGTGTGAACAGTTGATTTTGGAAGTTTCAAAGAAGCCGCTCTTTTTCTTATTGACATTGACTTATTCTTGCGCATACTCTGTTCCACGAGCTGAATATTCTCATGATTTCTCGAAGTACGACTCGGTCCTGGCTGTGGCAAGTTATTCGTTGAGCCAGTTTCACGGAACTTTTTAATCCATGATCGTATTAAAGCCACGCTAGGGGCGTCACTCAATCTTTTAATTTTGGTGGGTGCAGAACTTTCTACGGGCTGTTGTATAAGAATCACTTTTAAAAAATGCTTCGATTGCAAACGCGCGTATACCCCCTCCAACAATTTTTAAAATTATGTCACTGTTAAAATTTCTCCAAGAACTATTAAAATCACGATAGTATCGCTAAACAAAGTCAAGTTGCTCGTAAAGCTAACAAAACAGTATCTGGTTAACATTCCTAAAAGTCCACTGACACTTCAAGGGCCCATTTTACATCATAAACATCGTAGACCATAAGAGATAAACGTACTGCTTACCTATATCTGTCCTTCAAGTATAGGGTAGCAACATCACGTAAAGGTCAACGAACATAACCCGACCAAATTAGGAAGCCGCAACAATGTTAGCATAGAAAATGTCGGAAGCTGTATTTTTAATTTGGTCGTGTTATTCGATAGACGAGCACTGGGCGTTCTGTTTTTAAAAGGCAGGAATGCACACAGATTTGTTTACATTAAAATCGTAAGTCAAAGACGAGATAACTGTTTGTTTATTTGTAAACTTATCAAAAAGTTTTTAATACGAGTGATTAACAAAAATTAACGACCTTTAGGAATGCGACTCCATAGTTATTGTTTAATCAGGTGATTTACTAAGTAGCAAGGTTAATAATTAAGCTATAGGTAAATTAAATTCATTTTTTGCTTAGGGAACCTATTCGCACACCTAATTAACTACAAAATCCAGGGATTGAACCGTGCTTTATGTATTTGTAGTTTTTTTTTTTTAAGGGGTCATTAAACCAGACTTGAAATAGGGTGTATTTTTGTTTTAAAATTGGAATGAGCAGGAATCTAGTTACTAATTCTAGTTATTAAACATAGGTAAATAAAGGTTAATTAGGCAGGCATTTTAGCGTAGCCAAAACATTGGCAAGGACGCGAGCTCATTTTAATGCCAATCAATACTAACATTTTGACTATGAGCGCTTAGTTTCTAGGTTATGTTACCTTACAGACGTTGTTTGGCTACCTAAAACCTATATTATGGAAATTTCTACACGCGCAAATACAGAAGGGTGATAAAAACACTATAATTGCACTGATATGTAAATATTTGTGACCTACGTGGCCGAGTACGTATGTAAAATGTTCAGGTCATTCACGTTTATTTAACCGCACAAAGGATTACCAGCAGGCACAAATAAATAACTATAGTACCTTTTCTAACATCACACATTGAACATTTGAAGGCTTCCGCATTGTTTCTGTACGTACAAACGCTGCAATCCCAATAATTTTCCTCGAGCACTTTAGACGGCCTTTTGGCTCTCCGAATTGCATTTTTCTTGTCCATTTTCACTTACACTTACTACTAAAGATAACTAGCACACTGTAATCATGATACTTTATATCGTAAACAAAAGTTTTTACCGCACAAACGCAGAATAAATCGTCTGAGAATCATTATTTTGGTTTTACTGTGCACAGAAATGTACACTTCTTTACGCCATGACAGATCGTCAATGTAGCGTCGGTAAAACAGAGCGGAAGCGCCACTTTCTCTAGCACTGTTTTATCTGAAAATCTGTTTTGTTCCGTGATAACAGATGGCAGTAGTGTTTGCTAAGTTTTAGAAAATGGTCAAGCGTGAATAGAAAAACTTAGCTATTCATTTAGTAGACTAACATTTGATTTATGTCATATCATGTAATACGTAAATCATTAAAGTAACGATAATGATGATAACATCATTTCAGCCGATATTAGTTATTATCAAACGGCAAATACTTAATCAAAACGTCAGGTAAACAAAATTCTACGAAAGATGGTAAAGAAGGTAAAATATATTATTATATTACCTACCTCTCAGATTATAAAACAAAAGTTTTATAATCTGAGTAGGTATTACGTACTAAGTGCAATGTAGGTACGTAGCTATTTCTTTTGAAAAAATCATCGGCACTACAAGCCACTAGTATCGGCAGGTAGGTAGCTCGCAATAATTTTCGTATTGATTGGAATTATATTAGTAAAAAATAATAATAAAAGTATTTACTGACTAGGTATCTACTCAGGTACCTACGTAAATAGATAGGTAGGCTTACTGTAGTTGAAATATTTATAAGAATATCGTAAACAAAAAAGAGAATAAATCGATAAAATTTGAGAATATATGATTATAAAATACATACAATACTTACATTATAAAGGCCACAGCCTAGCTACCACATACCAACAAGTAATCTATCTACAAAATCACCAATCAAAGAAAAACTGTACCTATTTCGACAACATAAGGTTGCAAATTAAACACTAACTAACTACATGAATAGTTCCCAAAGATCGAAAAAAGGCGCTTTTATAAAGGCCAGTTAGGCGCGGAATTCTCAGAATCGTCGACCTTTTTTTAGGCACAACGGACAACTATGTGAAACTCTACCTGAGCCCGTCCAGGATTTTGGAAATATTTCGCTTTGAAACTGTAATCCGGGTACAGACTACTGTAACGTAACATGCAACATAACCAGAGGTCGGAATTAAGTAGAGTTATTTATGTACTTGCATTGAAATGTTGATATGAATATAGATCTTCCCGGGATTTGTAATGTAAAATCCCGTGTGGGATAATATAACAAATAAATAATAATAAAAACCTCAGAGATAGATAATACAAATAAAACAAGGACAATATTAACAAAAAAAAAAAATTGTATTTTTCATTGAAAAATATCTCTCATACGTCAACTGAGGTTTTCTTTTTAGGTGAGAAAATCATCTAATGACAAATCTCGCTTTTGGGCGGAGCGAGAGATAGTGTTAGTTTTACTAACTAAAACCCCACCCCTGTTCCTTCTTTGCCTTCATCTCGGGGCCCCGGGTTTCGCTTTCACTCTACCCGTGGTCAACTGAGGTGAGGTTTACAAATTTATACACTTCCTCCTTGCAGGAAGAATTTTTTTCTGCTATATTTCTGATAGCATAACCATAAAAAAAATCTGCTCTTTAAAATTAATCTCGGGATTTGATGCATATCCACTTTATTCTTTCGCAGTGTGAAATCAGAGTAAGTACTTGAATAACTCTACTTAATTCCGACCTCTGAAGTTAACATGAAAGAAGCATTTTAAAATGTGGACGCGCACGAACCGTACATGTACAGTTAGGGGTCAAAAGTGCAGTTCCACCTTACCAATGCTAAAATGTCTAAAATTTCTCTGTAGAATAGGGTCAATGGTTTTAGACTGATTTAATTGGTAGCATAGAATCTAAAGAATTGAATAAACTAGTAGTAGACAAAGAAATTTTTAGACACTTTAGCATTGGTAGAGTGCAACTGCACTTTTGATCCATGACTGTACTTACTTCCTACATAGTTGAAATGCTCTATTTCCGCGCGTAGTGTGCACGGTTCATGTAACGCGTCCACACTATGGGAATTCTGTTACATTACATGTTACGTTACAGCTGTCTGTACCCGGCTTTATAATAATGTCGGCTTTTGCCAAGGTTTGTGGTCTGTTGAGGTTTTGCAGGTAGACTCGTCCCTTATACTTGGTGACTGACAACTTCGAAGTAATGACGAAGCATTTATGGCTCCCACAATTAGTAGTTAAGTACCATAGATATAAGAAAGGAGGTAGGTACATAGGTTAGTTTGTCCATATAGAGGACGGCTCATGTGCTTTTCTAGGCCAATAAAATTAACACGAAGAGTAGGAGGTGTACTCCTTAAGTACCTACCTAGAACGCGCAATTTTTTATTCAACGCACTTACACCATTACCCTCTCTTATCCCTACCGCTTTTAGCAGGTAGTTCACTGTTTTTCGTACTAGTGCGGAAAAGTGCGCAACCTCACCCCGCCACAATTTATTACATTTATCGTATCAGGCTGAGCGCTAAGCGACCCCCATGATCGCGCAGCAATCCCCTTGTGTTTATTTTTTTGTAAGTTCATTGAAAAACGTCGTTTGATACACGTGGAAAATTTTCACTACTGCACTCGGCTTCATGACACCCTCGCCTACGGCTTGGGCAAATTCCGCCTCGGTAGCAATGCCAAACTTTCTCCCCTTGAATCAAAATGTACTATTTTAGTTAGGTAAACATCAAATAACTCCTCTCGCTTTGGCTGGAGTGAAAGGGTCTCTTACTCTCTCTCTCACTCTTACTGACTGAAATTTCAGTTCCTTCAGTTGCCCTTTGCGGTCCAGGGCCATGGTCACTCTTTTGAACAATCCCTCAAACCCCTAGATGAAAAATCAGTGGCGTAACTATATCATCTGAGGCCCGTGGTAAATTCATTGGATGGGGCCCCAAAAAAATCGTCACGTTGTGATTTAATTTTAATAAATTTTGTAAAATAGGTTGGGTTACTTCTTAAGCACGTGACCTCTAACCGGGGCCCCGTCGGACCGGGGGCCCGTGGTATTTTGCCAGCCTTGCCACCCTATAATACCGCAACTGTGGAAGATACTGGTACAACAAATCTTGTCCAGCCCGCTTTTCTCGCAGTATGAATCAAACATGAACAAGAAGGAATATTGTTGCAAATTACCGATTTTCATTCAATTATTTTTTGAATTTCAGCCCCCCTAGCCAAGTTACACTCGTTACATCATCTCAACGCTCTGACTGAGCGTTGAGACGATGTTGATGACGTCAGAACAAAGGAATCGGAGGCGTGGCCTACTCGAAGCGTTCAGCGCGAACGATACGATTGTAACTTGGCTAGGGGGGCAGGTTCTTCGTAGTAACTCTTTTGAACAATCCTGTAGCCCCATATAATGTTCCCGTGCCTATAAAACGTAAAAATAATAAACACTCATCATCATATATTTTTTTAATTGATATAAACCAGTACTTGACTGCGAACCCACCTGATGTAAATTATAGTTAGACGGGAAGACCGCAGCTGGCAAACTGTTCCAGTCCTTCGATGTACGCGGTAGAAACGACGAAGCGAAACGCTTAGTTTTTTTATTTGATATAACCAGTGCTTGACTGCGATCCCAACTGATGGTAAGCAGTGATGCAATCATTGATGGTGAGGCGCACTAGTTTATTAAAAGCCTATTCACTCTGGCCTTGAAGACACCTAAATTATAGTTAGACGGGAAGACCGCAGCAGGCAAATTGTTCCAGTCCTTCGATGTACGCGGTATAAACGACAAAGCGAAACGCTGAGTTTTTTTATTTTTTTATTTGATATAAACCAGTGCTTGACTGCGATCCCACCTGATGGTAAGCAGTGATGCAATCATTGATGGTGAGGCGCACTAGTTTATTAAAAGCCTATTCACTCTGGCCTTGAAGACACCTAAATTATAGTTAGACGGGAAGACCGCAGCAGGCAAATTGTTCCAGTCCTTCGATGTACGCGGTATAAACGACGATGCGAAACGTTTAGGTTAAGGGTGGATACTCGCCGTACGTCGGGTTGTCCGATGGTAGAAAGGAGATGGTGGAATCAAGTTATACATATAATTTCCGCGCACACTCTCCAAAATGCAATCTGTAAAATACCGAAAGGCTGGCTACCCTGCGCCTGTGCTCGAGGCTTTGTAGATTGGACTTAGGGTCTGCTTTGAAAGGAAGACTCGGCCCTGGTATGAAAGGCAACGAAGGAACAGGAGTGGGTTTTTAGTCAGTAAAATTCTGACACTATCTCCCGCCCCGCCCCAGAGCGGGGGATGTCATTGGATGATTTACACACCGAAAAAGAAAACACACCTCTACCGTATGCTCCACCGTGTCCTCCGGGCAGTCCACGCAATGGTGACACCCGGGCGTTTCTTCTGCACGAATCCGGTACAGGAACCTCCTCAACTTACCATTCCGGTGAGTATCTGCGTCATGCGGAAGGTAAGGACGCCGTGTTGCCTTTCCAGCCACTCCCCGAAGATTGGACTTACCGCCATAATTATGGCGTGCCCAGCACATCATATTTTATTGTATTTTACTGATTACCTTAAACTAATTGCATGAGTTTCCTATATAGATCATGAATAGCCCAAACCAAGTTACCTTATAAGGTACACGGAACTTCAATGCCTATCACGGAAATACCATCAAACAATGCCGAATTTCACAAAAAACCCTACCTAACTACGGAACAAAAAACTTGCTTTCATGGACATTCTAAGATAGACGTCAACGTGACCGTTTGCCGTACTTACAAGGCTTTGGACTCTGCGGCAAAAACACGGGTTCCCTTTTCATCATTGACCTTTTTATCTTGATCTCTAAAAGTGGCGCAATTTGCTAAGGAGACTATACAGTCCTTTTTTCCCAGTGTGTCAAGTAAAAATGGTACGTTTTGTAATTGTGGATTGTAAAATATCGTCTACGCAAAAGGGTGAAGCAGTGTCACAAAAGTAGATGAAGGAATAACTTTTTTCACGCAATTTGACGTGGTCACGTGGATGGACCACGTGACCTGGGGTTTAGGGTGAACCAGGATTGAGAAAAAAGTTGTACCTACTGTGTCTTGTAAAGGTTCCTCGAATTATTTGGTGACAACGTGTCAAAGCTTAACAAGGAGAACTAGATTTTTTTTTATATTCATTTATTTTTAAGCATTATGTATGTGGTTCCTACAAGGTGGACCGATGACTTGGTAACGGTTGCGGGAGTCCGATGGATGCGAGACGCACAGGACCGTTCATTGTGGCGACACTTGGGGGAGGCCTATGTCCAGCCGTGGACGTCTTCGGCTGAAATGATGATGATGATGATCAAGATGTATGTGGTTACTGGAATCTGATAGAGCACAAAATACTGGGCAAGTGTGAGTCGGACTCGCACATGAGGGTTCCGTACAAACAATTTTTTTTTTGTAATGATTCATTTTTATTTTTTTGTCTACTTTCTATTTTTTTTTTAATTTTTATAATTGTATGTTTTTTTTTCCATTTTGTATGTTTAATTTTTGTGGTAATAATTTAATGGTGTAAGCTGTGCATACCTTTAATAGGCATGCATACCAGATAATACGTTTTAATATTATTTTTCACTAAAAATCATGTATGTAATGCTGTTGGTGTGCCAATAAATAAATAAATAAATGAACTAACATAAATAGTTCAATTCGTAAATCGAGTCTGGAAGATTTTTCCGAATAGAAAAGTATGTTTTTTTTTTGTGACGTAACTACAAACTTTCAGTTTTCAGATTTATTCCTTTATTTGTGCTATCGACCTTGCTTCATGCTAAATTTCAGGGTTTTAGGTTAACGGGAAGTACCCTACGGATTTTGATTCTCTTGAGTTTGAAATAAACGTTTTTTGTGACATCGGCCGTATCTTTTTTTCTCGTTAACTTTGAAGTTTCACAGCTTCAAGGGACCGCAGACTTCAGTAAATGTTTTTAATTTCAACTCGATACCTTCATGCGTTTTTGAGATAAAGGGTCTTGACAGACAATCAGACAGACAGACTGACAGACGGATGGAAAACAAAGTGATCTTATAAGGGTTCCGTTTTTCCTTTTGAGGTAAAGAACCCTAAAAAATAATCTCAGTCACCATCACCTTACCTCGATCTTATCGTATCCACAAGGTATTTAAGAAGACAAATTAACAGTGTATCTTTAGTATTTGTATAAGCATTGAGCTGCAACACTTTCTATCCTGCCCTCCGTGCCTCAAAATATGCAGCCGTAGCGACACCAACACGCTACGACCAATGAACGCCGAAGATCTGGCCAACTTTGACACCACCAACATTTGAACATTGTGAGTTTATTTTGGTGAGAAGTGTTAGATCCCGCAGCCCTGGCCGGCATCGCCGATATATCTCTGAAGCGCGCTAGGACTACGACGCACCGTCGAGCCGGATGGCGAGGTACCCAGTGATCGCCTTCTGTAAGTCTCAAGGAATAAGCTAAGCTGGGATTGTGACCACTGGCTCATTAATAGGCTCACATAGAACAGAATTGATATAGCCTTTTAAGCTTAATCTTTTTACCTCCTTAAAAAGCTCCCTAAACATGTATATATAATACTTCGTTCTCTAGTTGCAGCAGATAATTGGCTTATCAGTTTAACACAAGACATCCATTACAAACTTCACCGTAGCGCTTCGCCCGCGATTCCAGTTCCGTCTGCGGGGTCTTCGGATTTTACTATTACTTACCTACATATTTGTTTTTTTATAAGATTTGATCCCCCCAGCAAGAGCTGCGAGATTATTCGAAAGAGTAAAGCTAGTACTACATAAGATCGACGCACACGTGTAACACGCCTGATTTGTACGTAGAACGACATCGCGTGGCGTGGCTCAAGTGTAGCTCTACAAGTCTAGTTTCCATATAAAATGTATGGAGACCGAAGCACCCAGATCGGCGTGTGTGGCACGCGTGTGCGCAGTGTAGTTCTAGCTTTGAGTAAAATTTCAGTGCTTGTCGGACATGGTGTGATTGTAATTTAATTATATCTTTTATACACTATACAGTGCGGTAGTGACGAAATAAAAACATAATTATCTCAGCTTTCGTGTTCAGTAAAGTAAAGTTATTTAATGTATTTCGTATCTATAAAACTATTACAAAAGAAGACAGCAAAAATTCTAAAGAAATTACGAAACAAATCCACAGTTTCGCTAACAAAGCCAAACCGTTAGCACTTTAAATAATGGTAATAAATAAGCTTAGATATCACAAAGGTAACGAAATTACAACATCCCCCTAATGGATGGACCTAGTACCAGGTACTAGGCTGCCAGAAAAAGTGAGAGTATCTCTATGTTCTAGGTGACTAATGGTTGCTGTTTACTTGCCACTGTACACTGTTTGAAGGAGCGCGAAGTAGGACCATGCTGAGCTTAGAACCTGTAGCAAATTTTATAAGTTAGATATGATAACATCAAGGTACAGATATATTTACCACGAAAGTAAGCTAATGGAGAAAATTCATGAGTAAAAATAAGTACATAATTTTTTTTTGCATTAAAATTATCATACGAATTGGAATTATAATACTGTTTTTTTTTTTGATAATGATATAAACTAGTGCTTGACTGCGATCCAATCAAAAGTAAAAAAGTAAGTAAGTAACAGTACACATAACACACACACACGGTACAGTAAGTATCAGTAGTAGTAGTGGTAAGTAGTGATGCAATTGGTCTCCACTCCAGAACCTTTCGGTCCCAACGACCATTTGTTCTGCGAGCAATATGCCCTGCCCACTGCCACTTAAGTTTAGCGATTCTTTATTATTAGATTTTCACTATTAAAAAATGAAAATATCAGCATTCTATAGTGTAAGTAATCAATAGTTTATTGATAGGATTACTAAAAGAAGAACACAGTTTCATGACTTTACACCATGTTCAATGGAGATATTTACCCGCATGAAGGCGTTGAGGTTAACGTCAGCAAAACCTGCAGCCGTCAGTTTACACGGCTCCTGTGCCCTGAAAAAAGTGTAATTGTGATAAATTATATTTTGCTATATTTCATTCAGTGTTTTTAGGTTTCAAAAACACTTTTACGAGTCAATTGTTTCGTCAGTTCAAACTAGGTGAAGCCGGTATTTCCTAGTCGACTACCTTGTGAAGAACCACCGAAACAAACTCAGAGGTCTAAGAGCCATGTTCACCGGAACAAATTTAGACGAAAAAGGTCTAGAGAAAAAAAAACTTTTTACAAAAAAAAAAAAAATAACCGACTTCACTAAAAAAAACACTGAAGTCGGAAGTCGGTGTTTCTCAATATTGTTTTTTTCATATTTACCACCGACTTCCGAAATTAAAGTATAGGTTACATTGTTTTATTATGAAGTTCCTGTATCTACCTTCCACCTCCATCATCAGATCAGTTCGATTGTACCTAATAGCCAAAGTAAATCTTATGACAATTCTAATAAGCCCAAACACGGCTAGGATACATTGATTATTTACAGAGTTCCTGTGCCTACCTTCCGGCTCCATCATCAGATCAGTTCGATAGTACCTTATAGCCAAAGTGCATCTCATGACAATTCTAATAAGCCCAAACACGGCTAGGTTACTATGATTAATTATGGAGTTCCAGTGCCTACCTTACACTTGCGAAACTCCCCTAAGGAGTTAAAACGGGGGTTAGAAGTTTGTATGGAGAAATCAACTTTCGCGCAGGCGAAGCCACTGGCAGAAGCTAGTAAATTATATACATGCACTTGCACAGGCACTTTTGGATTGTCAAGAAGTCAGTAAATCAGAATAAACATACTAATTGCACATTCCAAAACATAAAGATCTGTATGGAGAAGAATTTGCAAGAAACTCCAAGGCCACTTTTTTAAATCATGTTATATATTACAAAAAACGTGGTTACATATTGCTTGTCGCTTCAATTATGTGAGAAGAATGTAAATAAATTAAGTTAAAAAATAGAAATTAAAATAACTACTAAGCCACTAAGCGTTAAGAGATGATCGGCAGTCTCAACTAACAGCGTCCATTCATGAACTGACATACAACATATATCAGCACCACTCAGCTCAACTATTTTGATGGGAACAGAATGATCCACTGGAATGAAAAGTAGCCCCATATTTTTACTGGCTAAAACCCACCCATGTTCCCTTGAAGGGTCGCGGTGACACTGTCGAACTATACTACAGGCCTCATTTTTAGGGTTCCGTACCTCAAAAAGAAAAAACGGAACCCTTACAGGATCACTTTGTTGTCCGTCCGTCTGTCTGTCTTTCGGTTTGTCTGTCTAGACCCTTTATCTCGGAAACGCGTGAAGGTATCTGTGAAAAAATCAAACTTCTAAGTTAACGAAAAAAAAGATACGGCCGTTTATGACGCAAAAAACGTGCATTTGGAAACTCTCAAAGGAATCGAAATTCATAGGGTACTTCCCGTTGACCCAGAAACTTGAAAATTGGCATAAAGCAAGGTCTTATGCACAAAAAAAAATACGACAACTACACTCGAATACTGAAAAAATGCATAAACAAGGCTCAGCAGATTAATAGCTTACACTATATTAACAAGGCCAAAAATACAAGTAAAGCGGCCTGGAACTTGATTAAAACAAACACAATTAATATGACAAGTAACTCTGAAGTGGACGCTGTTAATGTTAACGGTAAAAATTATGACAATCCAAACGAAATATGTGACTTATTTAATGAATTTTATATATCCCAAACAAAGACGACCAATTCCGCTCAAAATAACATGCAATATGACATAAAAATGACGACATCTCAAAATCCTAAAAGCATTTTTCTCACACCAGTTGATGAATCAGACGTTTATAAAATAATTCACAGTCTAAAAAACACTAACTCGACTGGATATGATGACCTGAGCACTAAAGTGTTAAAAATATGTGCAAGGAGTCTAGTGTCTCCTTTAACTTACATAATAAACCTGTCATTAACAGAAGGAGTATTCCCAACACGCCTGAAAAGGTCAATTGTCAAACCTCTTTATAAGAAAGGTGTAAAAACTGACATGAGTAACTATCGCCCAATAACGTTAATCCCAATTCTATCCAAAATATTTGAGAAAGTTATGTGTAACAAAATGGAGAACTTTTTAACCGCATGTAATATTCTTAAAAAAGAACAATTTGGTTTTAGGAAAGGCAGTTCCACTGCTTTAGCATGTTTTACACTAGTAAAATACATAACTGAAAGTCTTAATCAAAAATCTAAGATAAGTTGCGTGTTCCTAGACATGACTAAAGCCTTTGATTTTGTTTGCCATAAAACACTACTCTCAAAGCTTGAGCATTACGGAATCCGGGGTAAGGCCAACGACTGGATCAAAAGTTACCTTTTTGAAAGAGAACAATGCGTGGAAGTAACAAAAATCTGTCAGAATGAGAAAAGAACCTATAGGTCGGAGTATAAGCAAAACAATTATGGCACCCCACAGGGAGGTATATTATCCCCACCACTCTTTCTAGTTTACATCAACGACATTCTAGAGGCGATAGGCAAAGATTGCATATTATTTGCTGATGACACGACAATAATGCTTAAGAGTGACACTGACAAAAATTTAGAAAATGAAATCGTCCAGGCTTTGGATAATGCAATCGACTGGCTCAAAATAAATAACTTGAAAATAAATATGACTAAAACAAACATCATACAATTTCAGACATACCATTCAAACATAAATAAGCTTGACATTTATTATAAAGATTCTCACTTGACAACTCTCGATAATTGTGTATTTTTGGGTATAACGATCGACAAAAATTGCAACTGGAAAGCACATATAGATAAAATTCTTACAAAAATAGATCGTTTTATATATGTCTTGAAAAGAATTAGACAAACGGTAAACTGTGATACTGCAATGCTGGCTTACCATGGTTATGTATCGTCCGTACTTCGATACGGTATTATAATATGGGGTAACTCAGTAGATTTTGACAGAGTTTTTAAAGCTCAAAAAAAATGTATTCGAGCCATTTGTGGAGCTCACTTTTTAGACAGCTGTAAGCCATTATTTCAAAAACTTAAAGTTCTACCATTACCATGTTTATATATTTTTGAAATATGTGTTTTTGTTAAGAAATACTACAATATTTTCGAGACAAAAACACTGACAGGCCAAATAGCCGAACACGGCATAAAGAGAGACTTCGGCTGCCACAAATAAGGCTAAAATTATTTAAAAAAAATGTATACTGCATGTCGATTATTATTTACAACCATTTACCAAATAGTTTACAAGAGTTACCACTGACAATGTTTAAAAAAATACTTTTTAATCTGTTATTGTTTAAAAGATATTATACCGTTAAGGACTATTTAGAAGACAAGTCAATAGAATCTGTAATCGACAAGATCGGGTAACTGACAACACTGACTGTGAATATATTTGCACGCCATGTTATGGCAGGATATGCTGAAACAAATATACTGTAACACCTTATGTACCATATTCTAGCAAATAAATATTTTGATTTGATTGATTTGATTGACAGATATAGGAATAAAATTGAAAACAGAAAATTCGTCGTAACGTCACAAAAAAAAAAAAAACATTTTTGCGATTCGAAAAATCTTTGAGACTCCATTCGGGAATTTAACTATTCACATATGTAGGGAAGTTTGTACGGAATCCTCAGTGCGCGAGTCCGACTCGCGCTTGCCCAGTTTTTTTTTTAATTCGCCAACTCTTTTTCGTCTAGGTACTATACTAGCGAGTAGGTCTGTGACATATCATCATGCGCCTGGGGCCTTACCATGATGTTTTAAAAGTCAGTCGTGCGAGCAAGAAAGAGGGATAGAGCAATTACAATCGTCTCTATACCAGCTCTACATAGCTCCATCTCATTCTTTAATAGTTCAGCCTCCCTAGCCAAGTTACGACCGTTTCAATTCTCTTGCTTCGAACGCATCGAGTAGGCCACGCCTCCGATTCCTTTGTTCTGACGTCATCTCAACGCTCAGTCACGTGGTCAGAACAAAGGCGTTCGTAACAAAAATATCGAAACAAAACGGTCGTAACTAGGCAAGGGGGCTGTTAAGGTCGTCAAATGGATCGTGTAAAGAGTTCGTGGTAGGGCCTCCACTCTACTAAACAGGCGGAGACACCGACAGGAAAATGCACTCTAGACAGTCTACAGCCAGTCCTTGTGCAGACACAAAAGGAATACAATCACGTTTTCATTAATTAGATGAAAGTTCCGTCTAATTATGCTGGCAAAGAGCGTTTGTTCGTCTTGTTTTTTAACAGGATTAGATTCTACATTGTAACTTTTTAGCGCAGCCGTAAGTCACACCATTAAATTTTGTGTTATTTTATTTGTATCGTGTCTCATTAACTGAATCAAATAAAAGTTATTATTTCTTTTTTATTCCTGGTGTGGGTCGCGGGAATCCGATGGATGCGAGACGCCTTGGACCGGTCGCAAATCAAAAAATGAGTGATATAAGGAGTCAAATAATGCTCCTAATAAAAAACCTCTTCTGTTGGCTACATCGTGACATGGTGTGTGACGAGCTCTCAAAACACAACTAGGATGGCACAGTTCAGTTTGCATGATCTTACCTGCACGTGTACCCACTACAGAGCATAGCATAGCATAGTCGGCCTTTTTAATGTTCCCACTGTTGGGACTCAGGCCTCCTCTCTAGGAGAGGGAATGGGCCGTAATCCACCACGCGGGCCCAGTGCGGGTTGGTGGATGTCACATGTCTTTGAATTTTTGGTTCTAGGACATGCCGGTTTCCTCACGATGTTTTCCTTCACCGTTTTGAGAGCAGTGGTGATGAAATAAATTACACAAAGTAATGCGCCTGGCTGGGTTTGAACCCGCGACCTACAACTCGTAAGTCGGGGCCGTTACCACTCGGCCACTACTGCGCTCACACTACACTACAGAGAGTTCCGTCTATTTTTACAGATATGACTACACAGGCCTGGACTGCACAGGCAAGACGGAGCGTGTAGCACTTTGAGGGAAACTAAAACCATCAACTTTTATAGCCATAAAAGTCGATGGTTTGAGTTTCCCTCAAAGTATTTGGCCCAGTAGGTTGCCACGTTTATAGCAGTGTCAGTTTCATTTTTAGTTCCTCCAAAGTACACGTGTAGGGACACTTTGGGCACTCAGATAATTGGGCCATCGTCTGGTTAGGAACACTGCACATGCACTGGGTGTCGAAAGGGTCTATAATTCCCTATTTTTTTAGGTTGTTTGCAACGGCCTACTTGGGTGCGCAGTCTATTGATCGCTTTCCTTATATACCACTGCAGATGGTGACCGAGTGGCAGATGTTCTTGTGGTTGAAAGTCGGGCGGTGGTGAGTGGTGTTCCTCCCATAGCTTACATCTAATAATGTAGACCTGTATGCAACAAAGAGTTAAAATGAAATGCTTTACCTAGTCTGGACCAATAGCAACTGCTTGCTGACTCTTGTTGTAGCGAAATACCATTTACAGTTGTACACGGCATCGCTTATCTCCAGACTCTGAAAAAATGATTGAATCTGTTTAGCCTGTAAAACGATGATCAATTAATATAATAAAATAATTAATTTTATCATTGTGAGTGTTTCCATTGCAAGAAAAATATTCTCTTGTCCAGCTTTCCTAGGTCTTCTGAGATTTTGAAACACTTCTTTAAAATCGGCTCATTCAGCTAAAATAACCATGTAAAACTTAATAGATGCTGATGAATTTGATAGAGATACGTTTTGAAATAGTAGGTGTCTTCAAGGCTAGAGTGAATAGGTTCTCAATATACCAGTGCGATTCACCATCAATGATCGCATCCCTGCTTACCATCAGGTGGGATCGCAATCAAGCACTGGTTTAAATCCTTAAAAAAGATAGAAAGGACCATGCAAAAAATAAGAAGAACAGTTAAAATAGTACCTTTAAGAAATATATACATACCGCACTCATCATTAGATCAGCAAAGAAGCACAAGAAGAAAACTTGCATCAACGCCATAGACAAGAACGTCAAAAAAGTTACAATTATTACTATATCGTCAACAATCTGAAAGTAACAATTAGTTTTAAAATTCTATAAAATAATAGCATGGCATACTCAGTCTTGTAATGTTCCCACTACTGGGACTCAAGCCTCTACGAGAGGGAATGGGACGTAATCCACCAAACGCAGGCCCAGTGCGGTTTCGTGGATGTCACATGTCTTCGAATTTTTGGTTCTAGGACATGCCGGTTTCCTCACGATGTTTTCCTTCACCGTTTTGAGAAAAGTGGTGATGAAATAAATTAGTAAATCGAGGCGGTTACTACTGGACCACCACTGCTCGTATAAAATAATACAAAAATAAATAAATAACGGTTGAAAGGAAAGCTAAAGCTTGATTATAGAAGACTAAAAGATATAGTAGATACTGTTAGTAACGTCTTAACAAAACTTTAATGACTAGAAATAAAACATATAGTTGTATCTTTTTAACTGGATATCTTTACTTATAAAGACATAATAATGTCATTGAAGAGTATTACAAACAGTAAGATACCTACAAATGCAGCCGATAATGACAAGATAATGTTGATGCAAGTAGTACAGTTAATAAAAACAGCGCAGTTACCGTAACATTGAATCCAGTCAGGCAAATCACTAACGAACTAGACAAAAAGTTGAATAGCGTCGACTTAGAGTAGATTATTTCAAGAATGTTTGATGAGCTGCAAATTAAATCAATATTAAAATGAGATTTATCTATAGTTCTATATTGGGATGCAAAATCATTAAAAAAAACTTATATTGATATAGATAAAGTTGTAAAGCGTCGACTTGGAGTAGATCATTTGAGAAATGTTTGATGAGATAAAAATTAATTCAATAAAAGAATGAGATATTTTTAAAGTTTAACAGAAATAAAATCATAAAACAAAACTTACATACAAAAATATTTTAAAGGATTTATTTAATTATAGATGAATCATAAAAAATATTTTTTATCATTTGTACTGTACCCGTATTCGCCTCTGCTGGATGTAGGCCACCCTTCTGATTTTATACGTTTCTTATACAAGCGTAATTCAATCAGATATCAAGTAACAAATTTACTAGCTTTTATCTGCAGATTTGCATATGTGGCCTATGTCACATGAATCTTACACTTTTTTTAAAATAGATAAAAAAATTACTATAGATAATAATCAATCTTGTACTTCCACAACGAATATTGCAGACATAAAATGATCTGTTTGTTTGTTACTTAGTTAGATCACTCACTGAATCAAATCATGATGCCATTTAATCAGTTCTGCGAACTTATTGCGAAATTCCTCTTGCTGGTATCTTTCTCTCTTAGAGATACTTCTGTCAGGTATGATCCTTTGAAAATCGTGTTGTAATAGTCTGAACTGTAGACGGATGTAGGTGCAGCATGTGAAGAATAAATAGTCCGCTGCAGCCATCTCTAACAGGACTACACATTCTGAAAGGATGAGCACGGGTTAGTATTTCCTTTACTTTTCTCTTGTTTCATTGATGAGCTACAGAATCTTTAATGGCATATAGCTAAATAATGACGGCTGCATAGGTTGGCACTTCAGGAAAGCAGTACAGGACGAAATTGGTCCGTAGCCATCTATTAAATACTAGCTTTTGCCCGCGGGTTCGCTCGCGTACGTAAAATATAGCCTATGTCACTCAAGAATAAAACAGCTTTCTATTGAAATTTTTTTAGCAATCGGACCAGTACTTTCAGATATTACCTCTTACAAACAAAAAAAAAACACAAACTTTACCTCTTTATAATATTCGTGTAGACTAAAACTCCTCCGTGTCTTCTTACCAAGGGATATCGTGTACGCGTACTTCAGATATCGCTTCATGTAATGTACTGGGAGTCAATAGCATTCAGTCAGAATGAAAGGCATCTCAAACATTACTGGGTATAAGTTAGAAAATCATACAAACCTGACCAAATCTGATGGATATACGCAAACGGCCAGTATATCAATTCGTAAGGAATAAATGAAAACACGTCCAAATAAGGCAGCAACATCTCGAACTCTTGCGTTTGGTAATACTTTACCGCTATCAGCACCATTGGAGTCATGTCAAATACGACTATCATCGAACAATTTAACACATACAGAACATTGATTACTTTGTTCAAGAACCCTGTTTCGTTGGTTATAATTTCTTCTTTCTCCACGCACTTTTCTCTATTATTTTCTTTAATTTCTAGATCTCTTAACAATTCTATGAGTTCCTTAACATGTTTTTCATATATCAGATGATAATGTGCTTTGATCATTGCAAGTATAGAAAAGGTTAAGCAAGGGGTAACACTGGTGACTTCAATGAAGCTTTTACCAGTAACGATACCAAGTATTATGTAGTATATACTGGCAATCACTGCTGAAAAGACAACCATAAAGTTTAAGGAGAAAAGCCATCTGTGTTTGACCATTTCCGTTGGTGTGACGATCTGTTTTTCGAGATTTATTCCAGAATATCGGAATAAAACGCCAAGTTTTTCGAGTGATTTGTCAAAAATTAGTAGTTTGGTCATTTTCAAAGTAAAACAGTCTTGTAGCTAAAGTAAAGGTGAAAGTTTCACAATGTTACCGCTTGAAGAGAACTTTAGAGACTGAACTTTGCCATATGTATATTAAGGTCGTAGCAGCGACGACAAACATAACATTGGTTTAGGGTAAACAATAGTAGTGTCTAGACTTCAGTACCGCATACACGCTCCGCCTTATATTTCGTGATTGAATTCTCCTCTGTATCTACATATTTGTAATCTGTATTTAATGTTTTTAAGTCTTTATTTAATTCACGAATGTACCTAGTATATAATTGTATAGTTCTCAATTTACTTCGTCTTTCTTGTACTGTAGCTTCCTTTTTATTGTTCTGCCCACGTTTTACTTTCAATACATATTTTGTCATCCATTTTATTTTGCCATCTGTTTGTATTGTAGTTGTATTTCGATGGAGAATGCGGGACTAAACACCCTGGTATGCAGACTTCTAAAACTTTGTGCCCAATAGCATCTTTGTTGCCTTGATTCTTAGTTATTTCTTCGGTTCCACAAATATTTATGTTAGGTTCAGTAAATCCAACACTTGTCACCTTGGGGTGCTACGACAGAAAACCTCCAGTGCCCGCACGCTGTAGTTCCCTAGAGGATACGTCCGGAGTGAAGGCCAATCTGCGGGACGGTGCACACTGGGAGGCGGCTAACGACTCCCCTTGGGTACTTTTGCTTAAGGGGTCTCGATGTCCGCCTGCGAATATTCTGTCCGAAGGGACACTTCAACGCGTGTCCCTCTGCAATAGCAGAGGGCACAGTGGCGAAGTAAGAGTGGGCTCGGTGTGCACTCACCCTGCCACCGGGCAGGCAGGAGGAAGACTTACTCCTCCTTCTGCCACCGTTAGTCTCGTAGCCCCAGAGATTGTCCAAGGTCATGTTTCTGACTTTTGATGGGGGTCAAGGGTCCTGGCTTAACCGCCCGGGCCGCGAGGAAGACAACCTCTATAAAAAATTACCCCAAATCTCCAAGCGGCAGCGCACCGTGAGGGAGGTTGTTAGCTTGACTAATGGGTAGCTAAATTAGTCTTTAGTGCGAACCACTATCTTGAGCAAGTACACAAAGTTTTTACTCGTGGGAACAGCAATGGAAACAGAAATTTATAAAAAAAACGAACGGAGGGAGAGAGATGGGCGGTCGGAGTCCGATGCCGCATCGAAGGGGAGGAGCTCAGAGAGCTCGGAGTGCGAGGGAGAAGTGGTTTTCGGTGAAAACTCACGTTTTTACCGAAAACGCGGCATGTCAGGGGACGGATCGTCCTCTGAAGGAGAATTTGCGTCGGCCCGCAAGATCTCCACCAGCAGTCGGGGTGCGAGGAAAAAAAAAAACACTTGTCACCTTTCTTTCCTTTCTAACTCTGTATCACCTTCATGAAGGATTGCTTTAGTTAATAATTCCTATAATTTCTGTTTTTTGTTAACTATACTTAATATCACATTAATAATTTATTTGTTAATAGGTCCGGTCGCCTCTTTGGTGTAATTAATACTAATACTTGGTAATCGCTAATAATTTACGTAATTCGCTTAGGTTTATGTTCGCGTACGGTTTGCAGCTTAAGTTGACCGAAAAAAATTTTGTCGTAATATATAAATTTAAAAAAAAATCATTTTGGGGTTTCGGCAAATATTCACGTTATCATGACAAATTTGCCCGAGTATTTCGTCGAATCGCGAAGTATTCGAGCATTTGCTCGAATATTTCGCAGCTGCGTAGAAATGCGCGAAAATATCACGACAACGCGACAAGTATATTCACACGATAAAGTAGCCATAGGCAACTGAGAAAAAGTACGCACTAAAATTAGGTATGCCTCGAATTAATTTTATAATAATTTCATATTTATTATTATTCACTCATAATATTAAATATGAAATTATTATCAAATTAATCTCGGTAATTTTTAGTTTTAGTGCGCATTGTTTTTTCTCAGTCCTTAAATTCAGTTGCTCATGCGTTAAAAACAAATAAATTGTAAACAAACAGTCATACTGTACTGAAATAAACAATGATGTCACGCTGACATCATCAACAATTGACTCAGTTGCCTTACTATGAGTACGAGAAGAGGCAAATTTGTTTTGATTTCATTCACTTATTAATTAAAAACAATCAATGTCTTCTTCTTTTGATTCTTTTACCCGTCTTCTTGGGGGGTTATAAGTTTAAAAGTCAATGCGTGTATAGATGCTCATCTGTTTCTAAGCATCGCCTAAACTACTCATTAGATTAGAACTAGTGATGCTGATGTGTTGTTAGATTTCTATGAGTACAATTCTTGTAACACAGGTATAACTCTCGCTATATTTATACAGCGCCTTAGAAAAATGCCAAATTCCTAGTAATACAAGAAAAATATAGCAAATTTCTCGAATTTTATATCAATTTCTACATTTAAATACCAGCATTCCAATAATATAATCATGAAAAAATACGGCCAAAATCTTTAATTATTTCTATTTTGGTATATCTTGACTGTAGCATCTATTGCTTTGAACTGATCTGTTCGCAAACTGTTATAAATAAATAAATAAAATACTTTCATTTTCGGTTTTGTTTAAGCCATAGTAAGATCACATTAGTTACATTAAAATTTTAATATAAAGAAATTAAAACAATTGATTTTATTAAAAAAAAAAAAAAAAACGTTATCAGATAATATGCTAACGTTATTATTTGAAAAAAAGTTTTTGAAAGAATCCATTCTTTCAAAAACTTTAATAATAAAGACTGATGGTGATGGGGATGTCCTTTAAAAAGGTAGGTATAAGTGTGTAAGGCCAGATTCATGAACGTTTGAACGTAGCTAATAGGTAAGGATCTTGAAAAAAACTGTAAAGGGGTGCAGGTGTTTTCTATAATACGGGGTAGCAGGATGTCCATAAAACCAGAATCACATAATTATGTTTAATATTGTCAAATGTTTACTACAATTGGGCGTGGACGTTAAAAAATTAGTCTTCCTCTATCTTTTTTTCCAAACATTTCTCGCAAACGTACATACCTACCAACATAGGTAGACAGTTGTCGCAGCAATTATAAAACGACTATCGTCATTAAAATGCAAGCCGATCGCATTACCTCCAAATAAATTAGTACAGAAGATCAACTCGAAACAAGATGCGAAACAGGCACATGCACACATAGAAAAGTACGGTCGGCAATCTCAAACAAATGCCGAACGCAAGTGCGCTTACACTCAATGTCCTTGAAGTGTATCTATGTGTGCGTAAGGACAGTAAGCTGTCCACGGTCGCGTAGCTTCATAGACGCGTATTCGTCATTATACGCTTGGTGAACGCCTGCGTGAAGCTTAGGTACGTTCAAAACTATGAAACTCTGTCGAAGAAGCGGCAGCGTCATGCCGTCCTGTCGCGTCTATGAATCTATGTATCCGTAGACTGTAGGCCATAGTTTTGTACGCAGGCGTATACCAAGCGTATAATTTTTTAATTATTTATTTTATTTATTTGGTCTACCAACAATTGTTAACACTAACAACTTGAAACATAAATAACATCTCTATAAAACTTTAAACAGTGCAACAATTACTTAAAGTTAAACACCACATGAACTAAAAAAAATACATTAGTGTAAGCTTATAGGTACATATAAAGCTGACATGCAAAAGAACAATTGAAAAGAACTGTAACTACTTAGATAATTATTACTGTTAATATTTAGACAATTTTAATACTTAAAATTACAACAAATCTGATAAACAGTTTACAATTTTAGATTTCTGCTTATAGAAAGAATCCAAGTAAAATCAATTTGATGGCTACAGCTGTTCAAAACTCTACAGAATCTTGCAACTGGAGTGAGATCCTAAAGTATAATGACGTTGTTGTTAGTCAGTGGGACTAAGTTTCCGATTATTGAAGCTTCTGTTATCTTTCTCTTTTATGTCAGAATAAAACTGAAATTCTGATAACAAAATTACAGTCCCACCCACTAATTACAGACCAACGCTACGTTTACATATGAGTTTTTAATCATTCGCTATTACAATTTGACACCGTAATTACACAGCAAAATATTTTGTTAATTTCCCGTTCCTAGATTCGTAACTGGAAACCGTGTTTATCTTTATTAAATAACTGGATCTGCATAGAAGGTAGGATTTGATCTTTTAAATAAATAAATTTAGAATAGAAAGGTGGGTTTTAATGCTCCCTGCCATTCTCGAACCATCATCTATGTTTGCAACATCGATTAATTTCTTCAGTTGTTTGTTTCATTTCAAACTTGAGCTAGCCATGTCCAAATTGCACTACACCATGCCAAAGATGCGAACTGTGGAGGAAAAGATATCCCATTCCTCCAAATTTCATCTCTCCGGCAGAACATCTGCCATCGGTACACGAACTGCAGTGGCCAATACGAGTCTATGAAGCTACGCGTCCTTGGACAGCAGCCTTAAAGGTAACTTTGAAGAAAACTTATGTAGCTCTTAGTGCATCCCACTCTCATCATAATCATCATCATCATTATTTCATCTGAAAGACGTCCAACCTATACCTTTTTAAAGGACATCCTCTTCACCATCAGTCTTTATTATTTGAAATATTTTTGAAAGAATTGAATTATCTGATAACGTCCAAATATTTTTAAATAAAATCAATTGTTTTAATTTCATTGTATTAAAATTTTTAATGTACCTTCCTAATGATCTTTCTATGGGTTTATTAAAACCAGTAATAAAAGGATTTTATTTATAACAGTTTACAAAAACAGCAATTCAAAGCAACAGATGCTGCAGTCAAGATAATAATATCATCATCATCATTTCATCCGAATGACGTCCACTGTTGGACTTAGGCCTCCCCCAAATGTCGCCACGATGACCGGTCCTGTGCGTCTCGCATCCATCGGATTCTCGCGACCCTCACCAGGTCATCGGTCTACCTTGTGGGAGGCCTTCCAACGCTGCGTTGGTCGCCATTCCAGAACCTTTGGTCCCCATCGACCATCTGTTCTGCGAGCAATGTGCTCTGCCCACTGCCATATAAGTTTGACGATTCTTCGGGCTATGTTTATAACCTTGGTTCTCCTGCGGATATCTTCATTTCTGACGCGATCACGCAAGGAAACTCCGAGCATAGCCCTTTCCCTTTGAGTGACTTTAAGCTTTCTGATGTGGCCCATTGTAAGCGACTACATCTCGGCGTCATAATATATGTCATCACTGGCAACACGCACTAGTCATAGACTTTCGTCTTGAGACACTGTGGTATATTGGACGAGAAGATACCGCGCAGCTTCCCGAAGGCTGCCCAGCTGAGTCGGATTCGACGATTGACCTCATATGATTCGGTAGGTCTAACTTCGAGAAAGAGGACAAACATCGAATCCCACTCTCAGTCATTCAAAAATGTAATCTCCCTTCTTATCAAACATTAATTTAATTTGTCAACACCGATTCTGTGGCGTACAATATGACTGTCACACCACTAACCAAATCACCAACAACGTAACTCCACTGCAACCGCAAACAGCGGTCACCAACCCTACTGATTACAGTCTTATCTCCCCAGATCATCTTGTAGCGATCTATGAGACAGGCTGGTTCATCCGTGCACTGCTATGGGCTGATAATAATCTCGTATACATTCATACATATATTATGTATGGTCGGGCTGGTCGCATCCGTTCACGAGTTCGATAAATGAGTCAGCGGTTCATAGACATTGGTGAAATTTTAGTAGAACTGAAATGTAGTTAGACTTGGTCGGCTTAGGATTGTGAGGAAGTTGATGGAAAAGCGAAAGACGTCTTGAGTGTTAAAAGATCTGGACTTATAATTTATATTCAAAAATTTTTTCTCTGACAGAAAAGTACACATTTGTTGAGACCCATCCAGGGTTTTTATTTTGGTAAAAATCACAATTCTTCTGGGAAAGATAATAATGGATAATAATAATATTCCACAACTATCATAACGCTGTCTAGTCCCAAGCTAAGCAGAGCTTGTGTTAAGAGTACTAGACAACTGATAAACATACTTCACTGGCCTGTTGGTCTAGTGGTTAGTGGCCCTGACTGCTATGCTGGAGGTCGTGGGTTCGATTCCCACCCAGGACAAATATTTGTGTGATGAGCACAATCATTTGTTCTGTGTCTGGGTGTAATTTATCTATAATATGTATGTATTTAGAAATACCTATATAAGTATGTTTATCAGTTGTCTAGTACTCATAACACAAGCTCTGCTTAGCTTGGGATTAGACGGCGTTGTGTGATGATTGTGGATTATTATTATTATTACTTATATATTTCTAAATACATACATACTATAGATAAATTACACCCAGACACAAAACAAATGATTGTATTCATCACAAACACATTTGTCTTGGGTGGGAATCGAACCAACGACCTCCGGCTTAGCAGTCAGGGCCACTAACCACTAGACCAACAGGCCAGTCAATTAATACATTGATTATTTTAATTAGGTAGTCCAGGGCTGCAGTAAAGTTCGAAAGAATGACCACGGCTCTGGAACGCGAAAGGCAATTGGTAGATCCATCCAAAGTGGTAGAAGTTATTTATTTAATGATTTTCTACCCATAAAAAGGTTGAGTGGCAGTCGGTCGCCTTCTTCTGCAAAGCAGTAATGCTAGCAAAGGACGCGGCCGATCGCGTGAGGCAACGGTCCTCACACCCCAACTGCCGCCGGGATTTCGATCCCAATTTCCGGCCACCGTAGGCGCGGGCTTGCGGATGGCGAGCAATGGGTGGCTCGCCGTCCGACGGTCACCGGTGACCGTCCGGACCGAGCCCAAGTCGACGACGGCGCGTACTGTTCCACGCGCGCCTCAGGGAGATGTTAGCAATTCGTAGGTGCCCAGCAGGATCAAAGCCTACTGGGGTCACGGGTAGTGTGAAAGTGAAACCCGGGGGGGACGAAGGTGAAGAAGGAACAGGAGTGGGTTTTTAGTCAGTAAAACTCTGACACTACCTCAAGCTCCGCCCAAGAGCGGGATTTGTCATAAGATGATTTTCCCACCCAATAAAAAAAAACCACAAAAAGGGTCAGCATCTACTTATTCATGTTTCGTCAACTAATTACTAAAACTCTGACACTATCTCCCGCCCCGCCCAAGAGCGGGGGATGTCGTCATAAGATGATTTTCCCACCGAAAAAAAAAAGCATAACATTTAGAAAGCACATTTTCTGCTGCCGATACACTATAAAAACTGGGCAAGTGCGAGTCGGACTCGCACCCTGAGGGTGCCGTACAAGCTTACACAAGTAAACAGTTCAATTCCCGAATGGAGTCTTGAATATTTTTCCGGATAGCAAAAAAATTTTTTTTTTGTTGTGACGTAACAAAAAATTTACAGCTCATATTTGTGCTATAAGACCTTGCTTTATGCAAAATTTCAGGATTTTGGGTCAGCGGGAAGGTATCCTATGCATTTTGATTTCCTTGATAGTGTCGAAATACACGTTTTTTGCGACACTGCCGTAACTTTTTTTTCGTTAACTCAGTAATTTGATTTTTACACAGCTTCAAGGGACCACAGACCTCTACGCTTTCCCGAGATAAAGGGTCTTGACCGACAGACGGAGAGACAGATAGACGATCTGACAACAAAGTGATTCTATAAGGGTTCCGTCTTTTCCTTTTGAGGTATAGAGCCCTAATAACAAGCCTCACAACTGAGAATTGTCTTACTTAAGCAACCCAACGGTGGGTGTTACTGGTACAGCACTACGATAGACCTCGTTGACAGCAATCATCTTCATCAATTCAGCTGAAAGACGTCCACTGGGCAAAGGCCTCACGCACACACACAACGACCCGCCCTATGCGTCTCGCCACTGTTGTATTCCCGCGACCCTCATCAAGTCATCAGTCTACCATCTAGAAAGCCTTCCTCAGTTGCGTATTCCGGTATGCCGTCACTACTCCAGAACCTTACGGTTCTATTGAACATAATTTTAACATAAACAACAACAAACTGATGATAACTGATGATTTGACTGGCCTGTTGGTCTAGTGGTTAGTGGCCCTGACTGCTATGCCGGAGGTCGTGGGTTCGATTCCCACACAGGACAAATGTTTATGTGATGAACGCGATCATTTGTTCTGTGTCTGGGTGTAATTTATCTATATATGTATGTATTTAGAAATATATAAGTATATTTATCAGTTGTCTAGTACCCATTACACAAGCTCTGCTTAGCATGGGACTAGATGGCGTTGTGTGATAGTTATGGAATATTATATTATTATTAAACAAAACACAAACATAGTATCGAACCTATCGAACATAATTTTTAATTTCTGACAGCCCAAATCTTTTCCTTTCGTTTCAGTCCATCCAAAGGTTGTCTGGTAATAATTTCCCTGTGCAATAAGACCGCATAATGTACACTTATCTTCTATAAATGTCTGTCCTGTAATGAGTTAAGGTGTATATAGACTGTATAGTCAGCCTTATAATGTTCCCACTGTTGGGACTCAGGCCTCCTCTCTAGGAGTGGGAATGGGCCGTAATCCACCACGCGGGCCCAGTGCGGGTTGGTGGATGTCACATGTCTTAGAATTTTTGGTTCTAGGGCATGCCGGTTTCCTCACGATGTTTTCCTTCACCGTTTTGAGAGCAGTGGTGATGAAATAAATTACTCAAAGTAATGCGCCTGGCTGGGTTTGAACCCGCAACCTACAACTCGTAAGTCAGGGCCGTTACCACTCGGCCACCACTGCTCTCAGTTAAGGTGTACAATATAGAAATAAAGAAATAATAAATAAATAATTTCTGCGAGCAATGTGCCCTACTCACTGACCTATGACACAAGAATCTATGTCAGTTTCTTTGATCTACGTCGGTAACCTTTTTGTTAACCTTCTCTTCCTCTTCTTCATTGTCGATATCACTCTTGACAGAGTAGTCGTGGTCATCACTTCAGGTGTTGGTGGCAAGCTTCACAACACGCCGCCACTCCTCTCTGATGTTTTGTTAACCAGTTTATTCAATATCCTGTGGATATCTTAATTCATTGATAGTAACAATCAATGATATTCACTTGTTAAAAGGATTCCTATCACCCATAAAACATATCGTCGATACATAAACTATACGGTCAACTTGACTCAGATATGTAACAAACCTGCATACGAAAAGTAGAAAAATTCAGGGCATTTGAATCCGAGAGCCATTAGTCATGTGGTACAGCGCTATAGTGTAGAACCCGTTTGTATGGGCGGGACGGTAGTTCGCAAAACTGACAGTTTTGTACCGGGATGTATTTCTTAGGGGCACGATCAATTGCGGCAGGCGAGTTTGATTGAAAGTTCAAAATGTGGGAATGGTGAAAATAAATTTTAAAGGCAAGAATTTTTTGTTGTATAAATCCTGGAGTATGTTTAAAATATGGTTGTTTATCATCGAGAAGTGACTAAAAGTATAGTAAAAATACAGTAAAATAAAATTTTATATTTAAAGACGTGAAAAATTTTACAATAATTTTTAAAAGTGCATAATTATTATGATTGTCTGTCAAGTAGGTGAACCAAATAATGTCCTCAATAGAGTGAAGTAAGACCATGCCGTCCTCAAAATCTGAAAAGAAAATACAAAGAGATAGCGTTTTTGCCTCGTCATTTATACCGCATACATCGAAGGACTGCAACAACTTGCCAGCTGCGGTCTTTCCGTCCGATTATAATTTAGGTGTTTTCAAGGCTAGAGTGAATAGGCTCTTAATAAACTAGTGCGCCTCACCATCAACGATTGCATCACTGCTTATCATCAGGTGGGATCACAGTTAAGCACTATTTATATCATTTACAAAACATAAAAAGCAAATATGATATGTTTATGTAAAAATATGAATAAAATAGTTTATCCATAAAAAATGGGACCTTGATAATGAAAAAAAAATATTATAACAATAGTTCAAACTGTATCTCAGGAAGTACGAGTACTAGATACTATTGAAAAATTATTTCATAAACAGCATCACAATTTATAAATAGGTAAACTTTAATAGTCAGCTAAACATCATATTTGCTTTTTAAATTTTATTAACACTAACTATAATCCAAAGTCTTGATGAGATTTTAACATCCAAGGTATTGGACAATAATAATATCGACGGTAAGGCTAATTGATCTAAGCGACATTAAAAAAAAAAAATTGAAACCTGACTCAAACGACGGAGAAAATGTTGCTGATTCCGAATATGTATATAATTCAATATTTCAAAAAATGTCGTTTAGATCAATTAGCCTTTCAACCGTCGATAAAGAAAAAATCTCGATAAAAAATAAGGCCTTGCAAATACTAACCAGACCAATTTGAATACGTCACCGCCATTGCACGAAAATGTACTGAGGAACTTATGTAGATACAATTTCTCTCTAAGATTAAAGCAAAAAAGGAATAATAATTATCATCAAAGTAGAAACGAACCTTATTCCATTGACTTACGCATTGCCACCAAAACAATAAAATGTTTTATGCTTTCCAGCCACACTCAACTCTGATTGGTTGTTTCGAATTTTAGAACAATAAAGCAAGCTCACCCTTTTTCGCAGGTAAAAAATAGCAAGATGATTCACATAAACTACTCTTATGTATAACTTATCATTTTATACATTTTTTTCCTAGCAAAATTCAAGTTACTGGTAATTGTTCGTACATTAAATTAAATTATTTAGAGAGTGGTCTCAAATACAAACGATAAAAACATTTTTTTTTTGCTAAAATTTCAAATAAATTTAAAAATTATGATAAAAAATTTGTTTTCGCTGAAATTTCAAAAACAATTGAAAATAATGTTATGTTTATACTTGATTTATTTATTAACAGGCACTTGTGCAACATTACAGAGGATGTCCAAGGCGTTCAATGGAAACTTACAAACTGTAATGTTAGATATGTATTCTTATAATTAAATTTATATAATTTATCTATTTATTTGTAAATTTACTTACAGTTTTTTAATAGATATTGTGTGATTTAAAACAGTTAAATTATTTTAGTATATTTTAAATTTTGTTACCTACTTATAAACAATTTATCTCTTGGCCCCTCTTGACTCTGCTGTCGCAGGTTGGCTGGAAGAAATTTCTTTTAAAATAAGCGGCACCTTTATGCTCTTCTATCTCTATTTATTATTTTAATTTTTAAGTGTTGATATTTACGTAAAATAAATAAATAAAATGTAATTCAATAATAAATAAATGGTAGGATTTGATCTTTTTTTGTAAACGTTTTAAAAACCAGTAGAAATGTGGAGTGATTTTTCCGATTGGCGCCAAAACTACTGCACCGATTAGTCTGAAATTCTGCATACATCATTCTTATAAGTCTAGTCAACACATAGGTTATAAATTATCACACTATTCGCTATGAGAAAAGAGCAATATTGCAATATGTCTATATTAAACGGCATAGTAGCGTGAGCTCGATCCCCCTGCAGATAATATTTTTATGATATATTTTGTTTTTGTAGTGTAGTTTGTGTAGATAATATGCGACAATAGCTCTAAAATATTAATAAAACAGCGATTTTGCATATTTTTAAATATTATAACACCGACATTTTTATTCGTTATGTTTCCAAATCTTTTGAAGAAACGAATCAAATTTGTTACTTCAATTTTATTATACAAAATCGAAGCAAGGTAAAAAACAAAGATTTTTGCACTTTTTTTTAAATTCCTTATAGCTAAAAATTTATAGCACGTCTATTTTGGACTTGTACTAGAAAAGACCGCACCGTAGTGGTTTTATGACTACACTTGTATTTGTAGACGATGGTAGTTCGAATATCAACGACTTTTTAAGTACCTATTGTTTTGACTCCTTTTATGTTATTGTAAACTCGAAATTCCTACACATTTTTAAATAGTTACTACTTTTATTAAACATAATATAAGTTACCATCTTTAAAAATATAAAAAATATTTTATTCCACACAGGCCTACATGGGTACATAATAAAACTTTAGAAGCTAGTGCATGGTTCCAATCCAATTGGTTGATTCCTGTGAAGAAGAACCAGCAAGAAATTCTGTGGTTACTTTTTTATTAAAATAATTGATTTTACAATATTCCAGTATTATTAATAGGTATGAGAAGGAGTGTCATTTTAAACTTCGACAGTTAGTTATTTCGACACAGTCCCAATTCGAAAAACAATAGTCCGACTACTCATTGCCTTAACAGAACATATATTTCGACTAGCATTAGTCCGACAATATAGTCGACATCATACCTTTTTTGTGGGAAAATCTTCTTATGACATGCCTCGCTCTTGGGCGGAGCGGAAGATAGTGTCAGACTTTTAATGACTAAAAACCCACTCCTGTTCTTTCGTTGCCTTTCGTACCAGGGCCGAGTCTTCCAAACACCTAGAAGAACACTTCGACACAACCCTTCTTCGAAATGCACTTGTTCGGCGGATCTCTATTTCGATGGAACATAATGTTCGACATAATACAACTTTAAAATGTGACGATAATAATTGAATTTTGTTTAATGGTCATAAGTGGGGTACAAAATAAAAAAAAAAATAATAATCAATTATGTTTTTAATTATGACCAGGAAAAGGTTTATTTTTGTAAGGTGTAAAATCATTTAATGACTTCTCCAGGGGTGGAGCGAAAGGGTATGTCAGACTTTTACTAACTAATACGTTTAACACGTTGCCCATTCACTGAACGGCTAGCGTATTTTTATTTATTTATTTATTAAGTAGGCATCTCAACGACTTGCTCACTAAAAAACACAAAAGAAAAAAAAATATATTTTTAGGCATAGTGAATTCGTCACTTAGAGAGGTGCACAATACCGACAAAAAAGAAAAACTTAACAATTAAATTACAACAAGTACAAGCTTAAATATATACAAGACACAAGTGAACTATTATTCAAATTCACCGAGAAAAAAAATAATTACAACATTATCTACTTATAATAAAAGATTGTTCGTGTTACCCTGAGGTTCTAAGCTGGTTAAAAGCTTCGTACGGAATGTTTGAAGATTTTTAACGATCCATATTTCTTTTATTTTAGGTTTATTTATTTTACCTATAACATTATAATTGTAACAAGCAGCTTGCAGCAATGGCCTTGGTTAGGCAAGGCCATCCCATCCAACCATTGCAAAAAAGTTTCTAAACACGGCCAAAGCCCATATACATTTACTAGACATGTTTTTGACGTAAAATATTGAATCAAACAATTATAAAAACTAATTGTAAAATAATTATAAATAAAACAGACATAGGTCTTCTATTTATCTGCGTTCACGTCACAATCAGCTTTAACATCAGCCCCCCTAGCCAAGTTACAATCGTATCGTTCAGGCCAAACGCTTCGAGTAGGCCACGCCTCCAATTCCTTTGTTCGGACCACGTGACTGAGCGTTGAGATGACGTCAGAACAAAGGAATCGGAGGCGTGGCCTACTCGAAGCGTTCAGCGCGAACGATACGATTATAACTTGGCTAGGGGGGCAGTATAGCGTTGAGCGCGTAGAATGCACGAGGGATAGAACGCTGGGCTCGGCCGACGATGCGACAGTTCAACTGTTATGGCTATAGTTGATCGGAGCAAACAGGTGGGATAGTTGGTCGTGTACTTCAGGAGCATCTATTTTTTCGTTAAAGTTCTTAACATAACAGAATCGGCCTTGTAATGTTCCCACGGCTGGGATTCAGGCCTCTTCTCTAGGAGACAAACACCACCACGCGAGCCAGAAAAGGATTTTCTTGTCGGATCGATAAAATATGGTTATTTATCATTTAGAAGTATTTATTAAAAAGAGAAGAGAAATATATAATGCAGTTTAATATATTTTAATACTTAAAGAAGTGAACAGAATAACAATAAATCTAAAAGGTACCGTCCACGTTCAGTTCGACAACGCGTTCAGAGCGGTGCTGACGTTGCTCCACCACTGCAGCACCTCGTGGTTGATCACGAAGGCACGTGCTGATCGTCTTCACACGACAGTGCGCGTCCCTGGCGCGTAGAGTGAGAAGCAGCACCATCATCGACCTGACGATGATCGCCAACTGACTAGCTTACCCGTACCGGCCAGTAAGCCAGTAAGGGCAATCTAGTCTATTCATACCGGTATTTTCAATAGTTAAGTTAAGCCAGCGGACAACCCGACAACAATCAAGGACTGGAACAATTTGTCTGCTGCGGTCTTCCCGTGCGATTATAATTTAGGTGTCTTCAAGGCTAGAGTGAATAGGCTCTTAATAAACTAGTGCACTTCACCATCAATGATCGCATCACTGCTTATCATAAAAAAAAGTGTTGGTGTGTCTTTAAATATTTATATCTGTGATTATAATATGAATAATGTGACTTGAAATAAAAAAGTTATATTTTATTTATTCTGATTTCCCTTTTAAGTGGGTGATCCGTATAATGTTTGCAATAGAGCGAAGTAAGACCATGCTGTGCTCAAAATCTGAAAAAAAAAGAAAATAGATATTAAGTCACTCTTTTTGTTGTCTCTTGGGCGGAGCGCGAGGGCGTGTCAGACTTTTACTGACTAAAAACCCACTCCTGTTCCTTTTTGCCTTCGTCCCAGGGCCGAGTTCCCAGTAAGCTTCGACCCTGCTGGGCCCCTACGGTTTGCTGACATCTCCTCGAGGCGCGCGTGGAACAGTACGCGCCGTCGACGACTTGAGCTTGGTCCGGACGGTTATGGGGCGTTCGGACGGCGAACTACTCATTGCTAACCGTCCGCAAGCCCGCGCCTTCAGTGGCCGGGATCCCGGCGCTTGAGGCGTGAGGGGCTCGCCCTCACGCGAGCACTTGTGCCCTCCTCCTGTACTAGCATTACTACTTCGCAGAAGGAGGCGACCGCCTACCACTCCTCCTCGCTTCGGACCATGGCCTATACCAAGGCCATATTAAGTCACTTAGATACTGCATTACCGTTTCTTTCATTATGAACTTAGGATAGGATTCTGGGCAGCGGAATTGTTCAAAAGTTACCTTGGCCCTGGAATGCAAAGGGCAACTGAAAAACTCAGGTGTGTTTTTAATCAGTAAATATCTGACACTCCCTCTCCCTCCCAGAGCAATACCAGTTCTTTTGGTACTTTTCAACCTAATTATAAGAATAGTTTTACCTTCATAAAAGCTTTAAGATTTACTTCAGCAAAATTAGAAGCCGTTAACTTGCATGGAGTTTGTGCTCTGAAACAAATATTTTAATTTAATTATCACCTGTTAAGACATGGATGTATAAATTAATTTAAGATTGAATTAAATTGATTTATGGATGTATATATTTCCTTGCGTCATCACATCAGAAATGAAGATATCCGCAGGAGAACCAAGTTCAAGTTCAAACATAGCCCGAAGATTTGCCAAACAAGGGGCCGACCAGTGGGCAGGAGTCAGGACACATTGCTCGCAGAAAAGATGGTCAATGGGGACGAAAGGTTCTAGAGTGGCGACCATACACCCGAAGACGCAGCTTTGGACTCAGTGGAAAGGCGTGCGAAAAGGCTAATTGGGGATCTAGATTTGTTAAGTCCAATCTACAAAGCCTCGAGTACAGGTGCAAGGTAGCCAGCCTATCGGTATTTTACAGGTTGCATTTTGCAGAGTGTGCGCGGGAATTGCATGACTTGATTCCGCCATCTCCTTTCTACCATCGGACAACCCAACGTACGGGGAGTCCATTGAAGTTTCAACAACGTAAGGGTGGATTCCTTACGTTGTTGAAACTTCAACGGTCCGGACTAAGCGTTTCGCTTCGTCGTTTATACCGCGTACATCGAAGGACTGGAAAAATTACCGGCTGCGGTCTTCCCGTCCAACTATAATTTAGGTGCCTTCTAGGCTAGAGTGAATAGGCTCTTAATAAACTAGTGCGCCTCACCATCAATGATCGCATCACTGCTTAACATCAGGTGGGATCGCAGTCAAGCACTGGTTTATATCAAATAAAAAAAAGAAAACCTCCCACGAAGTGTACCGGTGACCTGATGAGAGTCGTGGGAATCCGATGGATGCGAGACGCACAGGACCGGTCATGATGGCGACACTTGGGGAGGCCTATATTCAACAGGGACATCTTTCGGCTGAAATGATGATGATGATGGATGTATGTATTGCACGGATAGTTAAATTACCTTGTTTGCATCAACAGCAAATCCTTCCCAAGCTGCGTATCAGCTAAATACCAACGGCAGTTGTATACCGCATCGCTTACTTCCATGCTCTGAAATAAAACCATATGCATAAATATTTTTTGTTAGGATGAAATATCTAATAATACCTATAATATCAATAAGGTAATTGATACAATTATTATAGCGAAAATGGTCATATCATTTTGTACTGACACAAATAATAATAATATATATTTTTTAATGTTTTTTATTTATTTTTTTATTGAAATATTTAAATATATAATTGATATGTTATAATGATGAATAACCGATAATATTAATATTAATAAGTCTGATATAGTGGTGGAAGAATAAACCGAGAGGCGTGCAAGGATAACGCATGACGAGAACACCGTGAAATCCGAGTAACTTTCACTTTCCATCTAGTGGTCAAGCGCAAACTTATCAACAATAAAATAAATAAAAAACTTCACTTTAATCGCGAGGTGGTCAACATGTGGTGTGTGAACTTTAATAATTATATCGATAGTCGTATAGACCTATGGCTTCATAGCCATGAGCTTAGACCATTTTTTATGAGGCTCTCGTTAGGTGGCTATATCAAGAGCTTGATTTAGAAAGCGGTGGAATGGTGGTGGTGGAGCTTCGACCCTGTTTCCAATATCGGTGGGATACTCCCACCGATATTGGAAACAGGGTCGAAGCACATAATTGTGTAGCGGGAAATATTTTTTGTAATTTTTTTTTCTGTTTGAATATTCAATAAAATAAGTTAACGCTATACAAGATTAAACATGTAATATTTATGTTGTTTATTTCCTTTCTCTCGAACACTATCCTGGTTCTACGTAATTTGATTTCTTCCACCAACCATACTTTATTCTTTCTTTTTCTCCTTTTCTTCTTCTTTTTCGTCCGTTTTTAATGAAATTGTGTAACATATTATAATATAGTATGTATATATTTGTATTGTGTTTTATATATATAGACTGATCAATTTGTTAGCAGTACACCGCAGATTACCTCCTTTATTATTTTAAGTTCTTACGATCCATCCCTGTCTGGAAGATAACGTTTTTAGTGAAAAGACCGCCATTGTGCCCATAGATTTAAGTTTATGTATAAGTTGTGTTACTTTTATGCTGTACAATAAAGTTTGCTCTATTCTATTACTACCTATATAATACTTACTGATGTCATCAAAAGATCTCCGAAGAAACATAAGAAAAAGATTTGCAGTAGAGACGTGAAAAGAAAGTTCAAGAAAGTGAACACAATCGTAATGTCACTGTTTGCCTGGAATTAAATTTAAAAAATTTATATACATATGTATTTGTATGTATGATGGCTATCAAGTGAAAAGTCGAAGACATATTTAAGAAATATAAATACTACTACAACGGCAAAATATTTTAGATATAGTGAAACTGGAACATGACATAAGAACCGTCTATAAAAAAAATGCAGTATGAAACAAGAAAATATATGTTTAGAAAATAGCCGGTGTCGCATGCTACCTTCTTGTTGTTAACATAACAAGGCTTAAATAAAAAAGAAAGGCTTAAATATTCATGACAAGGCTTCTTTTATTTAAATTGATGGTACCGAGAATGTGGTGTGTGGTGTGGTGTGTGGATGTGGTGTGGTGTGGTGTGGGTGTGGTGATGGTGTGGTGTGGTGTGGTGTGGTGTGTTGTGTGTGGTGTGTGTGTGTGTGTGTGTGTGTGTGGGTTGTTGTGTGTGTGTGTGCGAGGGTGTGTGTGTGTGGTGTGTGTGTGAACTATTTTCTTAATATTCTGAACATAATGAATCAATTGATCTAATATTTACCATAACATTAAATCCAGCGAGGCAGATGACTATAGAACTTGAAACGAAGTTCAATAATGTTGATCTCGTGTAGACTGTCTCCAACATATTTACAGAACTGTAAAGGAAGATGGTTTATCAACCTTCTATTCATGCTTATCATAATCTTTAGTTTTTGTTGAGGAAGTACAAAATAGGGATGTAACGGTAGTGTTTAGGTATCGTAATCAGAACCCGAATCGGTGGCAGAAGCAGGAATGTTAAAAGAAGCATTACTAAAACTAATCAAAAACTTGGAAATGTATATATGAAGAGTGAACTACGAAACAAAACAACAAGGGAAAAAGTAATCGAAGGAAGGCACAGGGGAGATTGGAGACCCCGTGCGACAATTATAAACTTTTTTGTACTTCCGATATAAATTCCGATTAAAATTTGTCAGAAACGAAGGTGCAATATCAATCGAAAGTTTCAAACCTCATCTTTCTTTTCCTTGTACACATATTCACCATTACTGTTACAGACAGGCTTAATAACAAACCCGTGTTTACTTTATCAGCGTCTAAATCATCTGTATATTATAAGATGACTAACCTTATTAACTCTTGATGCCACTTGACCAAAACAACGAATTCAGTTCTAACTGCTTCAATATTCTGTACACGTCCACCAATAACATCGTTAGGAATCAAATTTTCAATGTCATGTTTCAGTAGACGAAACTGCATACGTATGTATGTGCAAAAAGTGTAGAATACGTAGTCTGCAGTACAGATATCAATTATCACGACGACTACTGCAAAAATAAAAAAATATATATATTTTACAGGAATTAGAACGTAAAAGGCTTCATATATATACACTACAGAAGTAATCTAGAGTAGGTATAAGTAAAGGGTCTAGTTCACAAAATCGACAGTCACTACATCGATGGTCACTGTATCGAAAACGTTTCATCGACGGGCTAATGTATCAATAGTGCCCCAAATCGATAGTACGTTACATCATCGACAGTACCCATTTTTTATTTTTGATACTTCCTTTAAAATGGGTACGTTTTCGATACAGCGACCATCGATGTAGTGACTGTCGATATTATGAACTACACCCATAAGTAAAGACATAGCGTATCCTGATACTAACCTGACCAAATCTGCCGAATATACACCCATGGCCAATATCTAATATCAAATGGATTAAATGGATAAATAACCAATGATGGTAGAAGCAATTCCAACTCATTAGTAGTAAAATATTTAAGAGCCATCAAAAAAGCGGGAGTGAAGGAATACACTATTACCAATCCTAAATAGAACACATTAAAAACTGAAATGACTCTTGTCAGAAAATTATGCTCGTACTTCATTATTGCGTCTTTTTCAGCATGTTTGGTTCGACCTCTCTCAATGATTTCTAAATCTCGTAGAACTTGAATGAGCTTATCGACATTGTCTTCTCTAAATATTACGTAGAGGGCCTTCAAATTGCCGACAAAACTCAAAGTGATGCAAGGAGCAACGTATGTCAGTTCAGTGAAACTTTTAGCGTCTGCAATGCCCTTGATGAACCATGTAACAGCACCACTTAATTCTGTATTTACCCAGAGGAAGTTTGAAATGAACATGATGCGAATTTTCATGGTGTACATCCGTGTTTTTGCGCTGGCTTTTATATTTAATCCTGCTACTCGAAATAAAAATTCGACCTTTTTTATTGTTCTGTCAATGAGCAGTGGTTCTTCTTCCATGATTGCAGATTTTATGAACCAAAATGAAGGTGTAGATTAATCTACAAATGTTAATTCAACACCGTAAAAAAAAAAAAACTTAGAAACATTAATTTCTAGACTACAGGTTTAGGATTGTCAGCGATCTGAAAATTTTATAAAAAAATATTAGTAAATCAATTCCAGAAAACTGCTTTAATAATATCTTGTGTTATGTTAACACAAGAAATTACTTCTGCATGACATCTTTCATGATATGTCTCGTACATATTTTGAGCTATTTTGCATAAAAAAAACATGCCATTTTTACAATTTGAATGTAGCAGTGTTCTTGACTTGTATTTCGCTTTATTTTATTTACCTACATATATTTCCGTTCCATCTAAAAGTTGTTTCCTCTACAAAGCCGTCCGTGTTAAAGGCTTTGAGTTTAAATGCAAAAAAAAAAACATGAGACAATTATCTATGACAGCCAAAAGACAGGCGAGGTCGAAGTGAAATTGTTTCTAAGATTCTTTGTTTCATTTTAATTGTTTAATAATTTTGCAGCTGTCAACCGCTTCATTTCACACGCAAATGAAATATGTATAAATAAGGGAAAAAAATATACTATATTTGACCCCGACTTTCCTTTTCGGAAGCGAGCCCATGACCCCAAAAGGTTTCGGTCCTGCTGGGCCCCTATGTTTTTGCTGACATCTCTTTGAAGCGCGCGTGGAACACTACGCACCGTCACGACTCGAGCTCGATCCGGACGGTTACCAGACGGTTGGACGGCTCGTCGTTCTCAAGCCCACGCCTACGGTGGATAATGAATATGGTGTGACTTTTTATGGTGTCCTTCCACGTTTTTGGGTAGGATCTTAAATTGAATTCGGAGCATCGAATTAAAAATTCGATATTTTTTACTGTTTTGTCAATGGGCAGTGGTCTCTTCGATGATAGCAGATTTTATGAATAAAAGTAAAGGTGTAGAATCTATGAATGTCTATTATTAGAAAATTATTTTCTAGATCACAGTTTTAGGAACGTTAGAAATGTAAAAGTTTTTATTGAAAATATTACCGTCAACCTGACTTTTGTGACACATTTTAAAACCGTATTCATGTTAACAGAAGATATCACTTCTGCATGACATCTTAATTGATATATCTTGTTCATCTTTTGAGCTGTTTTGAATTAAATGAATATGCCATTTCTACTGTCTGACACAAGAGATGAGAACTGGTGTGACGAACTCCTCACCATTGATATTAAACTGGTAGTGCTACACGACCACAAATTTATCTACCTTGGAAGCACCATATCAGAAACTGTTTGTAGTAACGAAGACAGCGCTTTACGGATCGCCAAAGCAAGCCTGTGCTACCTTCGCGCAGCTGAGACGTTCTACGCGTGCGAAACGTGGACACAAATAGCATCTCACATTGAATTCAAGTCTTTGTGAACCTCTGCCTCCCTCGCATCCTCGGAATCTACTGGCTCAAGTCAATATCCAATGTAGAGCTGTTGGAGAAATGCCACAAGAGACCCATCGACCACCTGAAGGTAAGCAGTGATGCAATCGTTGATGGTAAAGCGCACTAGTTTATTAAGAGCTTATTCTTTCTAGCTTTGAAGACATCGAAATTATAATCGGACAGGAAGACCACAGGCAAATTGCAAAACGAGCAGGAGAAACGCTTAGTTCGGACGGTAGGGGTGTTGACAATGGGTGGGTACTTGCGTACGTCGTAAGTCGGATTGTCCGATGGTAGAAAGATGATGGTGGAATCAAGTCATGAATACGTTTAAATATATTATACGTTTAATATTTATGTTTGAATATAGCACGGTGTTCTTGATCTGTATTTCGCTATATTTTATTTATCTACAATTACATTTGAGGAACCCTTAAAAGTTTTCCCTCTATATCACCATCTGTAAGTATTAAAAACAATGATAGTTTAAATGTAAAAAAAAAAACTACAAGACAATTATCTATGACAGCCAAAAGACAGGTGAGGTCGCAGTGAAATTGTTTTCTAATAATTCTTTCTTTCCTTTTAATTGTTTAAACGCCATCAATTTTGCATTTTTAATGTCGACCGCTTTATTTCACACGCAAATAAAATATTTATGACGTTTTTTTTGTTAATTTAATTAATAGTTTTTCTTTATTTTTCCTGGGTAACACTGAAGCAAAAGTAACAAATTATTATGTAACTTGGCCATTGGCATTTTAATGCCTATGATTGATATCAAGAGTAATAAAATAAGTATGTATGTTGTTTACTTTTATTTATTTATTATATAAAAATAAATAACTGTTAGTAAGTCACGCTAAAACTCGAGAACGGCTAGACCGATATGAGTAATTTTGGTCTTGAAATTTTTGTCATAGTACAGGGAAGGTTTAAACGGAGAGAAAATATGGAAAAGTTCACAAAAAAAAAATCAGAATACAACGCCATCTCTAATGAAAATATCATTTTAAAATTAATTATGCTGGTTCTAGTAATGCCAGAAGATGGCGATATCCTTTGACAGTTTAGCTAATTTGCCGGGATAACTAGCTTTATTATAAAAACGGGAAATGGATTTTGATATTTTGGGAGAAATAAAAAAAATATTTCAACTGTCACAATTACTTTTATTATCTTTTTTTTTCCAATTTCACACAAATACCTACACTCTTCACAAAAAAAAAATACAACACAATTCGGCCAATTCATCTTCCCCCAAACAAAACTCGCTGCCGCAATTGATCATCCCTCGCACCCCTGTACCACTTGTTGCTGAATCTCTCTGTACAATTCTGTGTGAATGTATGAGTCTGTACGATTGTGTGCGAGTATTGTTGGGACCGCTCTTGTGCTGTCAAATGATACTGTTCAGGCTATTGCCTTGTTGCGTTTCAGGCTTTTGTTGGTTTATCTGAGGCTCGATATTGGGGTGTGTGATAACCCCTCGTTGAAACACTAGCATATACATAATATTAAGCTATATTTTTCAAGCACCTGACTATCATTGTTATGGATTATTGACCTTGTCAAAACTGGGACTCAGGCCTCCTCTGTATGAGAGGGAATGGGCCGTAATTCACCTTGTGGGCCCAGTGCAGGTTAGTTGATGTCACATGTCTTACAATGTTTGTTACTAGGACATGCCGGTTTCCTCACAATGTTTTTCCTTCTCCATTTTGAGAGCAGTGGTGATGAAATAAATTACACAAAGTAATGCGCCTGGCTGGGTTTGAACCCGCTTCCCACAGCTTGTAAATCGGGGCAGTTACCACTGGATCACCAACTGCTCTCATCATCCAGTAAATTCTGAATGTGTCAAAACTATAGGGGAGCTAACAGTACAATTCTGCTGGGTTAGGCACCGCATGAGAAATTGGTCGAGTCATTTTATCAATGTTTATACTGCGTACAGCTTTTTTTTTAGGTGGAAAAGTCATCTAATGACATCCCCCGCTCTTGAGTGGAACGCGAGGGAGTGTCAGACATTTACTCATTAAAAACCCTCTCCTGTTTCTTCTTTGCCATTGTTCCAGGGCCCCGGGATCTCTTTAAGGTCAAACGAGAGTATACCGGTAATAATAATAAAAAATATAACCATTGCGATATGTAGTACGTGTACTCACGGTATGGCTGGTCCAGCATTTCAAGGTACGCATTTTTTTTAACGTGGGAACTCATCCAATGACTTCATTCGCTCTAGGACAGAGCGCGAGGGCGTTTCACACTTTTACTGACTAAAACCTACTCCCATGTTCTTTCTTCGCCTTGCGTTCCAGGACCATTGGTTTTTCTTTTAGAAGAGAACCCATGGCCCCAGAAGGCTCCACAGAAGGGGCTATGCATAGATTCTTTTTTTACGTTGGAAACCATCAAATAACTTCTCCCACTCTAGCTAGAGCGAGAGGGTGTGTCCGACTTTTACTGAATAACTCATTAGCGCCGTACAATCAACTTGCAAATCTTAAGGGACCTGCTGGGTCCCTTAAGTTTTGCAAGTCAGCCCAGCCGATGCCTACCAGGGCTGCTTGAACGATCGAATTGATGGGTTTACGCTAGAGAAGCCATGTACGAACTGAGAACAAGCCGAGCCGCTCTACTCGTGGTGTCATGTGTGGACGTACAACGATCCCCCAATGATCCCTGTCCTCGAACATGATGCGAAACACTGTGTTCGACAAAAAACCACCAATCGGCGGAACACAGTCGAGGACGAACCAAACGCTCGAAGCGCGCTCGTTCGAGGCTTGTACGTCGGCCCACACTATACTAATTTGTATTCGGGTCTTGCTCTACTTGTGCTCAGCTCCTCTAGCGTAGACCCACCTAAATGGTTACCATGACCCTGGAACGTAAAAGGCAATTGGAGAAGCACAGGTGGGTTTTAGTCAATAAAAATCTGACACGCGTTCTTGTTCCACCTAGAACGGACAAAGCTATTTGATGATTTTCTCAGAATATCATCAAGATATTCACTGAAGGTCATACAGGCTTTACGCCTTGACCTCAACAAACACCCCGACGACCCCGATGAGGTTGCTTACGAAAAAACCTTTTATTCGATAGAGACTTGGTCTGTATTGCAGTCTCTCCAACGGTGCCAGATTGACTATCGGTACATCGAAGTGCTGAAGTTTTTGTACAAAAACGCCACCATATTAGTTCGACTTCAGGATCAGACCTCGAAACCTATCCTCTTGCAGCGGGGTGTAACGCAGGGAGACGTCATTTCTCCGAAACTGTTCCCGGTGACCTCAGTAGAGCTTCCGAAAGAGTAGGACTTAAAATGAACATGGACAAAACCAAAGTCATGGTAACATTCATGTAGCACCCACTCCTATCAAGATTGGAGACTCTAATCTCGAAGTTGTCGACGACTACCTGGGACAGACGGTCCAGTTGGGTCAGTCTAACTTCGAGAAAAAGGTCAATCGTCTAATCTGACTCGGCTGGGCAGCGTTCGGGAAGCAGCGTCGTCTCTTCACGTCCAATATCCCACAGTGTCTCAAGACGAAAATCTATGACCAGTGCGTATTCCCGGTGATGATATATGGTTCTAAAACGTGGTCACTTAGTATGGGCCTCATCAGAAGACTTAAAGTCACTCAAAGGGAAATGTAAAGCGCTATGCTCGGAGTTTCTTTGCGTGACCACATCAGAAATAAAGATATCCGCTAATATAGGAAAACCAAGGTTACCGACATAGCCCAAAGAATCGCCAAACTTAAGTGGCAGTGGGCAGAGCACATTGCTCGCAGAACAGATGATCGATGGGGTAAAGTTTCTGAAGTGGCGACCACATACCGGAAGACGCAGCATTGGAAGGCCTCCCACAAGGTGGACCGTTGACCTGGTGGGGGTCGTGGGAATCCGATGGATGCGAGACACTCAGGACCGGTCATTATGGTGACACTTGGGGGAGTCCTATATCTAACAGTGGACGTCGTTCAGCTGAAATGATGATGATGATGAGGTTCGTATTTGACCACTGTTTCAGCTGATAGTAAGCGACGAAGTGATCGAACATTGGTTTGCGACAGTCACGGTTTCGTATATGAAAGAAAAAGGCCTCGCTGATACGCCTTCGCCCACGTCTAAATTAGTTCACGCTACGCCTCTGTACAGTCATTAATTCTACAAAAATAACACGAGACAAGATTAATTATTTAACTTCGCACCTTCACACGAAAAGAGACGACTTTGACCAACAATGCGAGATAACCCGAACTTCCCACTTTGACCGGCGAATGTAAACTTTTTCGTCGTTTTCCCACAACGTGCCGAGTGAATGATTAATGTTGTGAATGCATTCGTTCACCGTTCTTATTTTTTTCATTCGCGCAACAGGTCTTTGCGAGGTTTCGCGTCGATTTGGTAACATTAAATCTTTTCGTTTATTGAGATTGTTACGGTTAAAATGGTGTTTTATTTCGTATGTAGAATAGGGATAATCTTTATACAATGTGTTGTTTTTGTTATCCTATAACTCAAGGTTTATAAAAGAAAGCAAATACAAAAAAAATAATAAAAAACAAGAAAAATAATACTAAAAGTCCTAGAATATATGATCCAAAAGTGTATGGTTTCGAAGATTCAAAGAATCATAATTAATTTAGGTCAAAAATTGTCACCTGTATGACAAATCTTTACTTACGCGACGTTGCCAAACTTCGCAGTAGTGTAGTAAAGTTGTGACAAAAAAAATAACAAATTTCAAAAGACATTACATATTTACGCTGTCATATTTCACGTAAGGGTGTTTTACGTAATCGCGAATTTATCGAATTATTTTGTATGAAAAATGAAAACAAAAAAAGAAAGATAAGCCCTCTCTCTCTCCATCCATTGACATGTATACTACTATATTGACTCTTTTAGTAAATGTAATACATAGGTACATAATTTTGAAAAAGGAACACAAATCCAACAAATCAAAGAACATAAAATCTCGTAGCCCATTTCAAATTCATAGACTCTCGTAGCACACGCCCTGCCTCGCCTACGAAGTCTACGAGTGCTACGGCAGAGTCCTGTGTGCTATGCGCAGTATTCTCACGAATGCTCGCCATGTGTGCTACGCGCTATACCTACTCTCACGAATGCTCGTCATTTTTGGCATGCCATTGCATTGCGTGTAGCTTGAAACCTAAGCTTAGGTACCATAAGGCTGACAAATGCCAAATAGCTGTCGAAGGTTGAAAATTCTAATAGTCTTAAAATAAAACATTGGGTTTAGCAAAAGGTCGTGAGATTTTCGAAATTTCTTTTACGATAGGTTTTTTTATCGTCGGGGCGGGAGATAGTGTCAGACTTTTACTGACTAAAAACCCACTCTTGTTCCTTCTTTGCCATTTTTCCAGGGCCCCGGGGATCTCTTTTGCATCACCCATGGCCCCAGTAGGCTTCGACCGTGCTGGGCTCCTACGGTTTGCTGACATCTCCCTGAAGCACGCTTGGAACAATACGCGCCGTCGACGACTTGGGCTCGGTCCGGACGGTTACCGGACGGTCGAACAGTGAGCTACCTATTGCTCGCCGTTCGCAAGCCCGCGCCTAGGGTGGCCGGATATGGGGATCGGAATCCTGGCTGGGGCGTGAGGACCGTTGCCTCACGCGTGCTGCCTCCTCCTTTGCTAGCATTACTCTTCGCAGAATGAGGCGAGTGGCGACCGCCTGTCACTCCTCTTCGCTTCGGATTATGGCCTGAACCAAGGCCCGGCGATCAATGATGTGTGATGTTTTATCGCTGTTTTTGATTTTTGATATATTTATGTTTGATGTTTGTTTTGTTTTTTTGTGTGTGTTCTGTTTTTGTTTTGTTTTGTTAATACGATGTTTTATCGCAAAATCATGACAAGAATATTTGTGTGATAATGTAGCTCTGTCCAATTATTTCACAAACGCGTCGCATTACATTGTTTTTCGTCATCGAAAGAACTAAATAAGCGATTATTATGTCACTAAAACGAAACCTGTTCATAAGAACGGTATCAAATCATTGAAAATTATCATCGTTACATTTACACCCTATTTACTGAGTTATTAAATACTTCTCATTTATAAACAAACCGGTTATTACGTAGAATTACTGGTTTGTGGACTTTTAGCACAGAGAGTTTAATTTCATAAAATTGTGGTCTCAAGAATGTAGGGGTTTTTTAAGATGGGAAATCATCAAATAACTTCTGCTGCTCTGAGTGGAGCGTGAGGACCCACCTCTGTTCCTTCAGTTGCCCTTTATGTTCCAGCGCCACACTAAACCTTTCAACCATCCCCACAGCCCAATGCAACCGTTTCGTTTCGATTCTCTTTTCATCGATCGCCTCGAGTCGGCCACGCCTCCGATTCCTTTGTTCTGACAACGTGACTGAGCTTTGAGATGACGTCAGAACAAAGGAATCGAAGGCGTGGCCGACTCGACGCGATCAACGAAAAGAGAATCGAAACGAAACGGTTGTAACTTGGCTAGGGGGGCAGGTATGTACTTTACCGCTTCGTTTCCCGCGCCGGTCTAGTTACCTACCTATAATATTTGAGATGATTAGTACAGTCGGGCACAAATATGTGTTATTTTTGGTTTTATTAAGTTTAAGATGGAGCAAACCTAGTCTTTCTTTGTTTCACTGGTTGTAGGTTTATGATAATAGAGACAAAGTGGTGGAGCAGTGGTGCCAGTCGTAACGGCCTCGACTTACGAGGTCTACGACGTCAAACCCAGGCAGGCAGTTTATTTTGTGTTATTTATTTCACTACCACCGTTTTCAAAATAGTAGAGGAAACCGAGGCACATCCCAAAACGGCAGAACTAAAATGATCGAAAAACTGTAGCCTCAATGTGGCAATGCTGCCAGTGTTTTAGGCACTTTTCCAATCAGCAGCGTTTTGGATGAATTTTGAATGTTCAATGAATTATTTTTATATGCGTTTGTATATACTATTATTTTTTTACCTATTAAGTTGTTTGTGATTATACAAGGAGGAACTAAATATTTCTGATTAAATATCAATAAATTAAATAATAAATGGATTATAAATTATATTACAATAAAACACGCGTCATGAACTTACTACGGAACTGCATTAACTAATTAATAATTTATTATATTAATTAATGCAATTACATTTTATTAAACGCAATTAATAAGACCGTTCATTGTGGCGATACTTGTGGGGGCCTATGTTCAACAGTGGACGTCTTTCGGCTGAAATGATGATGATGATGATGAAACGCAATTAAACAAAGTATGATGATTTTATAACTGTATGTTTTTTTCCAATTTTGTATGTTTAATTTTTGTGGTAATAATTTAATGGTGTAAGCTGTGCATACCTTTAATAGGCATGCATACCAGATAATACGTTTTAATATTATTTTCCACTAAAAATCATGTATGTAATGCTGTTGGTGTGCCAATAAATAAATAAATAATTTACAATTGTTCTTCTATTAACAATAAATATATACTTAACTAGGTATTGAACAGTAAGTAGCCTCTATGCGAATTTTAACTGAATTTAAAAAAGTTTCTCAATTCTTCGGATTTTTTTCCTCGATAACTCGAAAACGTCAGGATCTAATGATCGTCAAACCTGGAGAGATCGGCTGTTAAAAAGAAGAAACACTGAATACTGAAATTTATTTAAACTCATTGTACACAAGTTCGCCCATAAGCATAGTATAGCATAATCAGCATTGTAATGTTCCCACTGCTGGGACTCAGGCCTTCTCTCTAGGAGAGGGAATGAGCCGCAATCCAGCAGCCAGACCCAGTGCGGGTTGGTGGATGTCACATGTTTCGAATTTTTTGTTCTAGGACATGTTTCCTCACGATGTTCGCCTTGACCGTTTTGAGAGCAGTGGTGATGAAATAAATTACACAAAGTAATGCGCCTGGCTAAGTTTGAACCCGCGACCTACAACTCGTAAAGACTGTTATTAATGGGCCACTAGTGTTGACAGTCGACCAAACCAATTAATTAACTCCCATTCATTTTCCACACTAACTTTTCTACTTAACTGTACCAAATCCCGTTTGCAAAAAATCCTAAAATGCGTCGTTCCTCTCCACTTGTTCGACACATACCCACGGTCCACAGCTGGGCATCGGTATGTGCACACAACTACGAGCAGAGTTCGTGCACGCACAGTGCTTGTGTGTGTGTGCTGTGACGTATGGGCCAACAACCCCTGCTGTGCTTGCCGTAGCGAGACTGTTTAGGGTTGTCGCTAACAAGGTTTAATAAATTATACTAGCTGGTGTCCGCGATTTTGTCCGCGTCCGGTGCAGAAACCTCCCTACTGACTATGTCCGGCGAGAACCTGCATCATACGGAAGGTGAGGACGCCGTGAGGTCCTTCCAGCCACTCCTCAAAAGTAGTGTAAGTTATTCCATATAACATGAGCTATCTAACAGTGAAAGTCCCGTCATAACGTAAAAAGTGTAATGCAACTTTTGCGAATTCGTTCAGTAAACATTTGAAGCTAATATCCCATCCTAAAAAAAACCTGTAGAGTAACCAAGAATTTACTCTAGCTTTTAAAACTCAGATACGCTTTTTATAAATAAAATCAATCATACCGAAACGTAACCACTTGATAAATAGCTTAGCGTCCGGCCTTTTGGTAACCGTCCGGACTGAGCCCGAGACGTCAACGACGTGTAGTGTTCGGCCTCAAAGAGATGTCTGTAAAAACGTAGGGCTCCAGCAGGGCCGAGGCCTACTGGGGCCATGGGATAACTTCTGAAAGAGAAACCCGTGTTCCTAGAACGTAAATCGCAACTGAAGGAATAGGTGTGGTTTTATTCAATAAAAGTCTGAAACACCCTCACGCTCCGTTCTAGAGCGCGAGAAGTCATTAGATGATTTCGCACCTTAAAAAAAGCCTTTTAATAATAAGTTAACTAAATAAGTAATGAGAATCCAGATAGGATGGAATCGTTTAAAAACGTAATGCCTTTTAGAGATTCAACTTATAGAGACTGAGAAACTTCAGGAAATTAGAATTTCTAGATTAAGATCGTTCAAGGACTGCTTCAACGTTCTTAAAGGCAGATTAAATTTGAATGTAGATAACCCATATAGAAAAATTGATTGGATTTTGATTGGCCTGTTGGTCTAGTGGTTAGTGGCCCTGACTGCTATGCCGGAGGTCGTGGGTTCGATTCCCACCCAGGACAAATGTCTGTGTGAATGAGCACGATCATTTGTTCTATGTCTGGGTGTAATTTATCTATAATATGTATGTATTTAAAAATATTTATGTATGTTTATCAGTTGTCTAGTACTCATAACACAAGCTCTGCTTAGCTTGGGACGGCCTTGTGTGATAGTTGTGGAAAAAAAAAACTCGTAAATAAGAAATGTCTCACTGTACAACAAAATTCGCTTCTCACTTATAGAGGAAAGGTCATCTTCATCATCATGATTGCCCATCGCATGTCAGCGATTTGAGACATCGTCAAAACACGTCTTTCAGTACATAAAGAAACAGAAAACTATTATTTTAACTATTTTTATTATTACCCGATTGCACAAGAAGGTATGTTTTTTCGAAAGTATGTATGTCGTAGCCAGATCTTAGAATTGATCACTTCATGTCAATATGGCAAACTAAAACTAGCCAGATCGTTTGAACGTTAATGTTTGGTCATATCATCACAAATCTTATTCTTCACTAAAAATACTTATTGTAGACCAATTATTAATGGTATTTTTACAATTATTAAGGAAGTTGGGGCACCCTGACTCAAATAGGTTAGATCAGAAGGGGATGGCGGGGTCTAGTGAGCGAGCGAAGCGAACGAATATAGACCCTGCCATCACCTTCTAGGTTAATTTTTTTAAGCCACCCAGATAAGCATTAATCACTCGCAATTAGTATTGTTGATGGAACAAAAGCATATTTTGCAGTAGACAATGTTACTATTTTAAGATATGATTAGCCATGTTTGACCATATCATTTAATAATCATGCTTTTAGCTGAAAGAGCACCATTTCATGAAATGGCCGATCACATCATGATGTGATCAAGTCAGACATGTATATTTTTTGGCACGCCCTAAAGCCTAAACGGTGTGTTGCATTTTTGATTTTAGCTTGAGAGGATTTGAGGATTCGTCATAGATGTGAGAGAGACACTTGAGTACCAACATAAAAATAAAAAATAAATTATATATTGTTTGTATATTGTATAATAATATACATATCTTATAAGAACTGACTATTTACTCGTAATATGCAACAGTAGTTTTTTATTTCTATAAAATTGCGGATTTTTGGCGCCAAAAATAGTATAAGTATTTAAAATGTTTTTTTCGTGGTAGTCATGTATTTCAAAATCATTACTCACTAAAACGTAGGAAATAATAAAGCTGACTGTGTCAAAAATCACGACCACAAAAAACAAAAAAAAAATTCAAACATTTCTTACGAATGCCATAATTAATATTTAAGATTAATAATTTAATTGAATTATATTTTATAATTGACGCGACAGCCCTACCAATCTAGCTCATCACACCCCTTGCATGTCATGGCCCCCTGCAGCGTTTGGCAAGTGCGCACACACGCATACAAACACACACGCATACAAAATTGACAACCCATAAATTAAAAGAACCTGTTTCCACGAGGGTAGTTCTTTGTCACTTAGAACTTCGTATTTTATTTATAGTCTGTACTAACAAAATTAACTACAATACATCTCATTCGGAAACCGATCTTTTGTAATATAAAATAAGGTCCTTATTAACGGCAAAGAAGGCTTGGTAAGGATTAGATTATGAACTTCGTAATTTGAACCTTATGATTTATGACACAGATATTAAAATCGTCTCATTTGAGGGGTTAACTACTTTAAGTTGCCGTTTTTTCTTGAAATATTAGAAAAGGTCGGATATAGAGTTTGTTTGAAGTAGTTCTAAGAATAATGGCAACACGCTGTGATTTTTAGTAGATGGAACTTGTCACTGGTCAGAATTATAACTTGATTCTTTGAATCAAACCCTCTTTTATGAAGTGGGCTACTTATTTCGGGAATCGCTTGTATCCGGTGGAGTTGTATAAGGATTCCGCTGCATGAATAGTACAAGCCACCGACATAGGTGATAGATATTGTGTCGTATTACCCCTCGAAGGCCGATTGTACATATGTCTGTACAACTTGAATAACCTTGAAAAACGCTTAATTGTCGTTTTGTACACACGTTTGTAAGAATTTTTTTTTAGCCGAAAATTTTGGTTTCTATATCTTTGTTTTTCCTAGAAAAATCCAGTTTATTTTTTTTGGTGATTTACGTAAAAACACGCTATTACGTTATAATAATACGCCGGGGCGCCCGAGGGGCTAATCCAAATGTTGTGCTATTTTTTATCTGTGGTTCCCAAGAAATTGTTGACTACCTTGGAGGTCAGAAAATTCTCAGTAATGGTTTAGATTTGAGCAAAATCTGAAAAAGGCATGTTCTTATAACATATAATTTGGTTACAACATAGCTATTATATATTTAAACGATATTTTTAATATATCTATATATATAAAAGGAGAAACTGACTGACTGACATATCAACGCACAGCCGAAACTACTGTGACTAGGAGCTTGAAATTTTGCACAAGGTTTCCTTTTATGACGTAGGCGAGCACTAAGAAAGGATTTTCTAAAATTCACCTCCTAAAGGGCCGAAACGGGGGTCCAAAGTTTGAATAGAGAAACCTATTTTCAAGCGGGCGAAGCCGCTGGCAGAAGCTAGTAATATATACATCTTAACTATTAGCATAGCGACGGCCTACTATGCTATAGTCGGGCCCAGTGCGGATTGGTGCATGTCACATGTCTTCGAATTTTTGGTTCTAGGATATGCCGGTTTCCTCACGATGTTATCCTTCACCGTTTTGAGAGCAGTGGTGATGAAATAAATTACAAAAAGTAATGCGCTTGGCTGGGTTTGAACCCGCGACCTACAACTCGTAAGTCGGGGCCGTTCCCACTCGGCTGCTCCCAACTGCTCTTAACTATTAAATATTATAATTTAATAGGTATTTAAACAAACTGAAAGTAATAATATGTAAAAACGGGTAGAAAACTAACTCATAGGGCATCAAAAAATTCGTCCATACCGATGTCAATCGGAAAAGTGCCCAGAACGCTGGCAGCATTGCCACGCTGGATAGCAATGCGATTCGTTGACCGAAGAAAAGCCCAGCCTTCGGGTCACGCGAAGAGTCGACCAGCTGTTTGCTGATATCCCGAACAAATCGATGAGCGCTCGGGCCCCATGGCCCTAGTGTTTCAACCCCGAACAGCTCAAACATAATAACCACCGATGAGGTTATTATATTTACGCCGTTTGAGGTTTTCTGCACCTATCAAAGCTTTTTTGAGGTGAGAAATCATCCAATGACTTCTTTCGCTCTAGGATGGAGCGAGATTGCAAGTCAGACTTATACTACCTAGAACCACACCTATGTCCTTCAGTAGCCCGTTGCGTTCTAAGACCACGCGTTTCCTTTGGAAATACCCCGTGGACCTAGCAAGCATCGGCCCTGCTGGGTCCCTACGGTTTTGTTGACATCTGGCGCGCGTGGAACACTAAATTTGTGTTTAGGGTAACCTTCTTATCTTATCTTTGTGGTCTGGTTTCCGTACTTAGTCCTTATCGGACCATTGTGCGTGGAAACCTTGATGATCATCAAGTCAATGGTAAATAGTGGTTACATTTGGACAAGCGTGCTCCGACCACATTATTGCTTACCATCAGATGATATAGTAATCAAGCTCAAGCCTATCATAAATTAAAAAAACTGACTTCAACTCGATACCTCCAGGCGTTCCCGAGATAAAGGGTCTTGACAGACAGACAGACGGACGGACGGACAACCAAGTGATCCTGTAAGGGTCCTGTTTTTTCCTTTTGAGGTACAGAACCCTAAAAACAGTTTTGTCTTATAATACGTCTAATGTCCTTCTTCAAGTTTGTGAACTCTCCTCTCTCTTCCGATATTTCGTACAAATACATCTTTCCTTGCAAGTTTATCAGAATAAGTTTAGGCCGTCAATCATTTAACAATCAATCAAATAAGTACACAACTGTCCACTATTTTCTCATATCTCCACCATAAACGATTTTCACCGTAAGCGTGGGCTTGCGGACGGTGAGCAATGGTAATTCGCCGTCCGACCGTCCGGTAACCGTCCGGACCGAGCCCAAGACGTCGACGGCGCGTACTGTTTCACGCGCATCTCAAGGAGATGTCAGCCACTGTAGGGGCCCATCACGGTCGAAACCTACTGGGGCCAAGGGTCTGATTCTGAAAGGAAGACTCGGCCCTGGTACGAAAGGCAACGTAGGAACAGGAGTGGGTTTTTAGTCAGTAAAAGTCTGACACTGTCTCCCGCTCCGCCCAGAGCGGGGGATATCATAAAATGATTTTCCCACCAAAAAAAAAACCATAAACGATTTTCAAGAAATATTTACTACAGTCAAAGCTATTCGAGTAAAGTGAAATATCAATTTTGTTGTTTACCTGCAAATAGTGTCGACCCAAGTAGGTTTTTTTTTTCTATTTAGTCCATACTTTTCCATTGCTGGGCATGGGCAAAGGCCTTCCCAACTTCTTCCAGGTATTGAAATAAAAAAAACTCAATTTTTAGGGTTCCATACCTCAAAAGGAAAAACGGATCCCTTATAGGATCACTTTGTTTTCCGTCTGTCTGTTTGTCTGTCTGTCAAGACCTGTTATCTCGGAAACCCGTGGAGGTATTGAGTTGAAATAAAAACCATATACTCAGGTTTCCGGTCCCTTGAAGCTGTGAAAAAATCAAACTTCTTAGTTAGTGAAAAAAAAGATACGGCCGTTTATATCGCAAAATCATGTATTTCGATTCTCTCAAGGGAATCAAAATTCATAGGGTACTTCCCGTTGACCTAGAATCCTGAAATTTAGCATGAAGCAAGATCTCATAGCACAAGTATAGGAAAAAATCAGAAAACTGTAAATTTGTAGATACGTCATAAAAAAAAACGTTTTGTGATCTTCGTAACTCAATTCGGGAATTGAACTGTTTTCATAGGTAAGCTTGTACGAAACCCTCAGTGCACGACTCAGTCCGACTCGCACTTGCCCGGTTTTTTTAATTAACATAGGCCTACATGGGCACTTATAAAATGTCAGAAGCTAGCATGGGATGTTAGTACGAGTGGTTTTTTTTTTTCTAGTTTGCTTATACTTTTCCGCGGTTGGACAATGGCCTCCCTGGCTTTTTCCACGTATTTTTTTGTCGAACCACCTCGAACCAGCCCTTGCGGGACCCGTCTAAGTCATCTTTCCACCTCTTCCCAAGTTTTCCCCCCCTCGGCGGCGTCGTCATTCTCAGGCACCCACTTTGTGGAGACTCTTTCTCAGTGGTCGGCGTACATGCAGTTGATGTGACTCTCCAATTCTATTTAGCAGTCTTTTTGGCTCTTTTAACACCCAGAATACTCTTTGACACATTCCAAGGCGTAACTTTAGCGACTCGATGAGCGACCACGTCTGAGCATCGTAGTGGATTAGGCAATGTTAAAAATTTCAATAGTTAGGTAACCGCTTGCTTCTTGCCGTCTTTGCGACTAGGTACTCCATCTCGTTTAGGTCTTTAATCCCCATACGTACCCTCTTTATTTATAATCGTTTTGTGATTTTTAGTATATAATATGTTTGCCTTGCTTGCCGATCAACTTCTCACCGTCGACGACGGCTGGTGCTGAAAATCAGCGCTGTGGCTCTGTCTTACACGAGCCCCAGCATTTTGCTGAGTGCTGGCTGTTTTGCGCCACTTATATAATAAGTCGTTATTGTTTATTTTTATTTTTAAGGTATGCGGCTTGACGTAAAGAGCTGACGAGATGAAGTATTTGGTCATAAATGTACGACCTTGGCGGAATAACTTGGCGAGACTGTTTGTCGAATATATTCGATGTAGACGGTTAAAAAGTTATGATGGTAAGAGGGACTACCAGCGTATTTTTTCTCCTCTGTCAAATCCGTCCAAAACGTAGTCCGAACGTAGTTGCAAACCCTGGTAGGTCGCTGCAAACACAACTTGGCAAAATGGGGTTTTATAGACCCGTCGTATATTCAATGTGAGTGCGCTGCTCTTGTTCAAAACATGAGCCACATACTAGAATGCCCCAAGTGCCCATACACCTGCACGCTGGAGGATTTGATGAGTGCTACCGATGCTGCTATGAATGTAGCCATCTATTGGGCCCAAACAGTTTGACGAGTTTACCATCGAATCGAAAAGAAGAAGAAGAATGGTGAACGATATGCAGTATATCTATCTATCTACGGACTAGCAAGGGAGGCGGCTGATCGCGTGAGGCAACGGTCTTCACGCCCCAACCGCCACCGGGATTCCGATCCCGATATCCGGCCACCGTAGGCGCAGGCTTGCGGTCGGCGAGCAATGGGTAGCTCACCGTCCGGACCGAACCCAAGTCATCGACGGCGCGTACTGTTCCACGCGCGCCTCAGGGAGATGTCAGCAAATCGTAGGGGCCCAGCAGGGTCGAAGCCTACTGAGGCCACGGGTAGTATGAAAGTGAAACCCGAAGCCCTAGGAAGAAGGCAAAGAAGGAACAGGAGTGGGTTTTTAGTCAGTAAAAGTCTGACACTATCTCTAGCCCCACCCAAGAGCGGGATTTATCATTAGATGATTTTCCCACCCGATATAAAAATAATCTATCTATGGAACTTTATAAATAAATCTTTATCGTCATCATTCAACCGAAGGACGACCTCTGGTGTACCTTCACCTACTGTTACGGATGTAGTTATTCTTGCATCTAGCAGACTCTCACCACTTCGATTAGGAGAGTGTGAGAAAGGGATAGTGCTATTTTTCCTGTATAGCACCGTCTCACTCTCACATAGGAATTATAATGATTTTAAAAGGTCATAGGAGGCCCTTGAAATCTATAACACTTACCAGTACTACTCGTAATTGTAAATGCGTAAATGTTGACGTCTTCATGTAAATGACGATCGCTAAACGTATTTTAATAAAGGTTGGTAAGTGGCAAATAAGGAATGAAGATATCAGCAGGAGAACCAAGGTCACCGACATAGCCCGAAGAATCGCCAAACTAAAGTGGCAGTGGGCAGGGCAAATTGCTCGTAGAACGGATGGTCAATGGGGCCGAAAGGTTCTAGAGTGGCGACCGCGCACCGGAAAATGCAGCGTTGGAAGACCTCCCACAAGGTGGACCGACGACCTGGTGAGAGTCACGGGAATGGGGTGGATGCGAGACGCACAGGATTGGTCGTTGTAGAGACCCTTAGGGAGGCCTATGTCCAACAGTAGGCGTCTTTCAGCTGAAATGATGATGAAATAATCCAATGACTTCTCTTGCTCTAGAGTAGAGCGAGAGAGCGTGTCAGATTTTTACGGACTAAAACCTACCTGAAGCCTTCAGTTACCCTTTGCGTTTCAGGACCACGGTATCCCTTTAAAAAGTTCTGTAGTACTGTACTGTACTAAAAAGTACTGTAGTTTCGTGACCCAAGCGAGCATCGGCTTTACTGAGCTTCTACACTCTCATTCTCTCTCTGATTTTACTGACAGCTCTTCGAGAAACACTACGCGCCCTCGACGGCTCGGGCTGGATCTTTACCGGACGACTGGACGGCAAGCTACTTATTGCTCGTTGTCCGCAAGCCCGGAAGTTTGTTTACGTATATATATATTATGTATCCCAACTAGCTTTTGCCCGCGGCTTTACCCGTGTACATAAAATATAGCCCACTCAGGAATAAAGCAGCTTTATAAACTAACTTTACCTCTTTGTAATATTAGTGTAGATAAGTAAATTCTCTTAGACCGTCTAAAACCAGTATAGTTTCGTCAACGACCCACAGGAAGTGCCCCAGTGATCAGTTCCACCAAAAATATGACGCAAAGTACCGACAAACAGATCACGAAATATCGTGACAGCTGCCTCTGAGGGAGCTCCTATCACGCCTGTTAACTTTCCCCACGAACTAGCTTCGGTAAGAATACCTTAAAATCGTTTTGTAACGTTAGTTTCATTGTTGTCTACAACAGAGGATTTTTTTTTTCAGAAATGTGACTGGCTTACAAGAGGTTGTTGGTACATATACCGGCACGGATCTTGAGCGCTGACTTCTACAGTTCTACTTGCGCCGAAGCACGCAGAAGTGAAATATCGGATCTCTTTAGTGGTATGAAAAGAGATGCGGGGACGGGGAGTGGAATCCTTGTACAGTGATTGGCTCGCCGATGTTGTACGATGCGCAAAGCGATCCCCACTCTTTCGCCGAGCGCTCAAGATTCGTGCTGTTGTCTGTACGAGTGTTTTCCTTGAGCTGTAGACAGAAACACATTATGTAAGCACTATCTAGCAATTGGATAATATCCTATGTTTATTTTGTACAATATTTTGTACTTAAAAACAAATCACATCATATCAGGATGGCGTCCTGTCGGTTCACTTTTAAGGTACGAAGAAGAAGGCACGTGAACACATGCGCTGGAAGTTGGTGTAATCGTCACAGCGTTGATTTGTTGGATTCGTTTCTCATAATTATATTGTTAATTTGTATGTATTTATTTTCTTTACCATTAAGCTGTACCTACCATGTTATGTTTCTGCACCACCCTAAGATCGACTTGTAGAAAATGCCTAAGGCATAAGTCCATCTTTGTACAGTGTTTATTACTAGTGCATAAAGTTTTAATAAATAAATAAACAACACTAAAAAAAATATCTTTTTCTGAAAAAAACTTAAAAAAAGAACCGACTTCACTAAAAAATAACACTAAAAGGATCAAACCATTCATTTATTTGTATTGTCATAGTCGCTCAATTATCTTCAATATGATATCTGTATGAGTATGAAGTTCCATTGACCATTTCTGGTGTTCTTCATCAGTTCCACTTCATCAAATGTTACTTTTTGACTGTAAATGCACTATATGGTTGCCTATAATATTCGAGGAGTTCCCTCGATTCCACATGGATCCCATCATCAGAACTGGATTTTGAAAAAAACGGGACCATTCTGGAAGCATATCCTATAGGGGGAAAAAAAATTTTGCAAATCGGTCCGTAAACAACGGAGTTCTGAGGTAACAAACATAAAAAAATAATAGTAAAAAAAAACAACCGAATTGATAACCTCCTCCTTTTTTTAAGTCGGTTAAAAAGCATCAAAATTGGTTATTAAATGAATCAACTATTAGCATTTCAAAGATCGGTGTGAGGAAAAGTGGGAGCGTGGTGGAAACACCTAGCTATCTCTTTTGTACACACGTAACCAAAAGGTGGTGACGTCACAGATCAGTACGTAAGGAGATGTCAGCAAATCGTAGGGGCCCAACAGGGTCGAAGCCTACTGGGGCCACGGGTAGTGTGAAAGTGAAACCCGGAGCCCTGGGACGAAGGCAAAGAAAGAACAGGAGTGGGTTTTTAGTCAGTAAAAGTCTGACACTATTTCTCGCTCCGCCCAAGAGCGTGATTTCTCATAAGATGATTTTCCCACCTAAAAAAAAAAAGTACGTGCATCCTTATTCTGTTACTTGACAGTTTCCTCTGCTTCCAGATTTGAAAGGTTTCTACGTTTACTTATTAATATTGAACGAAATTTAAAAATTCTTTCAATTTGCTATTTTGGATAAAATATCTTTTTGATACATGGGTAGGTAAACGCTACAGTTATTGGCCTCTATATAGCTATATAATTGGTCATTACGGCATTGACGGCCTAAATAAGTAATCACCTACCAGAATAGTACATTAAAAACTGCTTACTTATTAATGCAGTTTTGAATCTACTATCTGCTAGGTTATTACTTATTATAGGCCGCCAAAGTTAAAATGGCCAATAACTGTATAGTGGCCAATAACTGAAGCGTTGCCCCTAGAATAAAAAAAAAATTGGCCAACTACCCAATTGTCACAAATATTTAGGATTGACATAAGCTAAGTTCACGTACATTTTGCCTGTTACATACGGATCCCTAATGGATATCGCCGACCCAGCAATTCATTCTATTGACGGACACATGAAAACTGCATCGTAGACACTTTGGCCAGCCACGACTCCACGAGCCGCCGACGCAGCAAAACCGCATATTAGCAATAAGTTATTTTTAATAAGTTTTTGTTCATTCCATATTCTACCATCGAACAGGTTTCACTAAAATTAATTGTAATTTCTTTATTTAAAATAAATTAGTTTAAAAGTACTTTGGTTTTTTTTCGAGCCTCCTTCTGCAGTCTTCGTAATTTGCCCATATCTCCTTACTGCTGTATTGATGTGAATTCTCTATTGTGCAATAAATATAAAATTATAATTCAGTTAATTTCCTCGCTCAAGCATCATTGCAACGACTGATCCACCGCGTGTCCCATCCAGCGTATGTGTGCTTGTGAATATCTAAACGAAATCAAGGAAGAAATTAGGAACTAAGTGCGATAACTTCATCATAAAGATAAAAAAAAAAGTGAAATCTATTGGAAGAAAGTAGTGATCAATTAAGTGGAACACAGAATTCTCATGTTTTCTACAAGGTTTTAGTTGGGGTTTTAGTTGATATTTGACGTCTGATCCTCAATTCTTGAACAAATTACTAATTCAAGGCTCAGTACTTTTAGTATTTCTCTTTTCGACAGTAAAAAACTGGGCAAATAATATTCCACAACTATCACACAACGCCGTCTAGTCCCCAGCTAAGCAGAGCTTGTGTTATGGGTACTAGACAACTGATAAACATACTTATATATTTCTAAATACATACATATATAGATAAATTACACCCAGACACAGAACAAATGATCGTGCTCATCACACAAACATTTGTCCTGGGTAGGAATCGAACCTGCGACCTCCGGCATAGCAGTCAGGCCCACTAACCACTAAACCAACCAGTCAAATGCGAGTCGGACTCGCGCACTGAGGGTTTCGTACAAACTTGAAAGGTAAATTGCAGTTTACTATTTATGACGTATAAAAAAACTACTTACTAGATCTCATTCAAATCAATTTTCGGTGAAAGTTTGCATGGTAATGTAATCATATATATTTTTTTAGTTTTATCATTCTCTTATTTTAGAAGTTACATGGGGGGGACACATTTTACCTCTTTGGAAGTGTCTCTCGCGCAAACTATTCAGCTTAGATAAAAATTATATTAGAAACCTCAATATCATTTTTGAAGACCTATCCAGAGATATCCCACACGTATGGGTATGATGAAAATAAAACGTTTGAATTTCTTGTTTTTTTTTTTTTTTTTCTATTTTTGTGTGAAAATCTTAATGCGGTTCACAGAATACGTCTACTTACCAAGTTTCAACAGTATAGTTCTTATAGTTTCGGAAAAAAGTGGCTGTGACATACGGACGGACAGACAGACATACATGACCAATCTATAACGGTTCCGTTTTTTGTCATTTGGCTACGGAACCCTAAAAATGGTCTCATGCAGGAATAGATTACCAACCACTACAGCAATATCATTCAGCCACTGCATCAACTGTACAATCGCTTTTCGAATCGGCTCAAAACAAAACAACATACCTACCAACTGTTTTTACTGCCAACACAAACAAGAAACAAAGCAGGGAACAAATTAATATACGGCATGAATATTCACTTGCTGCGAACCATACATTTGCATTTAATAACGTTTGTCACAAATATTTTAAAACAATGACGATAAGGCTAATAAAATTCTGACCAAACATGGTTGTGGGGATCAAAAAAATATAACAACATTATCAATACAATGTAATATTCCACAACTATCACACAACGCGATCTAGTCTCAAGCTAAGCAGAGTTTGTGTTATGAGCACTAGACAACTGATAAACATACTTATATATTTCTAAATACATACATATTATAGATAAACTAGCTTCTGCCAGCGGCTTCGCCCGCGTGATAGTAGGTTTTTTCATACAAACTTTGGACCCCCATTTCATCTCTTTAGGAGGTGAATTTTGGAAAATCCTCTCTTAGTGCTCGCCTACGTCATAAATATATATAAATAAAGGTTTCCTACCTTGTGCAAAATTTCACACTCCAAGTCTCAATAGTTTCGACTGTGAGTTGATATGTCAGTCAGTCAGTTTTTCCTTTTATATATATAGATTACACCCAGACACAGAACAAATGATCGTGCTCATCACACAAACATTTGTCCTGGGTGGGAATCGAACCCACGACCTCCGGTAAAGCAGTCAGGGCCACTAACCACTAGACCAACAGGCCAGATTGTTGCGTTTAAAATGACAGCTTTGTCTATTGTTCTTGACTTTTATTGTCATACATGCATTCTTATTGTGTTGATAAAAACTTTAGACATTTGCTGATGTATAGACGTAAATTGTTTTGTAAGAATAAAGATTTCTTTTTTCGGTGGGAAAATCATCCAATGACATCCACTGCCCTTGGGCGAAGCAAGAGTGTGTCAGACTTTTACTGACTAAAAACCCACTCCTGTTCCTTCTAATATCATACTACCCGTGGCCCCAGTAGGCTTCGACCCTGCTGGGCCCCTACGGTTTGCTGACATCTCCTTGAGGCGCTCGTGAAACAGTAAGCGCCGTCTACGACTTGGGCTCGGTCCGGACGGTTACTGGACGGTCGGCGAGCAATCCATTTATCGCCGTCCGCAAGAATAAAGATAAGGACAAACTGAGCCCACGTATGCTACGAATTATAATATCTAGACTCTTATACTCCATTCTCAATAAGATTAGACATTTACACAAAACCTTTTTTACTGTCCGTTCAATCGATTTTGACTTCTATCCCGTAGGCATGGATGGCATTAAAAGAAAAAAGTGGTGACAATAGCAACTATTAATTGCAGCCGCCATTTATCTTGCCATCAACGCATTATGAGTCAAAATCGGTTGAACGGACAATTTAAAAGGGTTTGGTTAAAGGTCTACTCTTATTGCGAATGGAGTATTTTGCATGAAAACAGACGACATACATGGGATGTGTGTGACGGTGTTGCGTATGCCAAGTAAGTTTCTAAGTCATCTATTTTCAAGTAAATTCAAGAGTCATCATAGATGCCGTAATTCGTGGCATACGTGACATACGTGTGTGCTGCGTCTTCCAGCACCTACATGTTCACCTCTCCAGAACTTTGCGGCCCCATCGACCATCTTTCCGCAAATGTGCTCTAACTCTATGTCATTAACCATAGATTGTTTTAAATTAAGTTTAATTAGTTAAGGGTTTTTTTTTAGGTGTTTAAGCTCCTTATCATCAAATAAGACTGGTCCTTGTCGCTAATGGTGTGGACAAAGTCAAAGTCATCTAACATTAGACACAGTAAATATACATTATCACGAATGTATATTTACTATGTCTAATGTTAGATGTTGTTTTACCCAACAAAACTCGTCCGAAATCTTCAAGACGTGAGTGTGTGCGAATGAATTTACACCGACCATGTATTAAGATCTTTTGTTACAATCATTCAAGTTCATGCATATTAAATACCAATACCCATTAAAAAAATACTGTTCAGATTAGTACCTAAAATTTAATGGACCTGACTCATAAATACTCCGCATCGGAATTCACGCATTCCAAAAAAAAAATCAAGTTTCACCAACTCGAAAACTGTCTAGTTTGATCCGTGTTAAATTTTTTGTTGCAACTAAAGCCCCACGAATATTTTTTTCCCAAGAAACACGTAAAAAGACTTCGTGTATCGTGCGATACAGATTTCACGAAGAAAAAACTGTTTTAAAAAAACGTCAAGGAAAAAAGAGTGGACGGCCCCGCCTGCCTCGTGTCGCGACTCACTGATGCAAACGGGAGAAATTTCACGAGATATCGACACTTTTGTATGACGAAAGATTTGAAGACTTAGGTTCTAATGATTTGAGAGATTGACACACCAGCTGTCAATCAAGATTGACACTCGGCTTCTTGAAAGATATTATTGGCAAGTCACAAATTATACGCAAGTCAAGCGATTGGTTAGGTATTGAAATTTAATTTAACCAATCACAGTAGAACAATTTGTTTTATTCATTTTGTCATAAATACCTGTATAAAAAATACAAAGATGCGCATAAAAACTTGCACATGGTATTCGTTGACCTCGAAAAGGCATATGACCGGGTACCTCGGGAGGTTCTATGGTGGGCCCTTAAGGAGAAAGGTGTGCCTGGGAAGTATGTGCAGTTGATTCGAGCGATTTACTGTCGATTCAGTACCCAAGTCCGAGGTCCAGAACAGATTGGAGGTGTGGTGGCACAGACTGGAGAGTGTTGGCCTGAAATTGAGTAGAACCAAAACGGAATACTTGTTCTGCGATTTCGGCGGTCTCTCCAATCCAGTGCGTTTAGCTCTCGCTGGAACGCCCATACCGATCTGTTCTGACTTTCGGTACATCGGGTCACTCCTCGGGTCCAAGGGGATGGTGAGGTAGACCGGGACGTAACACATCGGATTAACGCAGTATGGATGAAATGGCGACAGGTCACGGGAACAACTTGTGACCCACGGATGCCCCTCAAGTTGAAGGGTAAAATCTACAAGTCCGTGATAAGACCTATACTATATGGATCAGAATGTTGGGCTGTGAAAAAGACGGATGAAAAAAGATTGCACGTAGTGGAGATGAGAATGTTAAGATGGATGTGTGGTGTGACGAGAATGGATAAAGTAAGAAATGAGTATATTAGAGGAAGTGTGAAAGTGGCGCCAGTGACTGAAAACTTGAAAGGGAATCGTTTGTCTTGGTATGGTCATGCGAAGAGGAGGGATGAAACGCATGTTAGTAAAAGAGTTATGAGTTTACATGTGGATGGATGGAAAGGGAGAAGGAGACCAAAGAAAAGATGGATGGATTGTGGGAAGAGTGATATAAAAGAAAAGAAAGTTAATGATAGCATGACGAGTGACAGGGCAGAATGGAAGAAAAAAACATGTTGCGCCGCAGGGCAAGAAGATGATGATGAGATGGTGATCATATGACAAAAGCTTTAACTCGGACCTAAGTGCTTGCAAATTCTAATGTATTTAATATTGTATCCAATAGATTGCAAAAAATAATAATAAATACAGTGGTTGCAATGGTCATTGTAGATATACGTTTTGGGTTGCTTACTCATCGAAGTTTGAAGGGTAGCTCAATAGTGAACATATCTTGAAAAAATAAGAAATACAGTCGTATGATTTATTCAATAGACCCTGGTGAAGTGTGGAAGAATCTCCAGCCTGCAGAAAGTGCAAAAGAGGTTGATAAAGCGATGCTTAGCCAATGTCCGGCTGTGAAAGACTTTTGGATGAACAATGATGATGCCAATGATAATTTTAGTTAGGAAATTGTACTTTGGGGTCAATTCCCGCCCGGAATAAGTATTATATGGCCTACAAATAGTTGTTTTGGATCTGATTGTCTTGTGTATAAGTTTACAAGTTTGTGAGCGTAACTACTACACAGGAGTCAATCTTAGAGTCGGGTAATTTAAAAAAAGTTGTAAAAAGAATTCGACTTCATAAGGTTCAAGATGTTAAATATACGGCTTAAAAAAAGTAATCAACAAGTCATGCAAAATGCTAGTAGATAATTATATAAACAATTGTATTTAGTTTTGGCAGGAACTTAACATCAGATTTGGATTTTTTATTGAGGTTAATGGCATTTACTCGAATAATTCATTGTCTAGACGCGCTATTGTTCCTAAATCATTAACCTATTCTAAACTAGGAGTTAATACTTGTTATATTATGACATTCACACCTATTATAGTCTAAGACGAAAGTAAGTGAATCAGCTTTATAGATACTTGTATCTATAAAGTTTGTTTCAATATAATTCATGTCTAGTATTATTTGCTAGGTATGATTTGTAGTTAACACTGCTAAACATAACTTTTTATATTCTATATTTTGTTTTATTTATTATAAGCATATTCTATTCTTTCTATTAATATTTCGCAACGCTTATTGTGCATTTTTCTGTGCTTCCAAAAACGAAACCATTTGTCATGGATTTTCAATTTTCTTGGAGCTTATATTCAAAATGTTACCAAAATATTACTTAAGTTTTACTAACTAACGAATATCTATTCGTATTACAACTTTGTCCAAAACCGCTATTTTCGAAAACCATAACTAATTTAACATTAAAAATTCTACGTTTATACAGTAGAGGCTTTATCTCTCCGTCCCAATCTCATGTACAGCACAGAATCCGGTATCGTTGCATGCCGTCGCACACGGGTTGCCGCTGTCGTGTCCCTCCACCACATTACCATCTAAATCCCTGCTTACTAAATCTACACTTTAACACTCAGAGATAAGGATGAAAAAGCTGCAATGATAATTTTGTGCATCGTCGCTGTCCCGCCATTTCATTTCTTCTGTAGTGTCATTCGATAACCTGCTTTATGCAATAGAGATAAGGTTTGTGTTGGCCGAAGTTATAATGTTGTAGTTGATGTCTTTGCATTTGCTCTATATTGCTTCAAAAATGGCAGTTAGTACGTCGTAATAGGGACGTAAACAACGGCATTGATCTTTAGGCAGAATGAGTAGCTGTAGATGTGTTTTTGTTGACACGCAAAGGATTTTAGCCCCTATATCTATACAAACAAGGTTCATGTGTTATAAATGAGTTGGTTCGTTATGTGTATAGCCACTTACCTGACTTTTTACTGAGACACCCGTGCGTTGTCTATTGGGAACATTCTTATGCATGTCTCGTGAGTTAGCGTGAGGATAATTTCATATTAATATATTCAATAATTTACAAAATTACAGTTTATTTCGTCCTAAGTATAGGGGTCACCTGGTAGAGTAGTGTTTTGATCTACTTCTATTTTTGTCTCCCTCTCTCTTGTAGCTTTTGCTAGGATATGAAATCAGAAAGAAGGGCACGCAGTAGACCTTTATGTTATACGTATGCATGTATCACAAATCGTTTTCCGAATTCTGTTTATTATTATATTAACAACGTAACCATATTTTTCTAACTATTTATTGACTTAAAGAGTATTCGTGGAGTTTCTTCTTCATACAGATCTCTCTCTTTGGAAAACTCATTGGAACCTGCAAATAACTTTATCTTTTCTTTTGACGGACCGACCTTATTTAATGAAGAGTACTTGTGAATGATTTAATTGAAATAAATGCCTTGAGTTTGACAATTGTTCTCCAGAAAGAAATATGTTCTTGGATTGATATGAGTAGTAGTACCTGTGAATGCAAAAATCATCATGATGGAAATAGCGTAATGGTTGGCGCAAATTTTTATAGTTAACAGAGTTGTTGTTTGTAGTTATAATCTGTAAGTTAGTCCTAATACTGTGTCTTTTCTGCCAATTTTTTTTTTCTCTTTTTTTTCTTTTTTACAACACACCAAACATATTGTTACATCTATCCACAGGTATTTGTACTCCTAATTCTTGACTTCATAGAACATCTTGTTTTCCTGCCCAGCCTGGTATATTTTCGCCTTAAAACCACTATCTTTTGTTTCTTTTTGGTGTGGGAGATCAACGAATAAATCGTCTCGCTCTGCGTGAAGCGAGAGTAAGTGTCAAATAGCTAATGACTAAAACCCACCTGTGTTCTTACAGCTACTCTATGCGTTTCAAGGCCGTGGAAACTCTTTCGAATTATCTTATAGCCATGGCAGGCGCCTTGACACCTATAGTTCGATACGCATGGCAACCGCATACGTTTTAGATTTTATGAACTTACAAAGTAAAAAATATTTTTTTATATTCTCCTTGTAAAACAAGACCTTATGATTATAATTCAAGGAACTTACAGGAACATTGGGAGGACCATAGAGAGTTGATATATGGACAAGTATATACTCAGGGTGAGATAGATTGTTTTGATTTAAGCAGAGAGGTAGGAAATATTGCAGAACATCAACCGATAGATTTTCACGAAATATCTTCTTTAAGCATAGGGCAGACGGATGAATGGTGTCAAATATGTACTTTATAATAAATAAAAAAAAATAAAAAAAAATGAAATCAAGCGTCCAAACAGAAGTCACCTTAGTGGGAACATGTGGATTGTAAACCAAGTCAGTCATAGTGTTGATGGTTGGTAATCCAGCGATTCGTGGATGTAAACCAAGTTCTAAAGCTACCCCTGTTTGGACGCTGGATTACATCAGTGTGGCCTATACTTTAGACAATACTCAAACACTGCTACGCTTTATTACACCGTTAATTTCTGCTTACTCGCTCCGCTGAACTGGCCAAGTAATCTAAAGCACCCTTAAAGCAACAATTGTGTTTATTTAGTTAAAACAAAAATGTTTCTCGGACGGTTCCATTCTTCATTGTTAAAGCTGCGTTTCTCCGCAGAACAGATATGATCAATAAATATTTAAAAAATTTAAATTAAATTTTTTGCCTGACCAAATTTTTGGGCTACGCCATTTTCGTCCGCTAAAGCTGTCTTGGCAAGGCAAAGAATTAAATTTAGAAAATTTAACAGCTATTTTGACATCGACTCGCTGAGTAGAAGAAGAAGAAGAATATATTTCCAAATTCCAGGAAGCCAGCACTCGAACAATCCAACAAATAGTCTCCAGGTGCGAGAAACAGTTTCTATAGCACACAATAAAGGCAGTTGAACGCATCCAACACATACAAAACTACGCACGATAAAGCTCATTAAATTATGCATGCGTAGCATTTTGTAATGTTTTAAGGTCATGTTCGTAGTAAAATAACGGTCAGTCAAGTTTACAGAATTTTTAACATAACTGGGTTTGGACAATGATGAGACGACGTTTTGTATTGAAGTAGGAAGAAGTGTTGTAATAATAGTAATTATCTTTTTATAGGTAGTGAATACAGTATAAGATCGATATGTTATGCCAAGAAACGTATAAATATGGGTGCATGCAAATTTTAAAAAAAAAAAATAAGAATAAACTGGGCAAGTGTTAGTACTGAGGGTTCCGTACAAACTTACCTATGAAAATAGTTCAATTACCGAATTGAGTTACGAAGATTTTTCCGAATAACAAAAAAAAAATATGTGACGTAATCACAAATTTACAAATTTGAGATTTTTTCCTATAATTGTGCTATGAGACCTTGCTTCGTCATATTAATAACTGTATTTTTTATTGTTCTATTTGGTGGAGTTCATAATAGGTAACTATGGTCATTTTCATGCATATGCATTTATGTCGCTTTTTGAAATACTGCATGCGGTTAGACAACCACATTTTAGTTAGAAAAAGCAGATTGTACTATTATTCTAATGTTGTTATTGCTGTGTTCTGGATTAGTCATCAATTCATCAACATTTCAGCCGAAACACGTCCACTGTTGGATAAGCCACCCCCAAGTGTCGCCACAATGACTGGTCCCTGCATCTCGCTGTCATATTCTGAATTAGTAATAACGGGCATTTGGGGCATTTTAGTTTTGTCTTTCAAGTACCTAACTTATCAATAGATTTGCCCAATTATCCCGGTACTGCTATTTATTGCTAGATATTTTATTGGTTTCTACTTTTTATATCTCGACATGAGGTTAGAATTGGGTATTATGTAGGATTAAAACATTCAAATTATTTTATTTCAAATAAACCATTTCCTTTACTTTTGAAATGTCAAGAATTCAGTCAGAAAAATGATTCCAATTGCAATGTGCAAGAAGCATGGTTATAATTTTAGCATACTAGAATTTGTAGTAAACATTTTAGTAAACTAAAGTAGTACCACGCACTGTTCGGTTAACTTTTCTTACTTATTCCAGGAAATACTAAGTATTTTTTTTTTATATCAAACGTTGTACTTTTCCTATTGTCCCAATTAACTTTATTTTTATTTTTATTATTGATAGGCTCGCGTTTGACCACTATCTCACCTGAAAGTAAGCGATGATGTGGCCGACGATAGAGCACGCTTGCCTAGAAGTAACCTGTTCAACTCTTAACTTAAAGATCCCTAGGTTGTAGCTATCAGGAAACACAGAATCCGGCGGGGAATTCCACTCCTTAGCTGTACGCATTATGAATGTGTTTCCAAAACGCTTTGTACGTACGGGTGGGATGTCCACCATAACTGTAACGAATCTCTGATTACCCCTAAACATTACATCAAAATATATTCACAGTAATTCTCCAAACAGTTTTATTTCTACGACACAGTTCACTATAGCGAAGTCAGTAGTCATCGCCATGATACCAACGAGCATGAAGGATGAATACTAATTCCCAGCGATTGTATCGAAAGCGGTGGAAACCTAGCGTGCACAATGTCATGCCTGGTTACCGCCTGTCAGGTTATTGGCACCGATTACGTTGAAAGAGTTATGTGGTTGGTAATATAGTGGACGAATTATGTGGACAGTAATGATATTAAAGGACTTGGTTTTTATTCGAAGCTAGTTGAAGGAAGTTGACAATCAAAGTTCAGTCCTTGAGTAGGTACTAATAAAAATCATGTTTCTTATGTAAAAAGGCCACATAGAAAAGGAAAGAATTTTTTTTTTAAAGGCACACACAAAACAAATAAAAAAGTCACAATAGTTTTTTTTATTTGTTCAGATCAGGCACTAGTATATATAGTGCCTGATCTCATTGTACTCTCCTGATCCGCCTGACTGCGATCCCACCTGATGGTAAGTAGTAATGCAATCGTTGATAGTGAGGCGCACTAGTTTATTAAGAGCCTATTCCCCCTAGCCTCAAAACACATAAATTATAATCGGACGGGAAGACCGCAGCAGGCAAGTTGTTCTAGTCCCTCAATGTACGCGATATAAATGACTAGGCGAAACGCTTGGTCCGGACCGTAGAGGTTACAACAACGTAAGGGTGTATACTCGCCGTTCGTCGGATTGTCCCATGGTAGAAATGAGATGGTGGAATCAAGTCATGCAATTCTTCAATTCATGCGCACACTTTCCGAAATGCATCCTGTAAAACACCGAAAGGCTGGCTACCCTACGCCTGTACTCAAGGCTTTATAGATTGAATTTAACCAGATATGGATCACCAATTAGCCTCTTCGCATGCCTTTCCACCGAGTCCAAAGATGCTAGGTGACATTTTGCAGAACCAAAAATAAACAGTGACGTTGTGTGTGCAGGATGGCTGCGCCAAAAAGGTCATTTCAGCAATGTTACTAGATAGATGTTATCTAACGCTGGTCTTCCAATAAACCTCAAGTGACGGAGCAAACAATTTCGAATATTATTATACTACGTATTACATATAATAAAATAAAAAAATACTTTTGATAATATAAATGGTCCACAAATTGACATTAGGTTTGTCATCATACTATCATCTTTTTGTCATCATATTGTCATCGTACATCATACATCAATAAGTGAACTTAACGGGCTAGTAATGATGATGTCATTACTAGCCCGTTAAGTTCACTTATTGTCTCAATAGAAAAATTTCTATTTGTTTTTTGAATGTTATACCAAAAAATAATCCCACTCTGGGTGGTGAGGGGGAGTTTCAGACTTCTACTTGTGTGTTCCACCCATTACATTCTAAAAGTTAGATAATCATCATCATCATCATCATCATCATCATCATTTCAGCTGAAAGTCAAAAATCATGCTGAGAAGGCTCCAAGAATTTACGATGAGGCACCACGTACTTAAAGATGAACAATTTGGGTTTAGAAAAAATAGCACCACGTCATTGGCATGTTTTAATTTGATGAAGACTGTCACCCAGGCGGTAAATGAAGGCTTACCAGTAGCGACTATCCTCTTGGACATGAGCAAGGCATTCGATTTTGTGGACCATGAATTGCTCTTACACAAGCTAGAAAAATACGGCATAAGAGGAAAAGCGAACGACTGGTTAAGAAGCTACCTGAAAAAGCGACAACAATGTGTGGAAATGTCCAGAATACATAATGGGGAAAAGGTTTCATATAGAAGCGACTATAAGGAAAATTATTTCGGAGTGCCGCAAGGCAGTGTATTGGGGCCTTTTTTGTTCCTCCTCTACATCAATGACCTCCCAAATATCACTCGCCACACAGTGATTTTATTTGCTGATGACACTACCCTTGTTGTGAAAGGTGAAAGAGTAGACACCTACGAGCATGAAATAAATGAAGCTGTCAAAAATATAATACACTGGTTGAACACCAATAACCTGCAAATTAATATGGAGAAAACGAAAATGATCCAATTCCAAACATATAGGAGAAACCCGTCAACGCTAAATATTAAATATAATGACACTACTATCGAACAAGTAGTAAGTACTGCATTTCTGGGCATACAACTAGATCAAAACTGCGATTGGAAAAAGCATGTCGACTATGTTTGTGACAAACTGGACAGATTTATCTATGCACTAAGAAGATTAAGAGCAACAGTTTCAACTGAAGCGGCTCTTTGCGCATATCACGGTTATGTTTCGTCCGTACTCTCATACGGTCTCTTATTGTGGGGTAACTCGGTGGATATCACTAAAGCATTTATTGTACAAAAAAAATGTGTGCGTGCAATCTGTGGAGCTGGTTATATGGATAGTTGTAAACCACTGTTTAAAAAATACAATATATTACCATTAGCATGCATGTATGTCAAAGAATTATGTCTATTTGTACGACAACATCCAGAATATTTTATTAAACATAGAGATGTAACTAAAAGGAATGTTGCCTCTAGAGATAAACATAGGCTCTGCTTGCCACAATCCAAGCTTGGTTTATTTAAAAGAAATTCGTTTATAATAATAATAATAATAATAATAATAATATTCACACAACTGTCACACAACGCCGTCTAGTCTCAAGCTAAGCAGAGCTTGTGTTATGAGTACTAGACAACTGATAAACATACTTAAATATTTCTAAATACATACATATATTATAGATAAATTACACCCAGACACAGAACAAATGATTATGCTCATCACACAAACATTTGTCCTGGGTGGGAATCGAACCCACGACCTCCGGCATAGCAGTCAGGGCCACTAACCACTAGACCAACAGGCCAGTCAAATAATGGCTATTAAGGTTTACAATAAATTACCAAATGCCTTAAAAGAACTACCTTTACCTATGTTCAAAAAAAAGTTGATTCAATGGCTGACGCAAAAATGTTTTTACAGTGTCAATGAATATATGTCATTTAACGAACGCAAAGTAGGAAAGTAATGGCAATTTTAGTTCTATTTACATTTTTATTCTATTTTTTAAACTGACATTTAATATTTAAGATTTTTTGTTTCTGACATTTTAAATTCATGTGAAGTTCAATAAATGCTTTCATTTTATTTTTAAGTTGACAATTACTATTATCATATTTTTGACATTTTATAATATTCATGGACATTAAAATTATTATATAGAATTTGACATTTGATAGTGATAGTAGATATTTTATAGACTTTGATTTTTATTACTTTGACATTTTATCAATGTGCATGGACCATTAAATTACTTTATAGTGATAGCAGGTATTGGTAACCTCTGATGTCACATTATTATGACATTTTAAATTAATGATTATATTTGCACTGTATTAATATTTGCACACCACAAGTTATGGTAGAATGTAAATGGGCCTAACTAAAATTAAGATCATACTACTTTGTACACCTACATTCTAGCAAATAAATAAATTATTATTATTATTATTATTATAAAGACGTCCACTGTTGGACATAGGCCTCCCCAAGTGTCGCCACAATGAACAGTCCTGTGCGTCTCGCATCCATCGGATTCCCGCAACCTTTACCAGGTCATCGGTCCACCTTGTAGGATGCCTTCCAACGCTGCGACTAAAGTTAAGCTTTTGTAATTGACAAGCGTCAAAACTAATACAACACTTAAAAATCTAAGGTAGAAAACAAACACACACAAAATACATAATATTATATTTAGTAGTCACAAAAAACAAATGCCTGCCCTGTATAACATTACGAAGGAGAGTGCTCTCAATTAGGTTAATGTCAAAATGTACGAGATGGTTCACACCTGTGCCTTCATTCTATTTAAAATTATCACTCTCAGAATATATATTTAAAATAGTGGCGTCCCAGTTCACCTGTGCAGAGTGTTTTTATAAATCTAGAGGTAAAGCATCTTGAGTTGTTCTCAGTGTCAAATTAATCTAACGTCTGGCCAGTAAACAATTCTATCAAGAGACAACAAATCTTAGTATTGATACCAAATTAAAACGTCTTCTTTCTCATCGGCTACAGGGTCCGTAGGCAGCCTGCTTTTGCTTTTATATTGTCATTATGGATAATCCAGAATCGGTTTGATTTCATATGGTTGACTTGTTTTTATATGTCCAAGTAAGGACTCCCCAATGCGCGAGGCCCATAGCTGGTGCCCTGGTTTTCGTTTAGGTTTAAAGTTATCTCTGCGTAAAGTATTTGCCCAACAGTTTTAAGTAATGAAAGAAAGAGAAAATTTGGTCCTTTTTTGCCACTAGCGACAAGTGTGTATACTATGGCAACAACTCGTCCTGACCCCTTCGTGGAATACATGCATGACGTGGTTCCGACAGCTGTATAGATTATCGCTTGATGTATTGTTTGCTTTTGATGAATCAAGTCTCATACGTTGCATAAGACTTTACTAAAAATAAGTACTTGTACCTTTCCATCGATTTTCCGAATTCAAAAATGTTTGACAACCTAGTGACGTTTCGGTAGCGCATGTCAATCTCATTTGACATTTGAGCCATCTTTATTGCCAATAGAATCCCATATTGTGACTTCTACACAAGGAGTGTCTCTTCCGACTTTATTATATACCCAAGTGTATCTCAAACTAATATTTAGTTAAGATAACATAGTACAAAATGTCCTATCTATGTGGAACAATCTACATAATTTTATGCAAAATAATGAACGGTGTGGCCCTTTGCACCTTGCAAAATTGTTTGTATTTGTGTGGGCTTAAAATAAAACTTTGTTTCTAGAAAAAAAAAAGCGTGAGAATTCGTAATCTTTAAAATATGTTTTCATTGACTGGTCTGTTGGTCTAGTAGTTAGTGACCCTGACTGCTATGCCGGAGGTATTTAGTTCAATTCCCACCCAAGACAAATGTTTGTGTGACGAGTACGATTGTTCGGTCTGGCTGTAATTTATCTATAATACAAGTATAGAAGTGTAGTCTGTATGTTTTAGAATTGTATAAGTATGTTTATCAGTTATCTAATACTCATAGCACAAGCTCTGCTTAGTTTAGGACTAGATGAGGTTGTGTGAAAGTTGTGGAATATTATATCATTATTATTATATATTATAACATAATTAAGAGCTACCATTATTTTCTTCTATCACCAAGAGCACCTGTTAGCTCGTTCATACTATTTATTTCAAGACTATTTAGATTCACTCTACTACTACAAGGTTATTATCTGCTATCCCAAAATATATACGTCCAGTCTATAACAAAAAGAAATCAACAGTGACTAAATCTATAATTAATATTATAAGAGACTCCATTCTCTGCTGATTATAATTAACTACGCTGACTTCTCTTTTGGGTTATAGAAGTCTAGATAAGTCTACTTGTAAACTGTTTTTAAAAGAGCGAAGTATGACCATGATCGGCTCAGGATCTGAAAACAAACAATAAGTTTTTATAAAAATTTAGTTAAGTGTTTTTCCAAATTGGTAATCAAAATGATGATGATGATGATGAAAATCAAAATCAAAACGCTACAGGACGGGTACAAGTATAGAAAGTGTAGAGGGGTAAAGAAAATAACAAAAGAGAGGTTGTTTTATGAATTTGAGTAATAACTCTCAACAATGGAAGGTGAGATTTGTATGGTCCCAAGCAATACTGAAAAAATACGAAAACTGTGACCAAACTAGGAATTTCTGTCGAGTGGGTGGGTTGGTGGGTTTGGACCATTACAAAATATTTATGAGTAAGAAAATGAAAGATTATAGTATTAAAGTAAGATAAATTTATTTTTGTTATACTTCAACACGCAAATTTTAGTAAGAATTTATTAATGATACATTGAACATGCAGCAATGCTTTCTTTTTATCATAAAAGGAAGCATTGCTGCATGTTCTGCAATCTATAAAAATACTACACAAACAAAACAATATAGTATAACCCCCTACTTTTCTGAAGACACGTGTACCAATAAGTCAAGACACAATATTGTTCAAGAAAGAAAAACAATAAACCCGTAACATTAATACAATTTCTAACTAGATATGATAAACAACAGAGAGCTGAACAGGGCATCTTATAAAACAGGCTAAGTATAAAATTATGCTATAACTTTATAACACAGAACATATACAGAAGGTACACAAAGAAAGAGCCAAACCATTTAGTACAATGAAACCTGGTTAATTGGACCCTGGATACGTGAAAAACTTGTAGTACTGGTACAATGAGTTCCCGACACTATTGCATTGAAAAAACCTATATCACTAAGAATAACAAACCTCTATAGCTGAGATGTAGTACGTTTAAAGCCAGAACTACACTAGACTGCACACGTGGATCACGCCCGATTTGTACGTAGCGGCGCGTTGCGTGGCGTGGATCTAATGTAGCTCTGCAAGTCTAGTTGCCATATAAAATGTATGGAGACCGACGCGCCCATGTGTGTGCAATGTAGTTCTACCTAAGTTTTTCTCTCTACTTGATACATTTTTAGTAATAATAGAGAATGTCCATTAAAAATATTTGATGTCTAACCAGTTTATTAAAAAATATATAAAAATGTAATGCAACAAAAATATTAACTGAGAAAACAATAACACAATTGGTAAAAAAGCTAACGAGAAACAAAATTTTTAAATAAATATTTCGGGCATATAGGCCTGATGAACTTTGACGTCAAACAACGTCAGGCTTCTCTTTCTCATTAGCAGCATTGAAGCTATAACTTCGTTGTTGATAAAGATATTTCAAAAATTGTTTCATATTTGTTTATTAAAACTAAAAATGAATTAATTTAGAAAATAAGAAATTGCAAACATATTAATTGTAAATTTAGCACTTTAAATAATAATATTACTGCGTGGTTTACAGGTTGCGGAATCTTGTTTGTAAACATCAGCATTTCTTGGCTTTCTGTAAATGAAACATTGTCACATCGAGCGTGGCTATTTAGGAAATCGTGTAAATAAAAAGCGTCATGTGTGACCATTCTAGTTCCACTGAGCCCCTAATTATCAAGGTTTCAATATTTTAAGATTCAAAAGAACCCACAGTTATCAATAACATTGTTTTTACTGTCTTCTAAATAATAGGTCTTCCAAACGTTCTAACCTTATAGTGGTTGCCATTAGTATCGGTTGTCATTCGTAGATCTTTGATAGTCGTTACAGGTAGTCAGATGCCAGAAAGTCTGACCATCAATCTATCCAAGGAGTAAAGTGATACCCAGTAACTGTTGCTCCATGTAAAACACAGATATCGTATCTGGTTGGATTGGAAGCTGATCCCAAGCTAGTTGGTAAGGCTAGGGATATAGCATAGCATAGTCGGCCTTTTAATTTTCCCACTGTTGGGACTCAGGCCTCCTCTCTAGGAGAGGGAATGGGCCGTAATCCACCACGCGGCCCCAGTGCGGGTTGGTGGATGTCACATGTCTTCGAATTTTTGGTTCTAGGACATGCCGGTTTCCTCACGATGTTTTCCTTCACCGTATTGAGAGCAGTGGTGATGAAATAAATTACACAAAGTAATGCGCCTGACTGGGTTTGAACCCGCGACCTACAACTCGTAAGTCGGGGCCGTTACCACTCGGCCACCACTGCTCTCTAGACTCACTGCTATCTAAGGATATGAGTGGTTATAACTACTTTAAAAGAGCTTTATACTTGATATAATCAGTCAGTTTATCATCCCAATGAATCGTAATATCAGGGCAAAATGTCCTAATGCATGTCATCGTTTATGCGTGTGCCCAAACTCATACAGTTGTTGAAGCGAGATTGATTGACAAACATCCAAACACCAACCATTGATGTTAGTCGGATTTTTCCAAATCAATTAGTATTTTTATCTTCCATTCTTTCCCAATCGTTAAGGCACCCGCCTTTTATGCATGAGGCGAGTAACAATGTGAATTCTTCAATTTCTAAATATGTACTTTTCTTTTTCGTCAACTCAGAACTTTTCTAAGTTTATCTAGGACTTTACTGACATCTCGTCTCTGGGAAACCACGTAAAGCCCTTGGTCTCGGTTATCATTCGTAGAACCTTGACAGTCGTTAGATAGGTAGACACCAAAAAGTTTGACTATTAGTCTATCCAAAGCGTATTGCGTTGCCTAGTAACTGGGTTCCAATTTTTTTTTTTTTTTTTTTATTTACAAAAGAATACAGGATTATCTAAGTTAAATAGCAACCAAGAACCACTAAGATTTAAACTTGTGCTATCATGAATCTGACCCAATATCGAAACTATACAAAATGAGTTTTTTTTTAAATGTGTACTTTATTGTCGATAACAATTTATAGAATCTTTAGGTCTTTAAATAAGTAAAAAAACATTCTTAAATAATACTTCAGTAATATTGCTTAAGTTTGCATTTGGTATTTTTGTGTGTAATATTTTTTTTTTATTTCATATTGTCGATAACAATTTATAGAATCTTTAAGTTATTAAATATGTAAAAAAACATTCTTAAATAATACTTCAGTAATATTGCTTAAGTTTGCATTTGATATTTTTGTGTGTAATATTATTTTTATTTCTGAGGGTAGACTATAAATAAGTCTCGGTACAATATACCCGGTAGTTCACTCGCCATACGTATTGTTGGCGCGCTGTGTACGAAACCTATTCTCAGAAATTGCCCGAGTGCATACAGGATGTTCGATTTTTTCAATTGGAAAAAAGAAGATCATACAATCCATCTACAGTTACTTTCAGCCTACCAGTCCTTTGTCGAGAATTTTAAATAGTGGTCCTTTTGCCCAGTCCTCTGCGTTATCATCATAGCAGTGTTATGGGTTGCCAGTAGCTAAAAATAACTTGCTCACCGTAGTGAACGCCCCCAGGTTGAGAACCGCAAACTTCCATGCCGTCAGTCGGCATGCCTTTTGAGACCTGCAATCATGGATCACGTAAGGATAAGGGTTCATGAACTTCTTATTATTTAAAAACATTGGAACTGCAACTGATTCTGTGTCTCCTATAGACTGTGAAATGTAGTGTTGTAAAACGCTTTACAATTTCGGAGTTTAAACATTTAGTTTTTCGTAAGAGTATTGAGGGTTTCCTTTTCCTAGAGAGGAGGCCTGAGTCTCAGCAGTGGGAACATTATAAATGATAAAAGATATCAAATAGATTTAAAAAATCACTTTTTACACGTAATTTTTTTTTGTCAGTTTAAACTAGATGAGGCCGTGTGTTTCCTAGCTTCCCTGAGAACGAGAGTGGAAACGGCGAGAGATGTCGTGCGGTGTTCCGCAGGGATCGGTACTAGGACCGCCCTTGTGGAACATCGGATACGACTATGTGCTGCACGGCGACATCCCTGACGGGGTCAGCGTTGTCTGTTACCCAGACGACACGCTGGTCCTGGCGCAGGGAGAGTCGTACCAGGCGGCGGTCGAATTAGCGACACGCGGGGTTGCGATAGTCGTTGATAGGATCCAGCAGTTGGGACTCGAGGTGGCGCTGCACAAGTCCGAGGCCATGTGTTTTCACGGCCCTCGGAGCGCGCCGCCTCGGCGCTCCCAATTAACGGTAGGAGGAGTTCACATCGGCGTCGGGTCGACGATGAAGTACCTGGGACTCGTCCTCGACAGCCGGTGGAATTTCGAGGAGCATTTCCGACGTCTGGCTCCCAAACTGAATCGGAACGGGGCTGCCCTCAAGCGGCTCCTGCCCAACCTCGGGGGTCCAGACGCCTCCTGCCGGAGGCTCTACGCAGGCATCGTCCAGTCCATGGCCCTTTATGGGGCGCCGGTGTGGGCACCGTCATTGGGAAAGCGACCGGCGGCCCAGCTGAACGCGTGCCAGAGGGTCATGGCCATACGTATGGTGCGGGGATACCGCACGGTTTCCCGCGAAGCGGCGAGCCTCCTTGCTGGCCAGCCACCATGGGATCTTGTAGCAAAAGACCTTGCACGCATGCACGATTTGCGCGTGGAGATGCAACGCCGTGGTGAAACTCCGCTGCCGCGACAAGTCACGGCATGGCGGAAAGAGTTCCGGCGGGATTTCATGGCGGAATGGCGACAGCGACTATCGCAACCCAGTGCTGGGCACGCCGTAATTATGGCGGTAAGTCCCTTCTTTGAGGAGTGGCTGGAAAGGCAACACGGCGTCATTACCTTCCGCATGACGCAGGTCCTTACCGGACACGGTAAGTTCGGGAAGTTCCTGCACCGGATTCGTGCGGAAGCGACGCCCGGGTGTCGCCACTGTGTGGACCGCCCGGAGGACACGGTGGAGCATACGGTGGAGGTGTGCCCCGCTTGGGCAGAGCAACGCCGTGTCCTCGTGGGGGTAATTGGCGGCGGCGATCTCTCGCGCCGGGCCTTGGTACAGGCCATGGTCCGAGGCGAGGAGGAGTGGCAGGCGGTCGCCTCCTTCTGCGAAGCAATAATGCTTGCAAAGGAGGCGGCCGATCGCGAGAGGCAGCGGTCCTCACGCCCCAACCGCCGCCGGGATTCCGATCCCGATTTCCGGCCACCGTAGGCGCGGGCTTGCGGACGGCGAGCAATGGGTGGCTTGCCGTCCGACCGTCCGGTAAACGTCCGGACCAAGCCCAAGTCGTCAACGGCGCGTGCTGTTCCACGCGCGCCTCAAGGAGATGTCAGCAACTGTAGGGGCCCAGCAGGGTCGAAGCCTACTGGGGCCAAGGGTCTGATTCTAAAAGGAAGACTCGGCCCTGGTACGAAAGGCAACGAAGGAACAGGAGTGGGTTTTTAGTCAGTAAAAAGTCTGACACTATCTCCCGCCCCGCCCAAGAGCGGGGGATGTCATAAGATGATTTTCCCACCGAAAAAAAAAAATCAGGGGCCAGTGGCTGATTATGCTATTGAGGGCTATGAAAACAATGCCAGTATTTAGGTCATATCGAAACGTTTCAACCCTGAAAAGCATGCCTATTTATTCATTTCATGACAACGTCGCAATCGGACCAGTACTTTCAGAGATTACCTCCTACAAACAAAAAAACAAATTTTACCTCTTTATTTTATTAGTGTAGATAGATAATAATAATAATATATACCCAGATGCATAAACTAATACATGAGTACTCAAACCACTGGCAGCATAATCAGCCTTATTATATTCGCACGCTGGGACTCAGGCCTCCTCTCTACGACAGGGAATAAGCCGTACTCCACCACGCGGACCCAGTGCGTGTTGGTGGATGTCACATGTCTTCGAATTTTTGGTTCTAGGACATGCCGGATTCCTCACGATGTTTTCCTTCACCGTTTTAAGATTGATGATGAAATACTTTACACAAAGTAATGCCCCTGGCTGGGTTTGAACCCGCGACCTCGTAAGTCTCGTAAGAGTAAGTCGGGGCCATTACCACGCGGCCACCACTGCTCCAAACAATTGGTATCTATCTACAAGAAGACAATTGTGAAATGTTAACGCTCGTTAACGAGCATTCGATCTTTTCATCTGTCTATAATCGTGCAAATATGTAATTTGTTGTGTTGTTTAGTTTATTGTATCAAGGAGTGTTAAGTACCTCATCATGACAAGAAGTATAGTCTTCTTGGAGTCTGCATCAGCGTCGTACCACGGACAATTGTAGAGATAGTTCTTTATTTGAACACTCTGTAAACGAATCCGAACAATAAAGAAAATGATGATTAAGTATCATAATATCTAGTTTTATAACAACAAAGTGATTATTATTTTCAAATAAACCATTTAAAATTGCACTTTTAAATTGTCAAGAAGTCAGCCAGTTAGAAAAATGATGCTAATGGCCCACTCCAAAGTGTAGATCTCTATGGAAAAGAATGTGCAGGAAACTCCATGTACATTATTTTCAACAAGTATTGATTTATTCGTGTATTATGGAAAACCTCTTTTCTTTTTAAATGAAATGACTCTGATTTGCAGCGATTCGTCATTCAAGTTTTTTTTCTATTATTAATAGGCTCAAGTCTTTTAAGTTTTTCTATTTTATTATAAATCCAAAGACATTCAAGTCAAAGCCTTTCTTTTTTGAGACGGGCAACCATCAAGCCTTTTCTACCGCTGTTGTTTGAGCGAGAGTAAACAAATTAAAAGCTTCCTGTGTTCGTTCAGTTGCCCTTTGCGTTTCAGGGCCCTGGTATTAGGTACCACGGCCTCTTTCGAATAAGCTCCGATTTACTTAGCCCTACAATAAAATAATTCAAAACAAACCTTGTATGAGCCTAGCTAAAGCTGACTACTACTACGTACTATGTCTGTACATGTATTCTAGTCGAAGTAGATGCCACACAATATCTGGACATAATACCTTCTTGGAAAACCAATTCAATTGGAAGCAACTAAGCTCCACTTCAGCCTCTGTATCAATAGGATCATCTGTCTGGACAGAATTGAGAGCTTATAGAGCCATTATTAGTGTAAAGGTATATTGAAGGTCTGACTACTGCCTCGATAGTCACAATCATTCAGATCAACAGTTTCTTAGTAGCATAGTCGACCTTATAATGTTCCCACCGTTGGGACTCAGGCCTCTTTATGAGACGGAACGGGAAATAATCCATCACGCGAGCCCAGTGCGGGTTGGTGGATGTCACATGTCTTCTAATTTTTGGTTCTAGGACATACCGGTTTCCTCACGATGTTTTCCTTCACCGTTTTGAGAGCAGTGGCTCTAAATTTGGCCATTTAATGGTAATAGGTTTTGCCACTTGCAGTTGGTTCATTAAAATTTGGATGTAACTATAATAATCCATCAGTATAGTCAGAGAAATAAGATAATATATTGTCACATTTTCTATCTATCTTAACTTCTGCTATTCAAGAAATTAGTGTCCGATAATTTGTTTAAAATTACCTGTTGATATATATAGTTATACATAGGAGCAGTGGTGGCCGAGTGGTAACGGCCCCGACTTACGAGCTGTAGGTCGCGGGTTGAAACCCAGCCCAGGCGCATTACTTTGTGTAATTATCTCATCGCCACTTCTCTCAAAACGGTGAAGGAAAACATCGTGAGGAAACCGGCATGTCCTAGAACCAAAAATTCGAAGACATGTGACATCCACCAACCCGCACTGGGCCCGCGTGGTGGATTACGGCCCATTCCCTCTCCTAGAGAGGACGCCTGAGTTCCAGCAGTGTGAACATTAAAAGACTGATTATGCTATGCTATACATAGTTAGATAATATATGTAGAACAAATTGTCGTACACTTATTTCTTGAATGGCAGAAGATAAGATAGAAAATATGACAATAATATCTCATTGCTCGTGACTGTATCTATTTCTTCAATGAACAAAATAGTACTTTATTACAATAGTACTTTAGGTTCTTTCTTATATCTTTATATATATAATTCTACAGCACCTAACTCCTCTGCTTTCCTCCTGTGCGGCTTATTTGAGTGGGTTCCTGGATAGTTTATAAATACAATTGAATCCGGTAGGGGGCACTGTAATCGGTCAATTTTTTTTCTGACAAAATGCAAGATTTTGGGCAGGACAACATCTGTCGGGACCGCTAGTGTCAATACAAAAATATGACTAAATAAAATAGCTAATAACAACAATATATTTACATTTCTTACCGAATTCATCAACAAATCCCCGAAGTAGCACACCATTGATATTTGAGACAGACTCATCAACAGAAAAGTAAAGAACGCGATGACAATGTTCATCTGATCCGATACCTGAATCAATAAAAAACCATGACATAGTAGAAATCATTTCCTAAATTAGTTTTGGTACTTCAGTATCACAACTGAAAATTTTGGGGAGAAACTTGGGGAGGCCTATGTCCAACAGTGGATAGCTGTAGTCAACAATTGAAATTGTTCACTACCAAGTCATCATCATCATCCACTGACCAAAGACGTCCACTGTTGGACATAGGCCTCCCCAAGTGACACCACAACGATAGGTCCTGCGCGTCTCGCGTCCATCGGATTCCCGCGACCAGAGTGCTTAGTGCGAGTTGGCTTTCTTATTGGTTAAGAGCCTGGAGCGGGCAAATCAGAACGCCGAACGTCATAAACGTGTTGATCGCGTTAACGTTAGATAACTCGCACTCGGCCCACTGACCAGGGTCACCGGTACGCGGTCGCCACTCCAGATCTTTTCAGCCCCATCGAAGATATGTTTTGCGAGCTATGTGCCCTGCCCACTGTCACTTAAGTTTGGCGATTCCACAATTACAACTATGACTATCAAGTACTTTTTTTAATATTTAACTTTTACTGGATTCTTGTTATAAGTTATGTTAAATCTCCCGTGCATTTGGCATCTTTCTTTCTTTCTTTGACTGGCCTGTTGGTCTAGTGGTTAGTGGCCCTGACTGCTATGCCGGAGGTCGTGGGTTCGATTCTCACCCAGGACAAATGTTTGTGTGATGAGCACGATCATTTGTTCTGTGTCTGGATGTAATTTATCTATTTATGTATGTATTTAGAAATATATAAGTATGTTTATCGGTTTTCTAGTACTCATAACACAAGCTCTGCTTAGCTTGGGACTAGACAGCGTTGTGTGATAGTTGTGGAATATTATTATTATCATTATCTTTATCTTATTTTCCTGTTTTCAATTGACCGAGATTCTAATTAATTTCTTCTATTTTTCTTTATCGTCACCTCTCTCTCACACTTTTTTCATGCAATGCATTATCACTCATTAACAAATCTCATTCCATTTCATATTTTCTTTGTTATTTTGTATTTATAACACATGTATTCAAAGTAAAAAATGACAACTTATGTAATCATATTTACCGTAATATTGAAGGCACTGAGGCAAATTAATATTGAGCTGGTCACAATATTGAATAGCGAAGATTTTGTAAACAAGATTTCAGATAGATCCACGAGACTGAAAAACAAGAAAAATAAAAAACATAAACGGAAGAAGAACTTACACAATCAGAGTGATACATAACTTGCAAAAACACGTAATCTTCAAAAACCAGCACTGAATATGCTCCTCTGTGTTTCAATCAGTAATATAAAAGACGCAGGTACCGCATTGTGCTTTTACCAAATTAATAAAGAAGAATATGTAACAGAAGCAACGACAAGACAACTTACTAACATTAAAGATCTAGCCTGAAGACTGGCTCGTTATTTGCATAAAGAAGAAGCTTTACCAATCAACGTCATAATGCTGCCAATCTTGATTATGTCAGCAATGTAGTATGTACTCCTCCACATTGCTGATATGATCAAGACTGAAGTTTCGTTTCAACGCTAAAGTGTATTGGCTTTTAATATACATATATATGTAAGTAATTGGATGTTCAGGGAAATATAAAACTAGACGAGAAACATCCAAACCAGTTAAATGTCCAGCTTACATTATCAGACTGTGTGCACAGATTAAAGAAACACAGAATATTGGAACTCGGCAGTATCCGGACGGGCCATAATCCACCACGCGGGCCCAGAGCGGGTTGGCGGATGTCACATGTCTTCGAATTTTTGGTTCTAGGACATTATATTAGTATGGAGGATAATTCTAATGAGAAATATCACTCCACCGGAATTCTTCGTTCAGCGCATCTGCTCAAAGTCGGAACTGACTGATTGCACGATATATCTTGAGAAAAAAAAATGTATTAAAGGTTATAAATACTCTTATTTAATATTTAAGTAATTTATGAGTACCTACACATTTATCGTTATTTATAAAAAAAAAACATTCACTAAGAAAACAAACTATAATTATTACTACAATGCCGTATGAAGAGAATATCTTTCAATAAAAGGATGCAGATTATAAAGTTATAAAAAGAACTCAAGTGATTTCAACATTTTCAACTTTTCGTCTTTAAAACATGTAATCATTTTGATTTATTGATTTGCTCATTGGCTATTAACTAACAATAATATATAACTATTTGAATGGTACGAGTATCTTCTGCATAAATACGTATCTTTTATATAAATATATTAATCTAGTACTGTTTTTGTTCAAAGTTGTCTAGCTGTAGAAGCTATTTCATAGAGAATAATTTATAATGTTATTACTATTGCAGTCACTCAAAACCTCATAAAGGCAGTAATGATTAAATTTTATGGACTTTTCTGAATATACCTATTAAAAGGCAGTGAACGCATTGACTAAGAAAGCAGCTTTTATTCCTCTATAGTTTGAATTAGCTAATACTTTCTTCATTAATACGCTTAATATTCAATCATTAGATTTTAACCATAAGGCGAGGTTGCACAAATGAAAAAAATTCTTTATTTGTTCAAAACGTTAGTACAAGATACCCAAAATTAGGTACATCAGTTGACTTATAAACTAAAGTAAACAATATATCTCTGGCCCCCACACTAGGATACCCTGTGTCGTGAGGTCCAGTCCCTTCCGTAAATTTACAAATTAATTAATAAATGCAGTTTTGTGTATATTTTGCTATTATTATTCTTCGAATTTAAAAGAAAAAAAAAATATACAAAAAGAAAAAGTTAGCTACTCAAAAAAGAAAAATTGAAGATGCGTTTATGAGTGTGTGTGTGTGTGTGTGTGTGTGAGATGATGTGACCGTGTGATGGCGTATGTGTGTGAGCCTCTGGAAATCCACAAATATAAAAGATAAAACCATGACAAAATGATTTTTAACCGCTGGGTAAAAATTAAAACATGTTACAAATTAGTTGGCTTGATAAAAACAATCACGAATTTGACCCTAACTTTCGAATATAGAGTTATCTTTTCTCAGCATCGCACTTTTAATTAATGTACCAGGATGGCATATTAAAAAGGACCACACGATAAAAGCCAAAAGACCACACGGCTTAAAGACTTCAGTGCCATTTAGGCGATATTAATTATTATTCGTCACACACTTCGCCTAGGCAAAACGTTGGCCTAGCTAAGTTTATTTATATATTCAAATCACAACGAGTTTGCAATTAATTTTATGTTTTATGTTCAGCTACTGCATGAATAAGTTACAGGCATGCACATCTAGGTTATTAGGTAACGAACTAACTTTCGCGTTTATGACATTGTCAAGGTTGAACGCGGTGTGAAAATGGTTTGGATTGTTGTTAGGGAGTAACTGCTTGGTGGTTGAGTTGTGTTGCTAAAAAACAGTCTACTACTTATTTAGTTGTTTTAATTTCAATATGATAAGGAAGCACCTAATGGTACTCTTTTTTTCTAGGTGGGAAAATCATCTAATGACAAATCTTGGGTGGAGTGAGAGATAGTGTCAGACTTTTACTGACTAAAAACCTACTCCTGTTCCCTCTTTGCCTTCATCCCGGAGCCCCGGGCTTCGCTTTCACACTACCCGTGGCCCCAGTAGGCTTCGACCCTGCAGAGCCCCTACGGACCTAATGGTACTGAGACTTAAAAATTAGTGCAATTATAGATTTCACACCCCCACTTTGTATGCAGACTGCTTGAAAATTAACTGGTCTGGAAGTATTCAGTTGTTTTTGGAACAGTTTTAATAATTTTTAGGGTTTCGTATCTCAAAAGGAAACAACGGAACACTTATAGGATAACTTTGTTGTCCGTTCGTTCGGCTGTCTGTCTGTCGGTCGAGACCCTTTATCTCGAGAACGCGTGAAGTTATTAAGTTGAAATTAAAATCATATACTCAAGTCTGCGGTCCCTTGTTACTTAAAATATCAGTGATCATTCCTACCACAAATGTGCTGTAATTCTCAATATGTACTTACTCAATAAGTTCCTGATGTCTCACGATAGCCTTCGCCAGGCTTCGCTTAGTTTCATGCTTTGATTTAGACACTATGTTCTCAAACCGAAGTCCAAGTAAATGAAAATGCATATTAATATACACACAAAGAGCGAAAAACAGTGTGTCGCATCCAAACACGTTGAATATTACTATGGCAGCTGAAAAAATTATAGATTCTTATTTTCTATACGATGATTAGGAAACTCGTTAAGTTATCAGCGGACCTGTCACGAGATGTAACGCGGTTCATTCATCATTTATATTTTTTGTACAACATCTTTAACCATACCCTATGTTCACAAATAAATATATTATTATTATTATTATTGCATTTATTTATTTTTATATACATATCATTTACATTTTTAAAATATTTCTTTAAAAAAAACTTTTAAAAATATAAAAATAGTTGTCCGGCGGTGTCGGGAACAGGGTCCAAGCTACCAGTGATTAGCTCCAGAGACAGGAACGCCCTCACAATGCGAGACGTATCGAGGAGTACTGCCTTCTGTATGAGGCCCTTGATTCAACCGCGCAACGACAGCTTCGACAAATGGTCGTCGAAGCTTTTGGCTATAACGCCATTGGCGGTGACGACAATCGGCACAATGATAGCCGAGTCCACATTCCACATGTCGACAACCTCGTGTGCTAAGTCGAGATGTTTGATTTGATTCTCTTCCTTAGCTTTCACGAAATTCTCGTCATATGGAATGGTGACATCATTGTTGTTATTACGTTACTGAGGGCCTTGATGACCATGTCGATATAAAAAGGGAACGTAGGGCATTGGCGATCAGAAGTAATATGCTGGCCCGCAGGTTTGCGCGTTGTAGTGATCAGGTTAAAGTCACGCTATTTAGAGCTTACTGTCAGACGTTCTACACGTGTGGCCTGTGGTTCACTTATATGCAGCGATCGCTCAATGCCCTACGTGTCCAATATAATAATGGATTTAGGATGTTGTTGGGGTTACCCCGGTTTTGTAGTGCTTCCGGTATGTTTGTGGAGGCCAGGGTAGATGGCTTGCATGCCATCGTGCGCAAGCGGCTCGCTTCTTTACTAAGCAGAGTCCGGGGTAGCACTAACAGCATCCTACAGGTCATTGCTAATAAACAGGACTCAAACATCCTGAAAGCATTTATCCGTGCCCAAATTGTCTAGTTTTTATTAGATATGTTTAAAAATATGGATGGAATCTGCAATAGAGATTTATTATTATTATTATTCATTTTACGATCTAAACCGAACTGTTAAAGCTATATAGGGTGTATAGCTCCATCCTTGTTTTTCGCTCACACGACGGACGTTTAAACACGTAATGGTAAGGCCCCGGATATACTTAACGAACTACGCGTATTATATTGTCCAAGTTGCCGTAAATGTTACCTTTAGACATATTTTTTTTGTTTTTAAATGGGATACCATAAAATGAAAACTGGGCTTTTTACTTGGGAAAAGATCAGGGATTGGGGGAATTTTATCTCACAAAACTACCCCTGCGATCACCATTACCTCTTAAAGACCACTCTGGAACCCCCTCTGCACAATATCTGTCAGGGCACATTTCTAGTTGACTGTAAAGGAATCTCCCCTGAGCCTCACTCTGCTGGGATCACAGAGTCCCCACGCTGAGCAACCCCGGAGTCTATTACTACTTACTACCTATCATCTTACTTCCTATTTTAAACTCATTTCACTTAATATTGTAAGTCTTGAAGTCTAGATGACCGAATGTTCCTTCCCTGGTCTCGCCGTTAGGGCTCATTGAATTTTGATAAAACTTGCCATGGGGTTAATCAGAGTCTGGCACGCTCCATGGGCTACCGACTATTATTCTGGTGAAGCTACTGTCAAAAATTGAAATCTATCTGTACGAGTACCAATCCATTTGTTTGATAATATTATAAAAGCTTAGAATTTTATGTAACTGTGAATGCTAACTTTTTGTGAATATTGTAAATAGGTAAATATTCAATTCTAAGCATGACATCTTCATCTCAAATTTTTACGTAAATTTTATCTCAATGACTTTATTCTCAGAAAAGACTTAGAAAAGTATACTTATAATATAACTCTCCCTTGCGTCTCACAGTCGGGTAAAAATAACACAATAAAGTGAATGTATGGCTTCGCATTACAATGGTTATTGTAATCTGTAAGTAAGTAGTTATGTGCAAGTAATCCATAAATACTGGAAACTGATTTACTATGAGGTGAATCATATAACCGCTTCTATTATAGTATTTCTTGTTAACTTTATGTATAATATCAACCTATTTATTACAATTACGTAATACAATAATGTGATGATGACTAACATTACGTGATACTTGTTATGTTGCTATAATGTTATTATTACTAATATTATAAATTTTCCACTTACTTGCCCAAACTTGATGAATGTATATCAGGTACCAAACCGGAGATTTATAGACATCGAAAATGTACTTAACCTCATAAGGATATTTGACCACAAACTCTCCAGTTTTGTGATAATTATATTCTGATATGATCACAGGAATTAAGCAGAAAGTCGTAACTACCAATACGTAGATACTCATTAGCAAAACTTGAACGAAGTTCAATAGCTTCATTGATTTCTTTATTATTTTCTGTTCGATTCCGACAGATCCTTCTACCTCATTGTCATCAAAATTTGGATGTATTTCTTTCAATTTGCTGACTAGTTGTATCAGTATATCTTTATTAATGTATATGAACCATGATTTGATTGTGCCCAGTACACTTATTGTTATGCATGGCGATATTAAGGATAATTCTACGAACGGTTTGCCGTTCTGTATGCCATCTATTATCCAATACGTTTCCCCGAAGAGAACCGTATATAATGCCGTAAAGTTACAATAATATAGATAATGGTCTATGAAGTAGTCCACGGTTTTATTGACGTGATCCTTCGAAGTTTTGATTCCAGAAATAAGGAGTGCGTACTTTGTTAGTTTTAATGTCTTTTCGAATTCTTTGCCAGACATTTTATTGGCGTTGATATTTGTTTCTAAATGATTGCCAAGTTAGTGTCTCCTAGTTATTTTTCTTAAACTGAGATGATTATTGATTGTTGTAAAACGTGTTTCTTCTTCAATATCCTCACTAGGAATAAACTTTTACAAGTGTGCTTCTCTATTTGTCTTTGTACTTACAGAATCTTTTTGAAGTAAAAATATAGGTGTCTAGTACTAATAATTATCCACTAATTATTAAAGTAACTCGGAATTATAAGGGTGTGTTTAGCCTATTAATTAAAGAGTTGTCTCCAATTTTGGTTGTCTTCTCTGTAATTAGTTTTAATATACTTTATTTGAAGATAGTCGATTCCTTAGAATATAAGTTAAGCATTGAGTTAAGGTCAAGTTTTATTATTTTGTGATTAGATGCTGCCAAAGAGCATCTGCATGATGCTGCTGTGGTGTTGCCAGTGATGACATATGACCCTGAAACATGGTCGCTTACAATGGGCCTCATTAGAAGGCTTACAGTCACTCAAAGGGCAATGGAAAGGGCTATGCTGGGAGTATCCTTGCGTGATCACATCAGGAATGAAGATATCCGCAGGAAAACCAAGGTCGCCGACATAGCCCGAAGAATCGCCAAACTAAATTGGCAGTGGGCAGGACACATTTGTCGTTGAACGGATGGTCGATGGGGCTTAAAAGTTCTAGAGTGGCGACCGCGCACCGGAAAACGCAGCGTTGGAAGGCCTCCTACAAGGTGGACGACCTGGTGAGAGTCGCGGGAATGCAGTAGATACGAGACGCACAGGATCAGTCGTTGTGGCGACGCTTGGGGGAGGCCCATGTCCAACAGTGGACGTCTTTCGGCTGAAATGATGATAATGATGATCAGATGCTAAATGTAACGATTTAAATTAAACTCAGCGTAGCAGGCTTACCGTCCGAAGTGGACCAAGTTCAGTACCCCGAGTGTGAGTTTGTTGTCGCTTCTCGCAATAGGTGACGAACACGTTAATCGAGCTAACTAACTTACGAGAGTATTTAAAAACAGTCTGAGTGTGAGTTGCAATACTGTATACGAACGGTTTCGCGTATCGTCACTTGCCCGAAAGTATTTAGAACGTTTTGTTATTTTTTTAATGTTGCCCACATGGAACTTATGCGACTAAATTAAAATCTTGCCGATGCCATACTATCAAGCGTTACGCGTATGCTACATAATTTAGACGTATATATATTTTGTATGAATGAGATATTCCCATTTCGTTTTAACTTGCAGTGAGTAAGGGAGATGTGAAATAAGTTATGAGTGGCGTCAAATATCAAATTCAAGTGACCAGCGTCTGGCTCGCACTTCTTAACATTCCATAGGCCTTCAAAAGTTCAAAGTTTCTCGCACTTTTGTGTTTCGTGTGTGCTTTATTTCGATTATTTAATTTTTTTTTCTAATGAAGACCAGTCCATCACAGTTTGTTATGCTATATAATAGCTTCATGGAACAGTAAGTACAAACTTTGTAATTCTAAACACAGCTTTTAAAATTGTGCTATGTACCTAGTTCTTTTGAAAATAAAATACATTTTTTCTAAATTTTCAGACACGAATAAACAAATTATATAAAAAAGCAAGAGGTAGAATTCAGTCGATCCAGGATTGGGGACGCCTAACTTTGTCAAATAGTGATCCCACTGGCGAAACCAAGAACACCGAGAAATGAAAGAGGGTATGTACCTAGCTCATTATAAAATCCTGTTGTGTACATACAATTTTGGTTAATATCATATTTTCATATTTGCCCGTACTTACCTTGACAATACTAAAATGGTAATGTTGTCTTTCAGAAGTTAGGAGTGATTTAAAAAATAACACTAAGAAAAAGGCAGCCAGAATAAATAGGGCTGCTTCTGGTACTGGTAAAGAGGCTGCACTTAATTTACAGCTGACTGACTTAGAACAACGGTTCCTCACCTCAAGCTGGCACAGGCTTACCAGGTGTAAGGAATACAGACTTTTCTGATGTTTGTGGTGATGCTATCATATTATTTTTTAATAACAAATAATGATAAAATATTTTTTCTGGTTTTTCACCAGACTTAAAACTTTTAAAACATTTCAGAACCAAACTGACAGTTCCAATCGAACTGTAATTGTGTCATCAACACCACCTGTACCGGCTGCCAGTCATAAGGTTACTGAAGAAAGTACTGTTACTAATTTATGTAAGTATTGCCTCAGGTACACTATTGAGACCTGTGACTTGGTAGCCCAACAGTCATAAGCCCTACCCTTGCCGAATTTTTGTTTATTTATTCCTTTCTATTCTAGTGGATTTTGCTGCATGGGCTGAGCTGGATCCTATCACATCACATCACCCGTACCACAACCATCATCAACCACAAATACCCACCATGAAGAAGTGGAAGTTGTCTTGGACAGTCCATCTCCAGCAGGCCCTCTTAGACCACAGTATGCGGGACACACTCCACAACGTCGACAACATGGAATAACTTCATGTCAAACAATATCTCCACGACGCCGGGTTATCAGACAACCCAATCAAATTGAACGTGCAACAGAGCAGTTTCTGAATTGTGACGAGCAATGGACGGGTTTTTTAGAAAAAAAAAATATGCAGATGACTTTAATTTAGAGAGGGGAAGGGAGCTTGAATTGGAAACTCAAAAGAAATGGCAAGATGTTCATTGATTATGATTACCGTGGATCCAATACTTATGGTGATTCTTATGTTATATTACATTGTGCACAGCAGCATCTTGTATGTTGTTTTGTTATTTCGCATAGGCCTACATGGGCACTTATTAGATGTCTGAAGCTAGTGCACAGTTGAAATTGGTTGTTTCCAATGTAGAAAAGAATAACCGGCAAGAAAGTCCCATGGTTACTTTTTTTAGATAATGGTTTTACAGTATTTCTACATTACAATATCAATGAGTATTATATTATTTATTAAGTGAGTGCTTGTGTTAATTTATTAATAAAATAAATGTTGTGTGTATAACAAAGAATGTTTTATTTACTAAATAACAATTTTATTTGTTAGAAGTGTTTAATTATTGTAGTAGTTAATATTTTAATTTAGAATAATAATATAAAAAATACTCCAAAAAAAGGTATAATTCGGTAAAAAATGTTTTATTTCACATAGGCCTATAGCAGGGCCCTTCCCTTATAAAACGCTCCGATCTTTCGCGCCGGGCCTTGGTAAAGCTCCTTCTGCGAAGCAGTAATGTTAGCAAAGGAGGAGGCCGCAAATACACGTGCAAGGGAGCGGCCCTCACGCCCCAGCCGCCGGGATCCCAATCCCGATTTCCGGCCACCGCAGGCTCGGGCTTGCGGGTGATGAGCAATGGGTAGCTCTGTCCAAAAGCGGGAGATGTCAATGGATGATTATCCCATCAACAAAAAGAAAGTGCATGGTTTGAATTGGTCGTTTCCTATGAAGAAAAACCGACAAGAAACTCCATGGTTACTCTTTTTAAAAAACTATTTTACAATATTTTCATATTACAATATTAATAGGACAGTTTATGTATACTAGTCAACATAGTACCAAATAAGTACAATATTAAAAAAGTGGATTTAAACAGAAAATAATCTACAAATCTGTGGAGTCTAGTGTTCTCACATTTACTCACAGAAATGAGCCTAACTTATTAATGAATGACGTAATTACATAAAAAAAAGAATCAGTAATGAAATTACAGCAGTCATTTTAATTTTCCACGCGTATTTTTTTTTCGCAATACAATTTACCATAAAAATACACCCAAATATTACGAAAGTAACTAATATAAACAACAATTCACCTCGCACATACCAAGTGAGTAACTTTACTACAACGTTTACGTTTACAAACGCATGGACGTCGGTTCAAGACGTCAAATTTTAACTCACACTTGCAATAACTCGCAAAATGTTCTCCGAAACGCTACTATGAACGTCACGTTTAAAAACGTAACTGTTCTAGTACCGTAAAAAAATCTTACACTCGCTGTTTCGGTTTACAGTACTTTCCGCCAGGGGCGCTTTTTGCGTTTTCATACATTTAACACTCGATACGGAAACGCGTTAGTAGCGTTTTATAAGTGACAAAACTCACACTCGAGGTACAGGTCGACGGCACATTGTATTCCACGTACGCCTCAAAGTCAAAGAGCTGTGGGCAAAATTGAGGGGGCCTTCTAGGTCCGGGGCATCATTACTCTGATCCCCTAATCCAACAAGTTTTTTCAAAAGAATTATTGTGGCCTTTGAACGAAAAGGGTTACTGAAAGATCACAAGTGGATTTTAGTCAGTAATAGTCTGATTCTGGCTCTCGATCTAGCCAGAGTGGGAGGAGAAAAAATCTAGGCAAGTGCGAGTCGGACTCGCGCACTAAGGGTTCCGTACAAACTTGTTCAATTCTCGAAGATTTTTCCGAATCACAAAAAATGATTTTTTTGACGTAAGAATAAATTGACTGTTTTCAGATTTATTCCTATATTTGTGGTATAAGACCTTGCTTTATGCGAAATTTCAAGATTCTAGGTCAACAAGAAGTGCCCTTTGAATTCTGATTCCCTTGACAGTTTCGAAATATAATAATAAACAACAACGTACATACGTACGTTAAAATACGTTTTTTGTTACATAAATGGCCGTATCTTTTGTTTTCGTTAATCTCGAAGTTTGATTTGCTCACAGCTTCAAGGGACCGCAGATCTGAGTATATTGTTTTAATTTCAACCCGATACCTCCACACGATCTCGAGATAAAGGGTCTTGACAGACAGATAGATAGACGGACAACAAAGTGATGCTATAAGGGTTCCGTTATTTCCCTTTTGAGGTACGGAACCCTAAAAAGTAGGTAGATAAATTGTCGTCATCATCATTATCATCGTCCTCAGCCTAACTTTGCCCTACAGTGGGAAAAGCATCTCTTTTCCTGTACATCCAGGAAGGGACGGCAAGCAATGGGTAGCTCACCGTCCAATCGTCCGGTAACCGTCCAGACCGAGCCCAAGTCGTCGACGGCGTGTAGTATTCCACGCGCACCTCAAGGAAATGTCAACAGGAGAGGGCCCAGCAGGATCGAAGCCTACTGGGGCCATGATTTGTGCGAAAGTGAACCCCGGGGCCCTGGAACGAAGGCAAAGAAGAAACAGGAGTGGGTTTTAGTCAGTAAAAGTCTGACACGCCCTCCCGCTGAGCCCAAGGGCGGGGGATGTCATTAGATGATTTCCCATCTAATAGAAAAAGCCGACATAATTATATAGAGTTAATAAATATTTCTGAAGTGACTCCAGTAGATAGCACCTGCACTCAAACATAAAATAAAGCTCATCGCACAAGAAATCACAATTCTACTAGCATAACAAAAAAAGAGTCGCCGTTTCATATTATTATTTAATAAACCATGAAACGTCTGACGAACCACACTTGTTGAAACCTAATTACTATGTGTAATTATGTAATTTTGAACGGTAATGTTAATTTGCTTTTATTACATGTTTGAAGCATTGAAAACTGAACGCAAATCATTATTGTACAAGTAAACATGATTCGTCATTTCTCACGAACGTTTTAAGTTCGAACCAAAAGACCGGGACTAAAGTTAGAGTTATTCTTAGCAAACCCTTTCTTTTGATATCCATATTGTAGAAGTGCATTAAAAATAACTAGTCCGCCATCTTGGATGTTCGGCCATGTTGGATTTAGATTGATATCACATAGTTAACCATGCATTGTCATCCAAATTTAATGTGTATACAAAATTTCAGTTCACTTGGTTGAACATATCTGTTTCAAAATTGAGTTACAAGATTTCACCCGAAAAAACATACATACATTGCAAATTAAATAAAAACTTGTAAAAGAAGTTTTCCATTAGTGTCACCAGACGGTGTTACTTCTTTCTTTTCAGTCAATCGTAATTTTCATAAATTATTTGGGCCCAGTAGGCGGTTACTTTAACTGCAGCATCCGTGTCATTCATTAAGTCCTCGAAATTGTAGACGTGTGGGGAATTGGGGAATTCCAACGTGTGGCCCAACCAGATGAAACCTGTACAGTTTAAATACAAACTGACGTTGACCTCGAGTAAGACCACAGATCGAATTTGTAACGATCAGTCCAGGACAGTATAAAAATAAACAATTATCGTATCATTATCAGCCTAAAATTATCCACGCTAGGTTACAGGCTTGCTTTCCTTTCTGGCATACTTTCCGGTTCTGTGCATCCCTCTTACATGTGTTTTCCACGACTCGGTAATACCGAAGGGTCACCATTATCTTCCTGCTCTTATCCCATTTTAATTGAGTTTGACGCAACAATTCTCATTCTTTTATTCTATCCTGTCCACCGTCAGGCTATCACTGACATCCTTTTTCTTTCGTATACTTCCTCGTACAAGCCTATATATATATATTCCTTTGTCTTTTTCCCCTTCTTGATCTACCCACGTTTACATATACCTTTATTTATAACTCTTTTATTAACAACGATGCAGTTATATCGCTCACCTAGCAATATATTGGCACATCTACATTTTCATACTTTACAGCTATAAGAGTCAAAGATTGTACAAATAATATATTTAAAAGAAAGTTTTAATTTCATTTTTCATTTTATATCAGAAATTGTGATGTTGGCTACTAGTATAGACCATAATAGATATTCAAGGATATAAATTATCCACTTTTAAACACTTAGGCCGTCAAAATAATTCAATTTCGCATTTATTGTAGATATGCCAATATTTTACTAGGTGAACGATATGTTTGGTTGTATAGTCACGGTACGAAAATCAGCAGCGTCGATTTCAGATGGAGAATCAATTTGAAAATTATCGATATTGAAGATATTACTGATCTCATTATAGCCTTAACGCTTACAAGCCGTTAAATTTTTTATTGAAGCCAATTATTGTTTGTTATTAGACACTTTTGTCGTTCCAAATTGCATTCCTATTTTCTAAAACAAAAATGTGTCCCTAATTAAATATACAGTTCTCTTAACTTTCTGAACAAACGTCAGGACAATTATGATAGATTGCACACAATAGCTGTAATAATCACGGTTTCCAAAAACTTGGAACTTTTGATCCGCCGTCAAAAAGTGACCGAAGGGAAAAAAAAGTATTTCTAGTTTCGTACTTTGGTTGGTCCTTTATTTGCTTGTCTGGCTGCAACGTTGGAAAAAATCGTCGGCACTGACAAAGGGGCTTGGTTTTATCCGTTCGGGACGGGATTCATGAATATGTAAGCTGTCTTCACTGTTATGTCTACCTGCGATTGGACTTTACAACAAACTTTTGTTGAATTGATCTAAGTTTAGTCTTGGTCTTCTGTCATTCAGATTGCTTGAATTTATATTTTGGTTTTTTGATGGTTATCATTGTAAGTAATAATCCTTCAAACAACCAAATATCTGTTTTTGCTTCCTTGTTCTGTTTTTGCTATGAACTTCCTTTTTTAGTTTTATTGACCCATGGTTACTCTCGAAGGGATTTTAATATGATAAGCAATTCATCAGCATAGAGAGAGATTGTTAGAATATTCTTTGTTGTTAACCTACCTATAAGTTTCTACACCTCCTTTTTTATAGTTACAATCTCTCCTTGCACTCACAGTTTCACAGTTTCTAGCAGCACGTGCAAAAACACAACCATTACAATAATAATAAATTAAATTATAATTCAGATTTTAATTAATAAAATGTAAAAGAGAAAAATTATAAATAAAAAAGCAAGCGGTATCCCCAACATGAAAATTAAAAATGTGATAAATTTTGATATTGATATTATGATATAACAGATATTGTGAAAAATCCTATGCATATTTATTATGTCCTAATTCAAATCCGAGTCTATACAATATGTGATAAATTTTATCAAAATATTTTCAGCCATTGAGATATGTTATTGTTGTATTAAACAAGACTTGTTTAGTAACTACATGAACATTTATTCATCATTTCAGCAGAAAGACTTCCACTGCTGGACATAGGCTTCTCGCAAGTGTCTCCATAACAAACGGCCCTATGCGTCTCACATCCATCGGATTCCCGCGACTTTCATCAAGTTATTCATTCATATTAACGATAATAGAAGAGAAAGTAAACATGGAAACAAAGAGATATGAATTAGTGCTAAATATTCAGTTGTTGAAGAATGATTAATTTTTCGTATAACATAGAACCAGAAGCTCTTATTGGATGTTAATCTTGATAAACGAGTTATTTATCGTGCTGACTAAATAATCATTAATCAAGCTATCAAAAGCATTAATGAAAACAAATGTGCTCAAATATCAATCTTTGTGTACCTAAATCGAGATAAAACTTACTGAGTTCAGAGTGTTCTGTTTGATTGTATTTTTTTATTCCACTCATCATCTTCCTGCCCTTGTCCCATTTTACTTAGGTTTGGCATAACATGATTTATTCTTCCGTTCTATCCTGTCAGCCGTCACGCTGTCACAGACTCTGTTTTCTTTCCACACACAATCCATTGATTCAAAAACTGGAAATAGTCTATAAATAATAAAATCGTGAATATTTTTAAGTCTTCTGATTCAAAGAGATCCAGACAATCTGACTAGCTTAGTAGATACAGCACATACTCACCCAAGCCTTTGTTATTATATATAACTAGCTTCTGTCAGCGGCTTCGCTCACTTAAAAGTAGGTTTCTCCATACTAACTTTGGACCCCATTTTATCCCCTTAGGGGGTGAAATTTGGAAAATGCTTTCTTGGTGCTCGCCGACGATATATAAGGAAACCTTATGCATAATTCCACGCTCTTAGTCCCAGTAGTTTCAGCTGTGCGTTGATATGTCAGTCAGTCAGTTTCTCCTTTTATATATACAGATAACAAACAATCATCATCATCTTCCTGCCCTTGTCCCGTGTTATTTGGGGTCGACGCAACATGTTTTTTTCTACCATTCTGTCCTGTCACCCGTTATGCTACCACTAACTCCCGTTTCTTTCATATCACTTCTCACACGATCTATCCATCTTTTTTTTGGCCTCCCTCTCCCTCTTTCCCTACGTATACTCATAACTCTTTTAGTAAAATGCGTTTCATCCCACCTCTTCATAAGACCATTCCAAGACAAACGATTCCCTTTCAACTATTCCACTTTCAAACTTCTTCCAATATACTCAGTTCTCACATTATCCATTCCCGTCATAAACACTGATAACGTTATATTTTCTCTATATCTGAAGCAGACACGATTAATGCAGGAATTTCGCGGTGGGCGGGTTACGGTGACCGGTGACGTCACCGCGCCAAAATTATTAGGTTAACGCGGCCCCTCAGGGTACACAGACACACCTACAAGGGAACTGTTCATTAAAAAACTATTGATAAAACAGAAATATATAACAGCAGGCAAATTTACTACGATTAATATATGAATATAGTGTTTTGAGCGAACACTTACTCGCACAAATGAGTTCCTTGGGATTACATTAGATGGCAGAGTAAATACTCAAAATACCACATATGAAATATATTTTGACTCTAAAAAACAGAAAATCTTGACTAGTAAGATAGGATTTCTTCAAAGCCTGGAGCTTATTCTTTAGACAGTGTATGATAGATGTCCACACTTGTCCTATATTTTTATAAGGTGTACAATAAAAAAAAGGATAATCATAAGGTCTCAGAATCATATTCCGTCTTCACGAGACCTTTGGTACAACCTTGTGCAACGTAAGTTGCCAATAAATATATTATGCAATGAGATCAATAACGAGTGCAGATCCTATTTGATTGAGAAGACCTTATGGCGACCTGCCGGCTCCATCTTCAGAACAACACCATAGTAAAATTGCAAATTTTTGGAATTTTAATTGGAGACCAGAAAATATTTGACTTACGAATAAAGCTTATAAAAATAATAATATGTAGGTATATGCTATCTGAAGCAGAAAACCATGCTGTCTGTAAAAATATACTTTTTCGCGTACAGTTCAATGTCATTATTTATATACAACTTTTTTAACTATTGACCTTTGAATTGATACGGAATCAGTTAGTCAGAAAGATTTTAAATGTTTATACCGCGTAGATCGAAGGACTGGAACAATTTGCCTGCTGCGGTCTTGCCGTCAAACTATAATTTAGGTGTATTCAAGGCTGGAGTGAATAGGCTCTTAATAAACTAATGCGCCTCACCATCAATGATTGCATCACTGCTGACCATCAGGTGGGATCGCAGTCAAGCACTGGTTTATATCAATTAAAAAAAAAAAGATGTTAGTTACAATTGCACGTTACTTTTATTTTAGTTGGGACACCATCATATAACTTCTTCCGCTCTGTTTGGAACGAGACTGACTAAAACCTACCCATGTTCCTTTATTTGACCTTTGCGTTCCTGGGCTGCAGTAACTCTCTAACCGGTACTTTTCGACGTGATGATGGTTCTCCTTATTACCATACCAATCTATAGGGTTCACAAGTACTTCAAGCACTTTGAAGACCAGTTGTCGACCTAACAATTTGTTCCTTTTAGCCCAGTAAGTTTTTTGCATATGTTCCTCGCAATAAGTGTTGTATATTATCTAATTGTACACCTCCTAACTAATACTTTCGTCTTTCATATTTTGACTGTTACATATTTTGCTATCTTCTTTAAAAACCTGGGGCTATAAATTCTTCATTTTATTTATTACCAAGTTCATGACAATAACTTTAAAAATGCCTGTCTTCATATGTGCCTTGACGTAGCCTTAATAAAAATAAAAAAAACAATTTTTCTTTTAACGAGACCTTAACCAGGTACCAGTGAGTCAGTATTGCCACACAGCATTAGGGAATGTTGCGAAATAAAGTATATCTACTCGCTCACAGAACTGAGATCATTATCACTAGTAGGCGAAACCAGTCTGCTACGGGCAGTGGGCAGAAACGCAACTTTTTAATTGCTAACGAATATATTATGCGCGCTTATGACTCCCTCGTACCGACCACGGTGTAACAGCACACGTAAGTTTGTATTCAGAACTATCCAAGAAATGTAGTTTATTGAATTTTAAAATAAAGAAGCTAGTGTTGTTCAGTTTAACATTTTTTTCAGTGTCTACACGGTTGAAATTGTTTTCATTTCTAGGTATATGCCCAGACTAAGTTGGATATAGTTTATTGAGTCGCTCGAAATGGCAAAGTGGAGCTCAAGAATTACTTCTTTCTATACGAAACATTAAACTCAAGTAAACATGAACCTAATTAAATACTTACCTCATTACAATAATGAAGTATCATTTCAAAATGTATTTGATTATTTTGATGTTGAATTTCAAGATATTCAACAAATTCATGTTCTTTCCTCGAGGACCGTGAAGTTTTAGTAATTGAAACGTTTATTTGACTTTGCTAGTCACGAAAATAAATATGAATAACATTGAGAGAATCACATTTGATTTGAACGCGGTAGGTCAAAATATGATAATAACATAATATCACTGGCCAGGTGCTAGCTTAGACAGTGGATCAGAAAAAGCAATTATAGATTTTATGGAAATTACAAGTACAATATATTGTTATGAATGAATCGACTCTTTATCTAAAATAGAGAAATTTCCAGATCACATAAAATTTGTGAGAAGTGTAATAACAGACACACTAGACATTTCAGTTTTATCTTCAGACTAAGCAGCGTTTCACCTCGTCGTTTATACCGCACACATCGAAGGACTGGAACAATTACCTTTTGAGTAGCGTTATTAGAGACACGATAGAAAGACAATGACCTAACGAACGCCGGCGTTCGCGCGGGGTATAAAGCATTAAGAACAACTTTATTTCTTATAAAGAATTGCATACATAATTCACTTACTGAGAAACAATATTTAAAACTAAAATTAATAATTAGAACCCACAGATGTAAGTACGTAAGTAAAATAACAAAACAAGATAGCCAGGGAAAAAAAAGATAAAATGTGGGTAAATCTGAACAGATAACATACTCAATTTGCCTGCAGCGATCTTCCCGTTCGATTATAATTTAGGTGTCTTCAAGGCTTGAGTAGATAGGTTCTTAATAAATTTGTGCGCTTCACTATCAATGATTGTATCACTGCTGACCATTACGTGGGACCGCAATCAAGCAATACTTTATATTATCATCATCATCATCATCATTTCAGCCGAAAGACGTCCACTGTTGGACATAGGCCTCCCCCAAATGTCAACAATGACCAGTCCTGTGCGTCTAGCATCCATCGGATTCCCGCGACCCTCACCAGGTCATCGGTCCTCCTTTTCGGAGGCCTTCCAAATCTACGTCTTCCGGTACGTGGTCGCCATTCCAGAACCTTTCGTCCCAATCGACCATCTGTTCTGCGAACAATGTGTCCTGCCCACTGCTACTTAAGACCACCTTCGCTACTTTATATCATTAAAAAAAATCCCAATAGTGGCCTTAGGTCGATTTTAAGATTGCCGATATCAAATTCATGGATGTAGATAGACCAGATAGACTTCACCAAAGAAAGTTTTGGCTGCAATTTTTAGATATTTAAGAATCGTTACGGGTAGTCAAGAGTCCGTAACTCTGACAGAGTTTACCCGTTTTTTTGGGTGGAAAATCATTCAATGCCTTCTCAGACTCTGGGGCGGAGTGGATGGGTGTGTCAGACTTTTACTGACTAAAACCACACCTATGTGGCTTCTTTGCCACGGTTTTCCCTTTCCGAAGTAAACCGATGGCCCCATTTTGGCCTTGCTGGGCCCCTACGGACTGCTGACATCACGTGGAACACTACGCGCCGTCGACAAATCGAGCTCAATCCAGACGGTTACCGGAAAACAGGGGCCCAAGTCTGCTATTTTTATAAATTCATCGTTCCAACGATCCCATTGTCATTTTGCTAAAAGTTCGTAATCTGCTAATTCATAATGGCGGATCATTGAGCGATCATTGGTCTCTTAATAGAATTTTGGTACGAGCTGTCTTGTAACAAATTAAAAGTAATGACTGTTCAGTGACGTTTTAGTGTTAGGTCACTGATCAAAGGAACTGTCAAAATTTAAAAAGGAAATTTTAGCAGGTTACCGCATAAGTCAGACATTCATTTAATTTTGTCATTATGTACGAGTTTACCATTCTGTGCCATTTCTTTCAATGGAGTGTCAGTGGTTGATCATTGGAAAGTCGTACGCCATTATATTAGTAGATTACCAAACTTGTCAAAATCAACAATTATGAAATCAATGATAGACCATTTTGAAACTGTTGTATTAGCGGACTTGAGGCCTTGTTGTGCCAAGGAATTAGGTTTAAAGATTCTTTATTTCTCATAAGAACATATTACAAAACTTCACTTAATGAGATTTAAATTTTTTATTAAATTGTTGTTGTCTAATGACGAAGCATACAATACACAAGTACAATTACAATTATGTATACACAATAGGTTTAAACATCACGTAATACTAACGATACAGTATAACAGGGCACTATAAAATCATTGAAGACAAACATGTAGGTACATCTAACACAATATGGCACAGCTGACTGACTCGACTTCTCCGAGGTACCCTCATAATTTGCTTTGTGAGAATAAGAATCAAAGAGTATGACCGATAGGGATACCACTTGTGTGTATATGTAGGTGTGTGTTTATATGTAGCAGCGCCCAACCAGCAGCCAGCGCAATGTTGCTCGGTCCTCACGCCCCAACCGCCGCCGGGATTCCGATCCCGATTTCCGGCCACCGCAGGCACGGGCTTGCGGACAGCGAGCAATGGGTAGCTCACCGTCCGACCGTCCGGTAACCGTCCGGATCGAGCCCAAGTTGTCGACGGCGCGTACTGTTCCACGCGCCACATCAAGGAGATGTCAGCAACTGTAGGGGCCCAGCAGGGTCCAAGCCTACTGGGGCCAAAGGTCTGATACTGAAAGGAAGACTCGGCCCTGGTACGAAAGGCAACGAAGGAACAGGAGTGGGTTTGTAGTCAGTAAAAGTCTGACACTATCTCCCGCTCCACCCAAGAGCGGGGGATGTCATTAGTTGATTTTCCCACCCGAAAAAAAAAGCGCAATGTTGCTCCATCTTAATCGTAAAACTAGCTATACAAGTCCTATCCTAGGTAGAAAATGCTTTTTTTCCGTCGTATCGTAAATACATAAATTATAAATTCCATTGCACTTTTGAACATATTTTTAAGTATTAAAATAAATAATTACAATGATGAATTGTAATTAACAATAATAATCTTCAAATATATAATTCTAATGTTCGTGTGTTTGTCACTTTTTTTTTAAGGTGGGAAATCATTCAAATTACTTCTCGCTTCTCTGGGTGGAGTGGGAGGGCGTGTCAGACTTTTACTGACTAAAACCACCCCTGTGTCCTTCAATTACCCTTTGCGTTCTAGGACTACGGGTTTTCCTTTCAGAAATTCTACGCGGTCCTAGTTAGCGGGCATCGGCCCTGCTGGCTCCTACGGTTTGCTGATATCTCTTTGAGGAGCGCGTGGATCACTATTCGGACGGACTCGACGTCCGCAAGCCCGCGTCTACCGCGGCTGGTAGTCGGGGTCGAAATTACGGCGGCTAGGGCGTGAGGACCTTCGTTCCCTCACGGGTGCAGCCTCCTCCTTCGCTAGCATTACTGCTTCGCAGAAGGAGGTGACCGGCTGCCATTCCTCCGTGTGTTTGTCACCTAAATCCTCCCAAACGGCTTAACCGATTCTTATGAAATTGTATGTGTATACCTATTTGAGTGGGATCCTGGATGGTTCGAAAACACCCAGTAGGTGGTATTACAATCGGGTTCTTAATTTTTTTAACAAAATGCCAGTTTTTGGACACGAAAATGTCTGTCATTATGGATAATAATATTTTATTAATTAATATAAACATCTTAACTATCAAATATTATATCTTAATAAGTATTTAAACAAACTGAAAATAATAATATGTACAAAAGGGTAGATAAAGAACTCATAGGGCATCTAAAAATTCGTCCAAATCGATGTCAATGGGAAAAGTGCCCAGAACGCTGGCAGCATTGCCACGCTGTATGGCAATGCTGATTCGTTGACCGAAGAAAAGCCCAGCCCTCTGGTCACGCGAAGAGTCGACCAGGCGGTTTGCTGATATCATGCTGTTATTATTATTTTACATGGAAGTAAATTCACACTACCAGTCAGATGTAACTATTAATACCTACTTACTATTAGTTTAGTTGAACGCTGGTGGATAGATTTTCTAAACCTTTATTGATAAATAATATTTATTTATGCTGCGATAAACCATGTCGATGTATTATTTATTGGTCGAAGTATATTATGGAAGTTTGTACGATATATATATATATATATATATACCTTTTTGTATATTTTTAACCGACTTCAAAAATGAGGAAGTTCTATGTTCGGCTGAAAGTATGTTTTTTTTTTATTTTTATGTATGTTCACCGATTTCTCAGTCAATTGTGGACAGATTTTGAAATTATTTTTTTGATTGATATTGTTATGATCTGATCATGAACTTCGAAGTTATTAAACAGAACTCCTCACAGGATCACAGCAGAACTGTCGTAACAAGTAAAATTGCTTTATTTATACGTGTAGTCGATAACTGACTGAAAGAATAGGGGGAATATATAGAACTGATCTGATGATGCAGCCTGAAGTTATCATGTCTCCCGTTATTCATTTTTGTGTAGGTAATGTATTGACACTACCTTACGCTAAAGTTAGTGCCAAATATATTCCTCGAAATAAGTACCTACCTATATAAATAATCATGTAGGTTTTTTTTTAATAAACAATTTGTTATTTAAGTTTATTGTAGTAGAAATTAAATATATTAAATAAAATTAAATAATATATATGTATATACAAACCATTAATAAAAACATTATTACTAGTTTGTATTTGTGTCCGTATTTATTAAACATCCATTATTACTAATAATAATAATAATAATAATAGTATAATAATATATTTATTTAGAGGTAATTTGGTAAAATAATTACATAAAATCTTAGGAATAATTACAAAGGTATGGCTATGTTAAATGCCTGTACTAGGATAAACCTGTATCACAGGCGGTAGAAGCACGGTGGTTACTGTATTACTATAACTAACTATAACTCTTTGTTTTTTCCTAAAGTGAACATTTTTAATAGCTTAATAAATTACCTTCTTGTATAATAAAATCTCTAAGGGCGGGATTCACCCATAACACTAATCTGTCTGTATTTTTCTTTTGTTGTATTTTTACAAGTGACACTAGTGACAGCAGCTAAACGCGATTATGCGAGCCAAACGTTAAAACGCGATTATTTTTATTGGTTAATTCCGCCCTTAGTTTTATTTTCTAAATATTGATACTTTTACACTCTTTTATTTCCTTTGGCATTTTATTATATAGTTAACTAACTCCTTCGTATAAAAAGTACTTTTTTCTATATTTTACTGTCCTTGGAAAACACAGAACTATTTTATTTCTGTTTCTTAGATTGTGTGTAAACCAGGGGCGCTGACTCTGTGGTGCTCGGGGGCTCGGGCACCCATGAGAATAGACATCAAGAAACAGATCAGGAATCGTCTTTTAGGAATGGACGTTTTTTACCCGTTTAACGTTTATTGATGAAACAGATATTTGTGTTGGGTCTGGGTGTTTGTGGTACCTTCGTTGTTCCGCAGTATGTAAGTAGGACATTCATTTAATTGTCCGTCGATCAGTGTGCATTTCTCTTCTCACATTTCGCCACTTTTTCGAGTCATCAATTGAGCATGAGCACCCATGAGGTTTTCTAAAAGCCCCTGATGTTACGTCTTTTTTGTTAGTTTAATGTTGGTTTGTGTAATATTTTCTATAATCTTTTTTACTAATATACAAGTATAGTATTTGTATAGTTGAGGTAAATTAAAAAGTTTAGTTTTCGCATACAGGTATTTGGTAGGTGTTAAGGAATCGTAACAATATAACCGTTTTATAATTTTGTTTTGGGTCCTTTGTAGGCAATTTCGGTTAGTCTTGTTTTCTTTTTTAATTCTCCAAGTTAACTGGCAGAAAAACAGTCGCTGCATGTAAAATATGACGGTCATTCCCAAAATAATTGAAAAAATACTAGACTGCTAAACAAGGTTTTTTTTTAGGTGGGAAAATCATCTAATGTCAAATCCCGCTCTTGGGCGGAGCGAGAGATAGTGTCAGACTTTTACTGACTAAAAACCCACTCCTGTTCCTTCTTTGCCTTCATCCCGGGACCCCGGGTTTCGCTTTCACACTACCCGTGGTGCTAGACAGATGGTGGTAGTCAATATAATAGCATGTAGGTACCTAACTAAGAGATGTGACTTCGTCAAGAGTCCTAGATTTGCGTACAATACACCCGATGCAAGCGCGTTTAATGAACTTTAATTCTTGTAATTGCAGAGTCTGGGTGAGATCATTGTGCATCAACAATTGTTGCTAGTTCAACTGATGTCACATGGCGGGTCCGATGACCTCGGAATATATTTACACATCACAATCATATCAATGTAGATGACAATTTATTCAAATTGCCAGCTAACTCGCAAATGGAATATTTGATGTATGAAATCTATCTAATTGCCAGTCTAGCTTGCCTTTGGAACTTTTTGTGATATATCCTAGTTAGTATAGCTTACATTAGTTGGATAAACTCATCACCTAATAAGCACATATTTACTCATTCATCTCTATGCTCACACTTACTCTTAAATTCCTGCATCCACACACGCTTGCACAAACAACTCCCCCACTCACTCACACACAAACCCCTACACACATACATTCACACTCATTCACACTCACCCTTATATACTCATACTTAATTTTAGAAACTAATGTTAATTATAACTTTTTTTTTCCCATCTGAAGACAAATCGACACCGTCCACTCATAAACATACCACTTAGAATGTTATTGCGAAACACTGTCCCTTAAGACACAGGATAACCTAGTTTAAGGGACAGAGTTTAAATTATTGTGTACAGATTTCTGCAACATCTAAATGTTTTATGTATTCATTTTTCTTTTCCTATACCAAAAAAAAAAAAACTTTTCTGAAGTTGAGGCCAATGCCAAAAATACTACTCACGACAAGTAATTGTTATGAAAAAATCGTCAAAAAAATTAATTAACTGGTTTATATCAAATGAATAGTGTTTAACTGCGATCCCACCTGATGGTAAACAGTGATGCAATCGTTAAAGGTGAAGCACACTAGTTTATTATGAGCCTATTCACTCTAGCCTTGAAGACACTTAAATTATAATCGGACGAGAAGACCGCAGCAAGCAAATTGTTCCATTCCTTGTTGTTACCGACAGATAACGAAAAGTATAGTAAACTAGAATCATTGTTTGTACAATGGTTACTTATTTAAGAAAGGTAAGGTTAGGTTCAGTTAGTTATTAGACCATTGAAGATTCAGTTAAAGATAAAATAAAAAACTTTTTATAAATAAAAATACAACCGACTTCAATGTAAAAAAAAACACTGAAAAGTGCAAAATAACGTGGCAATGCCGCCAGTCTTTTGGGCACACTTCCAGTCGACAGCGATGCGGAGGAATTTTTGGAAGCCATATTTTAGATAGAAGTTATTGTGTATATATTATGTAATTTTAATTAGATAGGTGTTTTTATTGTTCTTGTTACATCGTATGTTCAGAATAACTTTAATTTCGGAAGACGGTGTTTCTCGATGTTGTTTGTTTCTTATTTAACACCGACTTCCAAAATTAAAGTTATTTTGAAGTCGGTTAAAAAGCGAAAAGTTTTATGGTAGTTCTAAATTGATCACCATCATCATCACCGTTTTAGCCAAAAGACGTCTACTGGCCTCCGCCAAGAGACACTACAATGACCGGTCCTGTGTGTCTCATATCCATCGGTTTCTCGCGACCCTCACATACCGGTCCACCTTGTGGAATGATTTCCAACGCTGCATCTTCCAGTACGCGGTCGCCACTCCAAAACCTTTCGGCTCCATCAACCATTCGTGATCATCTTCATTCCTGATGCGATCATGCAAGGAAACTCTGAACATTGGCCAGCAACGCCAAATTTATTATACCGATAAGAAATTTCACCGGGGCACACGGCATCATTAAACAAATCTATCCAAAAATGTATATTATAGATTGTTTATTTTAAAAATTAGGTGTAGAGAATAGAATTTAAGTATATGTATTATTAACTTGTAGTTAAACGCAGGAAATTGCTGTAATTGATTTGATATAACCATTACTCTTTTTTGCTGGCGCACGTGTATAACCAATATATTATGTAATATATGAACTTAGATCATGCCGAATGGGTATAAAATCGTTGCCTATGACTTGATTTATGTACTATTTAAGTACTCACACAAAAAAAAAACAGAAAAAGAAAATACATAATACACATTAGTACAAAGCTACCGCTTATTTCCAAAGACATTTCTTCCAGACCTAAGAAAGGAGACATTTTCGATACCGTAATTGGAGACACAATAGAAAGACAATGAGAGAGCGAACGCTGGCGTTCGCTGTTTAGCCTTTTGTTTGCCTACAGATAGTTCTTTAGTCTAGGTCTCTTGTGCATGTGACTTTACTTGTTTGTAAACGCACACAAGATATAGGAGTAATTCCTAGTGTAAAGCAAGAAAAATAATAAAACATTAGCAAAGCTGATTATGCTATGCTATATAGCATAATCAGCCTTTTTAATGTTCCCACTGCTGGGACTCAGGCCTCCAGGGGATCGGCCGTAATCCACCACGCGGGCCCATTGCGGGTCGGTGAATGTCACATGTCTTCGAATTTTTGGTTCTAGGACATGCCGGTTTCCACACGATGTTTTCCTTCACTGTTTTGAGAGCAGTGGTGATGAAATAAATTACACAAAGTAAGGCGCCGGGCTGGGTTTAAACCTGTGACCTACAACTCACCCTACACTATAAAACATTAACAGAGCAAAATATAAACTATGATTATTATAATTACGCAACAAAAAACCATAAAATGAGGTCAGAATTAGACAGAGCTACAGCCCAGTGGGCCGTATCCATTACATTCGTAATCTCAAGTCCGAAGCATTAGTAGTGACACTGATTGCAAACTTAGTTTTTCGACGCCATCCATCAGTGGTGTCAAGGTCTACCATTGTTGACGCCTCCGCCATTTATTTAATTTCTATAGCATTAACTTTTTTGTCTATAGTTTCATTCATGACTATACTACCACATTTGGCAGCTAGAGTTGCTGACGATTCGGACACATTATATTCGGACACAGTGTCCGAATTGACACATTTGGTTTTTAATATTTTTTCGCTGACGATTCGGACACTACTAAATTTATTGAAGCCGTTTGGTACGGTCAGATAAAAACAATTTTAAAATATAATATAAAGTAATTTATTACCCAAAGTTGCCGCCTTAAATCCAGGCTATAATAGTTTTGGTAACGCTTTTGGTCCCCATTATATTATATTTTAACTCAGTGTGTGTCTAAATCGCCTGCGAAAAAAATTACTGTGAAATAAAAATGTGTCAAGTCGGACACTGTGTCCGAATCGTTAGAAACTCGGCAGTTATACTTACATTTGTGTGTTTCTCTCTGTGTGTTTTGAATAGATTATGTGAATTTGCGAAATGCTTTTGTAAAATTTGAGTTGCTGTATTCATAATTCAAGAAGTGGATCATAAATGTTGAGCTGCTGTGCTTACCTAATAAAAATTATATTACGTAACAGAATACAAAGTGGCTTATTCATGAACTCATTAAAACGTTTTGTTTCTTCTTACCTCCTCTACATGGTTAATGGATCTAAATATCGACTGTTAACTGGTAACGGCCCTATCTGAATTTCTTGAAGATTACACTTTTTAATACTACGAGTATTTCATACTACGCAGCGTTGCAATAAATCCTATCTCAGATAAATTGAAATTTGGTACCAGAATCGACTTCATTCAATTTGTACTAACTGCAACTTCTTTTGTTGATTTATATCGTCTAATCTCGTTTTTATATTAGAAAGAAAGAGCATATTATGCAACTTTTGTTTTTTATAAGATCTGTAAAAAAAAATATATATTTAAAAATCCGTATTCTTATTCAATATCTGGGTGTAATGTGTATAGGTTGTCTGTAAGAAATTGCCCTGTGCGATAAGACTGCCCATTATATACTTATTTTTAATTATGTTTGTCCTGTATTTTTGTTTATGTGGTGTACAATAAAGAATATAATAAATAATAATAAATAATTTATCTATAGTACAGATCCCGGCATGGATCTTGAACGCTGACTTCTACTTGCGCCGAAGTAAAATATCGGGTCTCTTTGGTGGTATGAAGTGAGACGCGGGGGCGGGGAGTGTCAGTGATTGGCTCGCCGCGCATAGCATCATAGACGTCGCTCGTGATTCGTTCCCTGCGCTTGCTGTATATACCTAACGACGACGAGTACACTTCCGTGCCATTAAATTAACTCGTGATTTTTAATCCATTGATTTTATTTTTATTAGTGGTTATTATGTCACCATAAAATTTAAAAAAATATATATATTTGATTGTCATTAAATAATTACTTTTTTAATTTTAATATTATATTAATGACGAGGTCTTTATAATTACTTATCATCACATTAATAACTAGCGAGTGGAACCGATAGGGGCAAGTGATGTAATACTAGTTTTTGCTAATGGCGAATTTTTCGTATATTTCCCGTATTTTGTCGTTGATCTGGTATTTATACAGCCTATATCTTTCCCCGCCTCTACATCTCCGTTTACCTTTAGGTATGCCAATTATTATTATGATGGTTTAGCCAAGAACGCGTAACCGGCACACAAACAAAGTTCCTTTCGAAAGTATTTAAAATATTAAGAATTTCTTTGTAGGGGTGTTACAAATCTTTGAAATTTTCATCTTTGCCGCAATATGCATACCTTTCGGTAGAAATTCTCTAAAAGATAATGAAAACCGTATGAAGATCTGTTGCATGGTTATAAAGTAAACGGTAAAACAGACACGCAAACACAGCGACTTTACTTTAAACTTTTTACGTTTTTTTTTAACTTTTACCTTCAACCAGAACCAAGAAGATAACAGATCAAAGAAAAAATAAAATACGAGTAGGTGTAGGTACATTTTTTTGCCATATGTGTACGATGCGCAAAGCGATCCCCACTCTTTAGCCGAGCGCTCAAGATCCATGCCGATACCCGTTTGTATTTAGAAATATACAAGTACGTTTATCAGCTGTCTAGTTCTCATAGCACAAACTCTGCTTAGTTTGGGACTAGATAACGTTGTGTGATAGTTGTGGAATATTATGATTATATACCATATGCTATATTAATGACGCAAATAAGTCTTTTCCTTATTCTGTAAAATTGACAAAATTTAGATAGTACCGGTTACCAGTTCACAGTCGATATGTGATTCAGTGCTATCAACCGAAAAGATATTAGATACTATCAATTGGATCGTATTATCTTGATGTAGATTATCTACTTCATCAGCTATACTAAGTTCATTAACTTTTTGTCCTACCTGTTGTCAAGAACTGCTAATTTATTGCGATTAAACGACTATATATCTATTAGCCAAAGCATCCATATGTTCATTATAAGGATCCTTATTGACTACTACAATGACACCCTCATTCCTTGTCCGTATTTATTTGGGGTCTGAGCAACATGTGTTCCATATTTTTCCTTGTCCCTACCTTACTTATCCCCCCTTTTCTAGACGTAGGTCAGTATAATTATTCCACTACTGAAGATCTGTCGTGCTATTACGCAGCGCTGGCGCAGTGACGAAATCCAAATACACACATAGGATCAACAATCTAATGTATAGGTCCATTGGATTGTTAATCCTATGTACAGTCAGGAATCAAAAGTGCAGTTGCACTCTACCAATGCTAAAGTGTGTTTTATTAAATGTAGAAGTTCAATAGTCCACAACTAGTATATTCAATACTTTAGATTCTATGCTACCAATTAAATCAGTCATGAACCATTGACCCTCTTTTAAAAAGAAATTTTAGACATTTTAGTATTGGTAAGGTGGAACTGCACTTTTGACCCCTAACTGTGCTGCTGCTGCCAGCGCTGCGTTCAAGGCTGTTTTCTTAAAGAATAGTACTGCAGGGGTCTTACTATGACTTGTTAAAATGTCAAGCGTGCGAGCGACAAATAGGGATGGAAATATTGGTATACCTTTATAGGTCCATCCTTTTAACAGTTCAGTTAAGAGCTCGTGGTAGGGCCTTTGGCCTCCTCTTCATATGAGTGAATGGGCCGTAATCCACTACGTAGGGCCAGTGCGGGTTGGTGGATGACACATATCTTCGAATTTTTATTTCAAGGACAGGCCGGTTTCCTCAAGATGGTTTTTTTTTCATCCTTTCTAGCAGTGTCATCATGTCTTTTATAAACCACAAAAATGGATAATTGATAATAATCATTGTAGACTATCAGTCATAATGACTACTACACAATAAGATACGGGTATATAATACCCAGTTTATTGAAGCCAGAATAGATATAAGGCATCCAAAAGATTAAATACTGCCAGTAAATCAAATAAAATAGTGACCGCGTCATGGTATACAACCAATACTGACATTCGCCAGTACTCAAAAGGTCCCCATTATAGATAAGGATATAAAAATAAGGGAAATCGTCTACCTGGAGCGGCTAAGACATCTCACCAATCCACTTGCACGTGACTTAATCTGGAACCCGAATAGCCTGACAAGAAGGTTATAAAGGTGGCACGCCCTTTCATAAACTGACGTAAGAAGGTAAGGGACCAAGAAGTCTAGATCACAATCGCCAACAACCAGTCGTCCACCTGCTTACAGTCGAAATATGGAATAATAGTACATTTAGATACAAGAAAGTTTGTCATTGCAACAGAGCCGGAATTCGCACGAACCGCAGGCGAGTGTGTTATGGAGCCGAGGGCTGCAGTGATAAATTTGCACGTGTATCAAACTACTTTTCTCAATACACTTACGAAGAAATGAATTAACGGTGGTTGACCGGCGATTCGTGGGGGCGACGCGCGCCCTGCCTGATACAATAAATGTAATAAAATTTAGGGATGGGCCGAACATGGGTTTCACCGAATATGAACATTCGGCCGAATGTTCGGTAAACCTTTTACCGAACCGAATATTCGGCCAAATATTCGGCATTTTTGATTCCCTTACGTAAACAATACAGGTCTAAACTTGTTTACGCAAAGCGCGTGGATTGGCGCCGGGCCCTCCCGCCCGCTACCCCCGCTGTACCCGTGTTGTTATTGCATCATCTAGTAAGGAGTAAAACTTCACACGTGCGGAAGAAGGAGATCGAGTATATGGACTTATTTTCGGGAAAGTGTAGAAGACCGCAGCAAAGCAAAATGTACAATTTGCGAAAAGAAACTTTCGCGGGGAGGCCGAAAGGCTTCATCCTCAGCTTTGAGCAACCACATTAAATTGAAGCACCCTATGGAATTTAATAGTCTTGAAAAACCTGTGCGTCAAGTAAGCCAAAATTCTCCAAATGACGAGACGATGCAGCAAGAGCCTGCCGCTGCACATGATATCCAACCGTCTACCAGTGGTGCTCAACCTTCAAATCCGAAAACTTTTGCAACAACTCAAAGCACACTAGAAGATTCATTTATTTATTGGAAATAAAGCTATAGTGTCGACAAAAACATAAACCTGCACTGTAAATTACTTAACCTGATAAAAAAATAACATATTTAACACTCGAGTCATGATCAATCATACACGGCTCAGTACTGTAAAAACTTTGAATACCACTTTGCCGAACATTCGGTGATATAGCCGAATATTCGGCCGAATACGAATATTCGGTAAACCTGCCGAATATGCCCAATACCGAATATAAAACGAATATTCGGCCCATCCTTAATAAAATTGTGGCGGGGAGAGCACGCGCACTTTTCTGCACTAGTGCGGAAAACAGTCTATTGCGTGCCCAAAAGCGGTGGGATAAGAGCGGATTTTCGAGTAAGTGTATTGAAAAAGATTTTTTAAGTAAGTAGAGTAGTAGTTTTTGTTAGTAGAGTGGTTGATGGTGGTGGAGTGGTGGTGTTGGTGTAGTTTAGTGTAATAGCAGTAAAGATTTTTTCCAAGCTTAAAGTATCAACATTTTTTCTTTTGGCAAAAAACTTCTCCTGGGACCTTACTAGTTTGTCATCAAATTTTTAACACCGACTCACAAAATATATAAAGAAACCAAACTAATGAACACAAAACAATCATACGTTTAACAAACTTGCATGCTTGTCTGAAAAATATTAATTAAATCTCTCCATACTAACATCCTTCGTACGGTTGAGACAACAAACACAGCGAAGTTCACGCCGAGCGAGTTTTTAAGTTCGACTTATGACAAGAACAAAGCTCGGCAAAACCATGTTTACCTATGCAGGCGCAGATATTTATAACAAACTACCGTCTACCATTAAAAATGTAAGCTCCTATAATGTATTCAAAGTACAACTAGCACGACAGGTAGTTGAAAATATTAACCATAATCCACTAGCAGCCAATTACTACTGAATGCATTGTTGAAGTACCTCATCATCATCTTCATTTCAGCCGAAAGACGTCCACTGTTGGACATAGGCCTCCCCCAAGCGTCGCCACAACAACCGATCCTGTGCTTGTCGCACCCACCGCACTCTCGCGACCCTCACCAGGTCGTCGGTCCACCTTGTGGGAGGACTTTCAACGCTGCGTCTTCCGGTGCGTGGTCGCCACTCTAGAACCTTTCGGCCCCATCGACCATCCGTTCTACGAGCATTGTGCCCTGCCCACTGCCACTTTAGTTTGACGATTCTTCGGGCTATGTCGGCGACCTTGGTTCTCCTGCAGATATCTTCATTCTTTATGCGATCACGCAAGGAAACTCTGAGCATAGCCCTTGAAGCCCTTGCCCTTGCCCTTGTTGAAGTACCTACTCATACAAAAAATATATATTTATGAACGACGAAAATACTAATAATAAGCACTGTTTGTACCATGTTTCTCATGTAATTGACTGTAGTCTTTTATGACAATAAACTTCTTTAGACACAAATGGATCGCGTTGAGGGCCTCTGCTCTGGGTGAAGCTTGAAGATTGAGTGACTGACTTTATGGGCGGAATTCATCAATAAAACTAATCGCGTTTTAACGTTTGGCTCGCATAATCGCGTTTAGCCGCTGTCACTAGTGTCACTTGTCTGTATTTTTCTTTTGTTGTATTTTTACAAGTTTACAGCTGTTTCGCCCGCGTACTAAAAATATAGCCTATGTCACTCTGGTTTAAAGCAGATCATCAGACAAGTACTTCTACAGATACCTCTTACAAACAAAAAAACAAGCTTTACTTCTTTATAATATTAGTGTAGATAAACCACAGAATGAGGAAGATAGTGGCGAAAGGGATGCCGAGTTAAAATGTAAATTTCAGTTTAATAAGTTTTGGTACAAAACCAAAAATATATGTCAGAGGGTATTTTTGTATTTGCTGTGCCCAACAGGGTTCACGATTGTGTCCAATGTTTTCATCTACCACCTAATCATGTACATTGTGGAATGCAATAAATAATTGAGTATTGGGTATTGAACAAAAAATTATTTCTGTTTTGAAAATAATTCAGGTGAACTTAATAAGTTTTTGACAAATAAGGTATTCGTATTACATGAGAGACTAATTGAGCGATTATTTACTGGATAACATTCATAGTATACTACTGTTAAATGTATTTTTACTTATATATTTAAGGTACAATGGGGCTGACGTATCCATGTGGATAAAACCCCAAAAAAAAACAAGATTAAAAAATCAATAGATCCTTATTCAACGTTCTGTTTATCCTCAGTACATAGGAAGCTCATTATCCTAATTTCATTTCTCATTCATCAACTTTGTATTTCTTTGTATGGGGTAACATAATTTATCATTATATTCGCTATATCATCACCCACGTTATTTACAGTCGTTTCTATAGAAAATTGGGGTTAATAGGTGGCTAGTAACATTTTTGGTATTCCGTTCAATTACTGGCCCAATTTTGCGACTCCAATAGGTAGTTAATTTCGGTATATGTTTTTTGCTTGTATCTAGGGTAGTGACGCAACGGAAGTGTCTTAACGGAAGCAGAAACGGAAACAGATGTCAAAAGTAAATTTTAGCGGAAGCGGAACCGGAAGCGGAAGTGTTAACAACAAGAAAAAAACTCAATTTTATTTTTTAAGATTTGTTTAATTAAATTTGTACGAAACACTTTACCTAGAGAACTCGAAATTAAAGAGAGGTAAATTATATTTAATAAAAAGTTATTTGGCCGTTTTAACACCTTCGAGTCTGTTTTGGAGTTTTTCACATATTAAACTAGCTCCGCTAGGTAATTGCTCACTAGCAACAGAAGAACAAAACAAACAAAAAACATAAGAAAAAAAACAGAAGATTTACGCGCTTACGCTAAACATCACGAGGCTCAGTGATGCGCGGAATGAACAAAAGTTTGTATACCGCTCCCCCCCGCCCGCCTCCCTCCACGCCATTTCCGTCGTGTCTAGTCGTCTACGGGCGCCCCACCTTCGCGCTGCTCATTGTATTCTTCTGTTAATAGTTCTGTTATTAAGTTTGCAGAACCAAAAAACGGAAACGAAAGTGAAAATGCTTGCGGAACTTCTGCAGACGCGGAAGCGGAAGCAGAGTTCTGTTGCAACACTAATCTAGGGTTTATTAACCTCAAAGTAATAACCATCTCCCTAGCTTTATCCCAACTACCTTGGGGTCGGCTTCCATTTTAACAAGATGCGGCTGAATACCCATGTTTTACAAACCTCCACAACCCAGTTACTGGGCAATACTCCTTGGATGATGGTCAGACTTCGTGATGTCTGACTACCTGTAACGACTGTCAAAATTACGAATAACAATCGGGACTAACGGCTTTACATGCTTTCCAAAGCACTGATGTGAGTATCACTAATGTCCTAGTAGATAAACTTGTAAAAGTACATTATTATGAATTGAAAAATTTACATTGGTACTTGCCTGAGAGGCGGGTGTCTTTATATGACGTTTATAATTAATCCTAATAATATTATTTTTTTTAATTTTGCAGTCGCTTCGTTGATATTGGCGTTTATCTGCAACCTGTTAGACTGGATGCCGATACTAACATGGTCGAGAAAAGGGTAGGCAGATGGTGATGGCAATATGTATGTATTTCTAAAAATTAATACTATAATTTAGGAAACTTAATGTGGTCTGTGTGTGTTTGTCTTGGTATGGTCATGTGAAGAGGAGGGATGAAACGCATGTTACTAAAAGAGTTATGAGTTTACATGTGGATGGATGGAGACGTGAAGGGTGATATGAAAGAAAAGGAAGTGAGTGATAGCATGACGAGTGACAGGGCAGAATGGAAGAAAAAACGTGTTGCGCCGACCCCAAATAACACGAGACAAGGGCAGGAAGATGATGATGATTAGTAAACTTAATGTGGATGAAATACAAGTTACTAAAAGTCTTAATATACATTTGGATGAACGTAGAGGGAGAGGGAGGCCAAAAAAAAGATGGTTGGAATGTGTGAAGAGAGATATTAATGAAAAGGGAGTTAGTGATAACGTGACTGTTGACAAGACAGAATGGAAAAATAATAACATGTATCGTCGACCTCAAAAAATACGGAACAAGGCAGAAAGAAAGGTGATGATTATATGGAAATAATCTACTCCAATATTATAAAGAGGTAAAGTTCGTTTTTTGTTTGTATGAGGTGAACTCTGAAAGTACTGATCCGATTGCTATTTTTTTTTCTCTGATAGAAAGCTGCTTTATTCCTGATTGACATAAGCTATATTTTATGTACGCGGGCGAAGCCACGGGCAAAAGCTAGCTATCATTACAACTATACTCCAACAAATCTTTTCAAAGGTAAAAGCAAAAAAAAAACAAAGGAAAACAAAACTCTAAACAAAGAAAGCAATAATTATTAACAGTATAATTACAGACGGCGTAAACAATGTCATTACAAACAAAAACTAATATGTCACGAACAAAGTCGCAACAAAAGAGTCAAAAATGATAACGGAACGAGAATGTCTTGGACAGAGGTTTACAGTCGTTGCGTTATAAAACTCAAGGTCTCCTTGAAAATTGTAGGTTCATAAACAAGGGCATTCGACAAAAACTACAATAATAGCAGCATTCTGCTCCGTTTAAATGATTTTACTGACGCTAAAAATGAAAGTTATATTGCCTCAGAATGATGCCGACAAGGACCAAAATAAATGTTATGCTTGTACAAAGTCGGATCAAAGGACCATGTTCTGCTTCTTCTATTTAGAAGCAAATCGAATATTAGAATAAACATTTTTTTTACCAAAAGAATTTATTATGACAAAATTTAGGGAACAATGGAATTAGTTTACTTGGCTACAAGTTAATTTTGTATTGATCAATCGTGTATAAGCGTTGCTACTTAAAGCTTAGAATTTTTTTTTCTTAATGATAGGCTCGCGTTTGACCACCATCTCACCTGATGGTAAGCGATGACGTGGTCAACGATGGAGCAAGCTTGTCTAGAAGTAAGTCAAGATTGAATAGGCTACTTCTAGACACGCGTGCTACTTCTAGACCCCTAAGTTGTAGCTATCAGGAAACACAGACTCCGGCAAGAAATTCCACTCCTTGGCTGTACGCATAATAAATGTGCTCTCAAAACGCTTTGTGCGTATGGGTTTAACTTTTTGATAAAAATCAGGCATGAAAAATGTTATAACTAAAGCTATAGCGTGATTAAAAACTGCTTTAAATATGAATCACCCCATAAAAGCAGTTGCCATAAAACAATAAACTAATGTAAACGAAAGTGAACTTGGTGCCAAGTAGAAAGTTGCGCATGAGAATAATCTATCAACAAAGGAGTTTACGAGACAACTACGTTTTTTATTACACGAACCAAGTAACTGCACTGTTAAGTCATTAAATTTGTTATCTTTAACTGCGAGATTACTGGAGCCGCTTTTATAAGGGATTTATGGAGAGATTGAGAAAGTATTGGTCCACTTGCTAAAGAAGAGTTGGAAAATGTTTGTTGATTTGTTATGGTGTTGTGGTGGCTGTATGGTGTGACGAGAATGGATAAAGTGAGAAATGAGTATATTAGGGGAAGTTTGAAAGTGGCGCCAGTGACTGAAAAGTGGAAAGGGAATCGTTTGTCTTGGTATGGTCATGTGAAGAGGAAGGATGAAACGCATGTTACTAAAAGAGTTATGAGTTTACATGTGGATGGTTGGAGTGGGAGAGAGAGACAAAAGAAAAGATGGATGGATTTTGTGAAGACTGATATGAAAGAAAAGGAAGTTAGTGATAGCATGACAAATGTCAGGACAGAATGGAAGAAAAAAACGTGTTGCGCTGACCCTAAATAACACGGGACAAGGGCAGGAAGATGATGACATTCATCATAACTAAAACTAGTACAATTAACCAAAATAAACTGGTTTTGGTAAAATATTTTATTACATAGAATTAGAAGTTGTTTTTTTTTTCGAAATAAGACCTTTCAAAACTTGATATGTAACTGTGGACCATATCTACTTAATGATATCATCAAACTCAGTAGAGGAGTGACATAGCAGAATGTAGTAAGTAAAGTGAATGTTATAAAGTAGTATAAAACTATAAAAGGATTATAACTGCATATTCTTATAAAAAACTATTTACAAAAAAAAAAATAACCGTCGTCACTAAAAAAAAACATGTCCGAAATTAAAGTTATTTTAATCCTTAGTGTATTTCACACTTTTTAGTTGCGATACACTTATATATAACCAGAGTGCATATTTCTCTTGACAAATCCAATTAACCCAAACTATGCTAGGTTACATTGTTTTATTATGAAGTTCCTGTGTCTACCTTCCACCTTCCGGATCCATCATCAGATCAGTTCGATAGTACCTTTTAGCTAAAGACAATTCTAATCAGCCCAAAAACGACTAGGATAGATCCTATCTTCCGGCTCCATCATCATCATCACGTCACTTCGATTATACCATTTTCAACATTACTATTCAGAACCATTTATTTATTTGTATTGTCATCTTTGTTATATCTATGCGAGTATGGAGTTCCGTTGGTCATTTCTGGTCTTCTACATCAGTTCCACTTCAGCAAATGTTACTTTTTGACTGTAAATACCAAAATCACTATAAGATTCCTATTATTTGAGGAGTTCCCTCGATTCCTCATGGATCCCATCAGGAAAACTGAATTTTTGAAAAAATGGAATCTGGAAGCATATCCGTTAAGGGGAAAAAAATACAAATCGGTCCATAAACGACGGAGTTCTGAGGTAAACATTAAAAAAAAAATCCAACCGAATTCATAACCTCCTCTTTTTTGCATACGGTTAAAAAGACAACTTACTACAGGAATGTAAAAATAAGAATAAAATGAAATAATATTCATAAATTCTTTTTTTTTCAGGTGGGAAAATCATCCAATGACATCTCGCGCACTTGGGCGGAGCGAGAGGTGTGACAGACTTTTACTGAAAAATCCACTCCTGTTCTCTCTTTCCCTTCGTTCCAGGGCCCCGGTTTTCACTTTCACACTAGCCGTGGCCCCAGTAGGCTTCGACACCTCTACCGTGCTACACTGTGTCCTCCGGGCGGTCCACACAGTGGTGACATCCGGGCGTTACTTCCGCACGAATCCGGTGCAGGAACTTCCCGAACTGACCATGTTCGGTTAGAACCAGCGTCATGCGGAAGGTGAGAACGCCGTGAGGTCTTTCCAGCCACTCCTCAAAGAGAGGCCTTACCGCCATAATTATGGCGTGCCCATACTCATAAATTCTTGGAATTTCATACACACTTGTAATTACAGTTGCCATTGTTCTACTACTTAAACAACTAACGGGATAAAATCAATTGTTTTCAATTTCTGTTAGTTCGAGGAAGGTTTTCGATTCCGATTACTGTTTCATTAGCTATGGTTAGTTTCCAGATATTGCTACTGTATGTAATTTTAAATCTAATTATGTGCTATTAAAAGACTATTACAGTCGCATGAACAGTGGTAGCCGAGTGGTAACGGCCCCAACTTATAAGTTCGCGACTGCAAACCTAACTAGGCGCATTACTTTGTGTAATTTATTTTCTTCGCCACTGCTCACAAAACGGTGAAGGAAAACATCGTGAGGAAACCGGCATGTCCTAGAACCAAAATTCGAAGACATGTGACATCCACCAACCCGCACTGGGCCCGCGTGGTGGATTACGGCCCATTCCCTCTCCTAGAGAGGAGGCTTGAGTCCCAACAATGGGAATATTATAAGGCTGATTATGTTATGGTATGCTAATGCTAAAAGACTTTTTTCTAAAGAATTTTAATTAGGTAATAAGCTTTCTGAAGAAATGGAAATTGTAAAACCAAAAATAGATAGAAATTGTAAACTATATAGTTTTAATATTGTTTAATATCAATGTGGTACTTATATTAAGAGGTCGCCTGATAACGCAAAAGTTCATAAAAGGAAACACCCGTAATGTCAGTCAAAACGTTCAAAAAATTTAGACACTTTAGCCGTTTTGGTATATGGAGATGGGCGTTCGAGAGGTTAATAATAATAATAATAATATTGGCTGGCTTGAGTGGAGGTTCCCAAGAGAAAACGTGCTCGGGAGAAGGATGTATAATCCAGTAAGGTGCTGGTAGGGATCTTGAACGTACTTCCGGGATGGTCCTGATAGCCGAGGTATACCTCTCTACTCCTCACGCACCTCAGGATATGTTGCCTCCTTGTTGCTACGTCACTTCGTGCTAGCGGCCGTTTTTGGGGCCCATTTATGGAGTGTGTAAGTCACCCCCTGCCTTTTTATCGATGGATATTAATAACATTGTTCAGGGGCCATAGTCTCATAGTTCCTGGTAACCAGTCCACTTAATATTCCAAAAACCATAGCCATAGGGAAACAAAGAAAGAAAAACTATTTCGATATATGGAAATAGTTTTTCACCAACCGGGGGTTATCCTTGGGTGCACTAGCTTAGTGCGTACAGGGATAATCGTCGGTTGGTATCACATTCCATTAAAAGTGACTAAAGGGCCTCTGCGAGTTGTTTTCGGCTCCTCGTACGCCTTTCAAAGGTCCGGAATCTTAGGGTTCCGAGATATATCTATACATAGAATAATATTCCACAACTATCACACAACGCCGTTTAGTCCCAAGCTAAGCAGAGCTTGTGTTATGAGTACTAGACAATTGATAAACATACTTATAAATTTCTAAATACATACATATTATAGATAAATTACACCCAGATACAGAATAAATGATCGTGCTCATCACAAAAACATTTGTCCTGGATAAGAATCGAACCCACGACCTCCAACATAGCAGTAAGGGCCACTAACCACTAACCACGAACACAAAAACCAGAAAAATAACCAATTAACCAGTTTTAAAACTTATATAGTCTCTAACTACTATGTTAATCTGATGCCAATTGTTACCTCTGTACCATATTTATTTATTTGTTTAAACTTCATGTATAGTAGTGGTACGAGTACATAGGCGGACTTAATACAGCAAGGCATTCTCTACCAGTCCTATATGCTAAAAAAAGTAAAAAACTAAAACCCGACTACGACAAAAAAAAAACGACGCTGAAAAAGTATGAAAAAAAATATTCAGGGTGCTGAAATAAACAAGGTACTTATCTGGAAAAACATTCTTTTTTAACACATGACTTTTTGTCCGCTAGAGGGCGTCACTTTAAATTTAAGCAATATTTTGGAAATGTACAAGTGAAGCCCTTTCAAATGATATCAAACACGGCGTATTTATCTCCATTTTTATTTTTTACACGTTATTTTTTGTCCGCAAGAGGGCGCCATATCGAGTTTTGTGGCACGTCACGTAGCCTATGTTCAGCGGACAATTAAGACGGTTCTAACGATACGTCATACGTCGAGTTCCGTAAGTAGATTAGGAGCTATGAGGGAACAGATGAACATACTCACATACATACATACATGCATAGCCTGTCAAATTCATAACCCTCCTTTGGCTTTGTCGTAAAAAAGACAACACTGTGGTAAGTGTGCACAATAAGTAAATAAAAGATATTTAAATAGAATAATTTATCCTTAAATTAAGTTGCTTATAATAATCAAATTGTAAGGTAGTAAGTACATATTAATAAGGTCACCCAGCAGACGATTCTTCGTGCTACATCGGCAACCTTGGTTCTCCTGCAGATATCTTCATTTCTGATTCGATCACGCAAGGAAACTCCGAGCAAAGCTAACTTAAGTAATAATGGGCAGGGCACATTGCTCGCAGAACAGATGGCCGTTGGGGCCGAAAGGTTCTTGAGTGGTGACCGCGTACCGGAAGACGCAGTGTTGGAAGGCCCCCTACAAGGTGGACCGATGACCTGGTGAAGGTTGCGGGAATCCGATGGATGCGAGACACACAGGACCGTTCATTGTAGTGACATTTGGGGGAGGCCTATGTCCAGCAGTGGACGTCTATCAGCTGAAATGATGATGATGACCCAGCAGAATGTTAAATTGATCGCAAATTAGAGAAGATGATCTTAGTGAAACAATCCATATAGATAGAGCAACGAACATAATTATATACTCCACGAAACACTTGATTACCTAGAATTCTGTTAATAATATCTATAAATAAAAACCTTTGAAAAGAAAGGACAACAGGTGAGATCGAATCTAAAACAAAACAACTCGATCTGATGACGTCAAACTATAGCTATGTATAGAAGAGGGACAGAGATATTATCTTATGATTAAAAAGAGCGAGTTCTTGGTAAACGCGTGAGTCAATATAAGGAAATGTTAACATACTTATTATTTTTAATTAAGAACTCAAACACTTGGTAAATAAATAATACGAGATAATTATTCAATAATGGTTTCATAGTACCTATTTTATACATATTTATTTACTTATATCTTTTTTTTTCCGTTCTATTGAATCCAATAATTCAAACGTCGAATTGAACATTCGAACGTGTAATGAATATGTAAATTTTAATAATTTAAGGAACCGTGCACTAGCTTTTGCCGTTTTATAAGTTTCCATTTAGGCCTATGTGAAATAAATTATGTTAAATTGTATTAAATTAAAGTTGTAAACTTTGTACGGGAAGGGCAATATCATTGCACTCACGAACTTTTCGTTAAATGATTAATAAAGTCCTCTAAATTAATAAAACTTTAATCCTAATACTATTTCAATTGAAACTCGAGCCGTAGCCTTTGCCAAGGGTGCAGTTCACTTATTTCAGTCTCTAGGGAATATACCCCATAAGAGAGGTACTGAGGGGTCTCAAAACTTGCCACGGGTTGTGCAAGCAATGGGCAAAGCAGACAAAACTAAAGATGAATATTAATTTTCATATTTCAAAAGTTTTTTCAAAAATAAATAAGTTAGCATGAAACATATTTAGATTTTACTGACTGCGGTTTGGAGCATCCTTTCATTAAAATATTAATTGCGATGAAAATAAAGAACGACATGTTATTGAACTTTTGGCTTTAAATAATCACGAAAATATTCTCCTTCTCATTTACCGTGTTATTTTTAATAGTCAAAAATGCTAGAATATCCGTTTTCAGTTCTTCCGTCACTAACCCCACCTTATTGTTCTTTTCTTTTTTCCATCTCTTTGTATGAAATTGTATAACTTATAATATTTATATGTTTATATATTGTCTTTTATATATAATAGCTATATTATATCTATGTATAAGTATATAATTTTAATCTAATATTTACTTTATTAATTTGCAGTACTCCATAGACTACACCCTTTTTCTATTTCAAGTTCTTACGTTTCATCCTAAGGTTGTCTGTTAGATATCGCTGTCAGCGATAAGACCGCCTTGTACTTATAGATTTAAGTTACCTAGTGTAAAAGTTTTGTTACAATTTTGGTGTGCAATAAAGTTTATTCTATTCTATCATAAATATGAATTTTACTCTGTGTTTCTATTTCTTACTTTTTAATATATAAACCGCTAATTTAATATTGGTGTAGGGATAGATTAGCTCTCAGATAGACATAGGATACTTTTTATCTAGCTCAAGATAATATTTCCTTAAAATAAATAAATTCCAAATATCTAGCGAGTGAAGACTCAAGCAGAAGTTCCTTCGTTGTTAAATTCTACATTATATGTATATGTTTTTGTTTTTTCATTAGTTGAATAAAATGAAAAAACAAAAACATATAAATAAATACCTACAATTTCAAATGTAGGTAAATTGACTACCGTTTCATAGGCACTTACAGAGGACCAAATATTAAGCTAATAATTGGCCATTTAGGCTATAATAGTTAAAATTATGAAACATTGACCGCTAGAGGATATAGTTTAAAGTTTTTGTGTCCCTATTACATCACTGTATGTATAGCAATGTTTTGTTTTGTGCAGTTTTCCTCATAAACAAGTTTGCTGGGTTATCGAGTCACCTCGACTATCAGTCTCGATTATCGCATTCCTGCTTATCTTCAAGATTCAAGATGGCGACGATGCAAACGTCAAATCAAACAGTATCGCTAAATGTTTCTTAATAAATTATGTTAATAAAGACGAAAATAGTTTTAAGTCGATGAGTAAATATTTTTATCGATGTTTTATTAAAGAATTTATCAGGTTTTGTTTCGATATTGTTTTCTTAATTTAAAATGTAACCCCCAAAGCTAAGATATTCATGTTAGCTGTTTTAGCTATATATTTCTTCTTTATAAATCTTAAATCTGAAATTAAAATTAAACTTTCAAATAGAATAGAATAGAATAGTATTTATTCGATGCAGGCAATACAGTGCAAAGGCAACAACAACACAAAAAAAAAAGTTTAGATTTACAAATTATCATGTTGTTTTGTATACCTGATTATTTTCTTGAATAAATTTGACTACATACTTCATAGTTGACAACACAATAGTGCCATCTTTTTATATTTTGTAGCTTAATAATTATGAAAAAAACAAACTCGATTTTGATGAAACATTTCTTCTATTTTTTAAATTTTGCACAATAAATTCATAAGCTTTATATTTTCACATTGATCTGATCCCTATTATTTTTATATTATTAACTACATTTTTCTGCTTGATATCAGCTTTGTTGTATTGTAGATATTCTTTGTTATATTTTATATTTCAATCAGCAACCATTTTTTCCAGTTCTTGCCCGTAATTAATCTTCTCGAAAATTATATTTACTAGTTTCAACATAAATAGTATAGAGGAAAAACAATTCATAGTAAATGACAATGTGTAAATACATAGTATTTTTATAGTTATCATTAGTTCACTACCATGGGTAGTAATTATGTCGGCACAGTTGTGATATGTTATTTTACAATTAGGTAATTTGGTTTCATATGTAATTTTGACTGTTGTTGACTGTTATACTTTTTTAAATATTATATTTTACATAAACTCGCATTTGCGCTCGCCTCACCTGATGGTAAGCGATAATGTGGACGAAAATGGAGCATGCTTGCCTAGTTTATAGCTATCAGGACGAAAAGACGGATACTAATTGAAATATAAAATATGTATAACAAAGAATATTTACATTCAAACAAAGCAGATATCAAACAGACAAATGCGTTATATTATAAATATGATAGGGATCAGACTAATCTGAAAATGTACAACTTA